>BLSH010549325.1:246597-260770 GCA_018402905.1 Glandirana rugosa
ATTGACAACGACGTTAGAAAAACTCTTCAGAGGACCATTTAGAGTCGACTACACTCAACCCTGGCATCTGACACTGATCGCAATCGCCGGACAACAAGTTGAGTGTACAGTCATACTATATGGTAGGAACACGCAGCTAATAACTCAATAAATTGAACTTACAGTGACTAGCGGACTAACGATCTTCCTGGGGAGAAAAAAAGAGCCCGCGCAACCTCTTCTTTTACAAACCCATCAGAAATACAAGTTTGGACCCACCCACGACCAATCACTTCACCCAAAGAACTTGACGATCCTACAGGCGAAACGACAACCACCGAAGGAAGGTCTCACTCTTAGAGAATCGGCCCACTAAGAACCCCGGACCGAACCCGAACAATTTTTGAAATGTCCGGGTCCGTGCCCCGGACACCCGAAAGTTCGGTACGGACCCGAACGTTACAGTCCGGGTTCGCTCAACACTATTAGAAATGCATATTAAGTGTTTATCTATAAACACAAATGGACTAAATCACCCGGCTAAGAGATTCTCACTCTGGAAGGAAGCCACCAACAGCAAAGCGGACATCCTAGCAGTTCAAGAAACCCACTTCACTAACCAGCACCCACCCAGGTTTGAACATAAAGACTACCCAAACATTTTCTTCTCCAACGCGCCCGAGAAAAAAAGAGGGGTCCTTCTAGCAATCAGGCGATCAGTGACATTCAAGTTAAATAACTCAATAATCGACGCACAAGGATGGTATATCATACTGACATGTGAGTTGAACAACAGGCCGCTAACGCTAGTCACAGTCTACGGTCCCAACTCACATCAGCTGAGATTTACCAGGAGACTTCTCAAAAAGATTGCAGCAACAGTTAAATATGGGGATTTGTTGATGTGTGGGGATTTTAATGCCACAGTCGACCTGGGGCTGGATATTACTTCCTCCGCCAAGGGCCAACTGCCGGCACTGGGGAAACTGTTCCATGAAGAGCGGGTATACGATGTCTGGAGGTGTCAGCACGCCTCAGAAAAAAACTACAAACATTTCTCCTCCAGGCATCGTACCTACTCAAGAATCAACATGTTTGTGGTAGGCCTGGGCCTGCTCTGGGGGTCCTCCTCATCCTCCATCAGGGATATCACATGGTCGTATCATGTGGCAATCGAGCTGGTGGTGGAGGAGCGGGAGTCCCCGGATCGGGTTCAGGTATGGCGCTGCAATGTTAAAAACCTCCAAAACCCACAATGTAACAAACACATATCTCAACAACTAAGAAAATTTTTTCACATAAACACAAACTCGGTCTCAGACCCTTGGGTTCTGTGGAATGCGCATAAAGCATTTATAAGAGGAGTATGCATTCAGCAGAACGCCAGACTCAAAAAACAGTATAATGCAACACTCACAAAAACCCTAAAAGATATCCACGAACTAGAAACCCTAAACAAAAAAAACCCCAACATAGCAACAACGAACCAATTGCACAATTTAAGACACAAATTGAGAATCATCATGACAGAACAGTACGACAAACACCTAAACAGGCTAAAACTTAACCACTACGTCCAATCTAACAAAACGGGCAAATATTTGGCGAACAAACTCAAAACACAACAAGCAAACACTAGAATCTCACATCTCATACACCCCACCAACAAAAAGAAAATAACACACCCTCAGGAAATTGTAGACGAATTTGCGGAATACTACAGATCCCTATATAACTTACAAGTGGATAAATCCACTCATCAACCAACAGAAGGGGAAATACAAGAGTTCCTAAGCAAAATAAACCTTCCTACCCTCTCTCAATCCCAACTTATTACACTCAATGCTCCAATATCTGAGAAAGAGGTACTACAAACCATAGCATCCCTACCCAATGGAAAATCACCAGGCCCAGATGGACTACCCAATGACTTCTACAAACTACTTAAACTAGACTTGGCCCCCCACCTAATGCGAGTCTTCAATAAAGCAACCGATCACTCAGCCCTACCACAAGAAATGCTCAAGGCCCATATCATCACCCGACCAAAATCAGGGAAGGACTCCACAACCCCAGCAAATTTAAGGCCTATCTCTTTATTAAACTCGGACGTGAAAATACTAGCAAAACTAGTAGCCAAAAGAATTATGAACATCCTACCCCTCTTAATACAAAGAGATCAGACAGGCTTTGTCACAGGATGCCAGACGTCAGATGCAACTAGGAGAGTCATAAACATTATGAACCATGCCGAAAAAACAGGAACGCATTCTCTGCTCCTAGCTCTGGATGCAGAGAAGGCGTTCAACAGAGTTCACTGGCTCTATATGTCCAAGACCCTGCAGAAATTTGGTTTTTCAGGCAATATTCTCTCCACCATTCAGGCTTTGTACTCATGCCCAACTGCACAAGAATACAACTCAAATATTCTTTCCAAGCAATTTAACATCACTAATGGTACGCGACAAGGGTGCCCCCTTTTTCCCATCATTTTCAACTTAGTATTAGAGCCATTGGCAGAAGCAATTTGCTCAAACTCCTCAGTAACAGGATTCAACTTCCTAGGCCGCCAACACAAAATAAACCTATTCGCGGACAACATCATATTACTACTGACTAATCCAAACAAATCATTAAGAGCGGCATACCACACACTACAAAAGTTCAGCGAAATCTCATACTATAAAATAAACAATACTAGACCTTGGCATACCCCCGTCCACTCTTCAGAACCTTAAATCCCAATTCCCATTTGCATGGGAAACAGACAGCATAAAATACCTGGGCATCAACCTAACTAAAAATATGTCCAAGTTAATACCCTCCAACATTAACCCACTAATAACAAAAATATCAAACAAACTTTCATCCACATCCAAACGTGAAATATCCTGGGGAGGCAGACTTGCAGTTGTTAAAATGAAAACTCTCCCCCAAATATTATATATCTTAAGGGCCCTCCCAATACCTCTACCGAGATACCAACTGAATAAATTAAAGAGTACCCTGAAAAAAATTATTTGGCAGGGCAAGAGGGCAAGGTGCGCAGAAACTATACTTACGAAACACAAGTCAATAGGGGGAGCAAGCATGCCGGACCTAGTAGATTATTACTGGGCAGTACATTTAGAGCAACTAAAATATTGGTTCCCAAAGGAAGAAACCCCATTATGGGTAGAGATTGAAAGAAGCTCTTCTGCTACCCCAGATCTCAGAAACGTATTACTGATTGACATTTGGAAACCATGGGACCTCTCTCAATTCACCCTCCCAATGCAGGCAACACTCCAGGCCTGGAGACAAATATCCAAACAAACTAACACACACGACACAACAATTACAATCCCTACACCCCTAGAAACGCTAGATGCCATGATCCTGTGGCTTAATACAAAACCCCTAAGGAATTGCAAAATACAAATTATCCAACAACTACATGACGGCAGGGGGATCAAAAACCAAGCGCAGCTACCGGAAGAGTTCCACATCCCCCAGCAACAAATCTACAACCTAACCCGCATAACACAATTCCTAAAAAGTCATCCACTAAAGGACACAAAGGTAAACCAAAAGATATGGAACTACTTATCCAACACAACAGGTGGAAAAAAAGGAATCAGCATGTTTTACAATACCCTACACGGGAAAAAGATTTTTGCTAAAACAGTGCCCATGACCAAGTGGGGAAAAGATTTACAGTGTACAATTACAGACGACCAATGGAAGACAGCTATCTCTTCCATTGAGAAATTTTCACATTGCACCTCACACTGGGAGATGTCACTAAAAATAATTAACAGATGGTACTTTACACCACACAGGGTGGCTAAATTCTCGCCTGACCATTCTCCCTCATGCTGGAGAGAGTATGGCCAGGTGGGAAACCTACTGCACACACTGTGGGAGTGCCCAGCACTAACAAGCTATTGGAACTCTGTATTTAGGTTGATAGCCTCTAACACAGGAATACTGAAAAATCCCTGCCCCAACCTAACATTCCTAAATATAGGAATAGACACGTATCCTCCTATATATAGACCGGTGGTCACACACATTTTACTGGCAACAAGATCACTAATACCTCAGAAATGGAAAGGTGCCGACACACCAATCATTTCTGAGTTTAAAAAGCTAGTAGACATCAACTTAACATATGAGAAACTATTAGCACTCAACTCGTTAACATATAACAAACAGCAAGCAGCATGGAGTATATGGACAAAAACAAAAGATTGGACCTAGACTATATATAGATGTTAACCAGTCCTATAGATTAAGAGTGAAATGTACCTGTGAGTCTATGTAACACAACAAATACATGAACATACTCTGTACCCTCTCTCCTTCCACCCCTCACTCCTCTTCTTCCTTATGTACCCATTACCCCTTCCCTCCCCTTCCTGTGTTGAAATGATTACAAACCAATGTGGTCTAACAAACATGTCAATGACTATCAATACAATGTTCAATCTCTACGTTTTATACTGTACCTCGTTACATGTATTTTCACTCAGCGTTATACCAGTGGTATGTAACATTCCTTGTTATGCTTAAAAATCAATAAAAAAGTATTGAAAAAAAAATACTATTTGTTGAGTATCCCAAAGTTTTGGGTATTTGTAGATTTAGGTCGTTGGGTTCCAATATGAGGTCTCGGTAGGCCCCGATAGCCCTCTATATTGTTTCTATTGGTGGTTAGGGCTAGGGTTTTTGGGCTGGATGGGAGGCGACCAGGGTACCCCTGTTAGTGTCTGTGGTCCCCTTGTTTAATTCCGTGTCCGTTGGGTGCCACTAAGGTGGGGGGATCGCCATCCACTCGTGTAGGGCTAAATTTTCGGACGTGCGGGACAGTCACCCAATTGCCGTCCGGGCTAATGATTGGAACAATAGAGGGGTGGTTGTTCAGAGTGCCCTGACAGTGTCTGTGGTCCCTTTGTTTTAAGTTGTGACCTAGGAATGGCACTGAGAAGGGAGAGTCGGTGTCCGGCCGCGTAGGCCGCAAGCCGCAGACTAAATTTTCGGATGTGTGGGCGTCCGATCTCAGAAATGTCAGCCAGCTAGGTGGGAGTAGCGTTAGAAGGGTGGATGGAGGGAGTGGGCAATCTCACCCTTGATGTAGGCTCGAGGATGCCCGTAGATTGTACCCGGGTTGTCGGAGCTCCTCTGTCCTGCGTCCGCTCTCTTCCCAGGAATCGTGATTTTAACCAAACATTTACTGGTAGTAAATTAGCCACTGCCACTTAAAACATGTGGACATAGACGATTCACCTGCACTGAATGTTTGAAAATTGTTGGATATACTGTTATATATATATATATATATGCCCCATGATTATATGAAAACAAAATGAGTGGAATATTAAAAATATTATGTTTTATTTTAGCTCCCAAGCCCTGCAGAGCAGTGAATAACATCACAACGATGAACTCATTTGGCTGCCAGCTTCAACAGAATGTTCCATATTGTGATGGTGTTTGCATTACAGAGCCGTGAGTATTATAAATTACTACATACTAGCCACATTGTGAATTTACATTATCTGCTTACAGTGGTACACACAATGTGGATTAATATTCTTTGTGACTATTGAGAGGTATACCTAAATGAAAGTGTTAATTTAGCTACACAAGTTTAATATTTTAAAGGGTTATTCCATATTAATGAAAAAATATAGTAAATAAAAAATGTTATAACATATACAATTGCTACACAAGATATGTTGCATTTCAATGTTATTAAAAATTGCTATGGTTGCACCGATACCATTTTTTTGCCACGAGGATGAGTGCCGATACTTTACCTTTAGTAGTCATCAATACTAGAGTTGGGCGGACACCTGGATGTTCGGGTTCGTCGGGTTCGGCCGAACTTCGCGAAAAAGGGTTCGGTACCGAACTTGACCCCGAACCCGATTGAAGTCAATAGTGACCTGAACTTTTGGGCACAAAAATGGCTGTAAAAAAGTCCTGGAAAGAGGACTGCAAAAGGAAGCAAAATGGGGGTAAGAGTAGGACAAGTGCACTGCAAACAAATTGATAGGGAAATAACTTAAAATCACATAAAAAAAAATGGAGGAGGAGGTGGATGTAGAGTAGGAGGTTGAGTAGGCCGTGACCGTGGCGGTGTAGGTGGAAGTGGCAGTGGAGGAGGAGGAGGAGGAGAAGGTAGCCAACACTGTTTTGTTTTGTTTGTTTGTTTTTTTCTAATTGGGGTAGCCCCCAAAATATTGGGACATATTAAAAAAAAAACAAGTATACCAATGGCTGTGTGAGGCCGGTCAAAATGTCTATTCTGTCTAAGTCCTGTGGGATCCATGCCTGCTTCATTTTAATAAACGTTAGCTTGTCCACGTTGGCTGTGCACAGGCGGCTGCGCTTGTCTATGATAACGCCCCCTGCAGTGCTAAACACACTTTCAGACAATACACTGGCTGCAGGGCAGGCCAGCACCTCCAAGGCATAAAGGGCTAGCTCAGGCCATGTGTCCAATTTGGAGATCCAGAAGTTGAATGGGGCAGACCCATCAGTCAGTACGTGTAGGCATGCGCACACATACTGTTCTACCATGTTGCTGAAATGCTGCCTCCTGCTCAGACGTTGCCTATCAGCTGGTGGTGCTGTTTGCTGTGGCGTGCTGCTTACAAAGCTTTTCCACATTTCGGCCATGCTAACCCTGCCTTCTGAGGTGCTGGCAGTGCCACAGCTGCGTTGGTGACCTCTTCCTCCTAGTCCGCCTTCGCCTTGTGCTTCCACTGAGCCCCCGGTGTCATTTGGGAATGCCCTCAGCAGCGCGTCTACCAGTGTGCGCTTGTAGTCGCGCATCTTTCGATCACGCTCCAGTGAGGGAATTAAGGACGGCACGTTGTCCTTGTAACAGGGATCCAGCAGGGTAATCAGCACAAGTTACAATGTGGGCAACTCGGCTGTCGTTGAGCAGGCACTGCAGCATGTAGTCACTCATGTGTGCCAGGCTGAGGCAAAGACAAGCTGTCCTCTGTGGGAGGTGTATCATCTGTGTCCTCCGTATTCCCCCAGCCACGCTCCAGTGATGCCCAGGAGCTGCGTTGGGTGCCACCCTGCTGTGAACACGGTTCCTCCTCCTCCTCATCATCATCCTCGTCCTCCTCATCCTCCAGAACTGTGCCCTGGCTTGAAAATGTTTTACCTGGCCTATGCTGGTGCAGGAACCCACCCTCCGAGCCACTTGTGAATGACTGGCCTGATAACCGTGGAAATGACCCCTCTTCCTCCTCCTCTTCCTCCTGTGCCACATCCTCTTCCATCATCGCTTGAAGTGTTTTTTCAAGGAGACACAGAAGTGGGATAGTAACACTGAGAACAGCGTCATTGGCACTGGCCATGTTGGTGGAGTACTCGAAACACCCCAATATGGTACACAGGTCTCGCATTTAGGCCCACTCGTTGGTGGTGAAGTGGTGCTGTTCCGCAGAGCGACTGACCAATTAGTGCTGCAGTGGAAACTCCACTATTGCCTGCTGCTGCTCGCATAGTCTCTCCAGCATGTGCAAGGTGGAGTTCCACCTTGTGGGCATGTCGCATAGGTGAAGGTGAGCGGGAAGGTCGAAGTTCTGCTGCAGCGCAGACAGGCGAGCAGCAGCAGGGTGAGAACGCCGAAAGTGCGCACAGATGGCCGAACTTTCTGCAGCAGCTTTGACATATCCGGGTAGTTTTTTAGAAATGTCTGCACCACCAAATTCAGCACATGCGCCAGGCAAGGGATGTGCGTCAAACCGGCTAGGCCCAGAGCTGCTACAAGATTTCGGCCATGATCGCACACCACCAGGCCGGGCTTGAGGCTCATCGGTCTGTTGTTCAATGCCCGTCCACAGCTGCTGCGCAGTGTGGGGTTTATCCCCCAAACATATCAGTGTTAAAACAGCCTGCTGTCGTTTCCCCCTGGATGTGCTGACGTAGGTGGCGAAGGTGTTACGCTGAGCGGATGAGGAGGTGGTAGAGGAGGAGGAAATGCAGTAGGAGGAGGAGGCAACAGGAGGCAAAGAGAAATGCCCTGTAATCCTCGGTGGCGGAAGGACATGCACCAAACAGCTAGCCGCCTCAGGCCCACCCGCCACTACATTTGCCCAGTGTGCAGTTAGCGAGATATAGCGTCCCTGCCAGTGCTTACTGGTCCATGTATCCGTGGTTATGTGGACCTTGCCACAGATGGCATTGCGCAGTGCACACTTGATCTCGTCCCTGACTTGTTTGTGTAGGAAAGGATGGCTCGCCTGGAAAAGTAGTGGCGGCTGGGAACCACATACTCTGGGACAGCCACCGCCATAAGGTTTTTAAAACTGTCCTTGTCCACCAGACAGAATGACAGCATTTCAAAGGCTAGAAATTTTGAAATGCTGGCATTCAGGGCCAGGGATCGCGGGTGGGTAGGGGGGTACTTCCTCTTTCTCTCCAGTGTTTGCGAGATCAAGAGCTGTAAGCTTCCAAGGGACCATGTGGAAATGCTTGGGGATGGTGGTGGACATGGTGGCGTTGCTGTCACATCGTCTGTTTGCTGGGTGGCAGGTGACACTGACACTCTAGAGGTGGAGGAAGAGGCCGAGGCAGCAGCAAAAGAGGAAGCAGGAGGAGGCTGAGACCTTTCTTGGATTTTGAGGTACTTATTCCACTGCAGCTCGTGCTTTGAATTTAGATGCCTGGTCATGCAGGTTGTGCTCAGGTTTAGAACATTTATGCCTCGCTTCAGGCTCTCATTGCACAGCATGCAAACCACTTGTGTCTTGTCGTCAGCACATTGTCTGAAGAACTTCCACGCCGGGGAATGCCTTTGGGCTGCCTTTGGTGTGCTAGGTCCCTGGGTGCGGTGGGTAGTAGCAGGCATACTGTCTAGGGGATGCTCGCTCTGCTTTTGCAACCTGCTTCCTCTTTTGCTGTGCTGGTGCCTCTGTGTGACCACGACCTCTTCCTCCAAACTACACACGTCACTCGCATGACCTTCATTCCATGTGGGGTCTAGGACCTCATCATCCTCCTCCACATCATCTTCCACCCACCCTTCACCACTGCCCTCCTTGTCAGTCTGCAGACTGTGGAAAGCCGCAGCAGTGTGCACCTGTGTTTCGTCATCATCAGAGATGTGCTGCGGTGGTGTTTCCATGTCCTCGTCCTGCAACAGAAGTGGTTGGGCATCGGTGCACTTAATGTATTCCACTTCTGGGGCAAGGCTTTGTGGATGGCCCACAGAAAGCACACCAGGAGAGTCATCAAAAAGCATAAGAGGCTGCTGCATGACTTGGGGCTCAGACTGCTTGGCTGATTTACAAGGGGCTGAGGTGAAAGACAGATGGACATGGGGTTCAGGTGCCAACTTTGAGCTTTCATCAAGGGACCGGGTGGGAGACAATGTGAAGGAACTGGAGGCATTGTCAGCCACCCAATCTACTAGCGCCTGTACTTGTTCTGGCCTCCCATTCGTTGAGCGGCATTCGGACCTACCATATAACGTTGAATGTTCTGTCAGATACTCACACCTGAGGAAGGTGTTTCACTTGTGCGTGTAGCTGGCACAAATCGACCATGTCCTCTCCTTGAAACAGGAACTTCACCAACACCACCAACACCAGCAGCACCAGCAGCACCACAACCACATCCCTTATTTGACGCTCTCCTCATTCTGGATGCAAATGTACTATGTAGCACTATTTATTAATACAAAAAAAAAGAATAATAAATTATTCTTATTTTTTTTTTCTTTGGAAAACAGCAACGTAGACGCACTTGATGAGATGTTTTGATGATCTGTCCCCCACAGGAGCAACAGGAACCTCTCCCTGTAGCACTATGATGAGATGATTTTAGAACAATAATCTGTCCCTCACAGGAGCAGCAGGAACCTCTCCCTATAGCACTGTGAGATGATTTTAGAACAATAATCTGTCCCTCGCAGTAACAGCAGGAACCTCTCCCTCTAGCAGTATGAGATGATTTTAGAACAATAATCTGTCCCTCACAGGAGCAGCAGGAACCTCTCCTTATAGCACTATGAGATGATTTTAGAGAAATAATCTGTCCCTCACAGGAGCAGCAGGAACCTCACCTTGTAGCAGTATGAGATGATTTTAGAACAATAATCTGTCCCTCACAGGAGCAGCAGGAACCTCTCCCTGTAGCACCATGATGAGATGGTTTTAGAACAATAATATGTCCCTCACACCAGCAGCAGGAACCTCTCCCTACACCAGTATGAGATGATTTTAGAACAATAATCTGTCCCCCACAGGAGCAGCAGGAACCTCTCCCTATAGCACTATGAGATGATTTTAGAACGATAATCTGTCCCTCACAGCACCAGTAAACTGGACCACATCCTCTCCTTGCAACAGGAACTTCACCAACACCACCAACACAAGTAGCACCATGACCACAACCACGTCCCTTATTTGACGCTCTCCTCATTCTGGATGCAAATGTACTATTTGGCACTATTTATTAATACAAAAAAAAAGAATAATACATTATTCTTATTTTTTTCTTTGGAAAACAGCAACGTAGACATACTTTTTATTTTTGTGCAAGAGATGCAGCAGGAACCTTTCCCTCTAGCAGTATGAGATGATTTTAGAACAATAATCTGTCCCTCACAGGAGCAGCAGGAACCTCTCCCTATAGCACTATGAGATGATTTTAGAACAATAATCTGTCCCTCACAGCAGCAGCAGGAACCTCTCCCTATAGCACTAGGAGATGATTTTAGAACAATAATCTGTCCCTCACAGCAGCAGCAGGAATCCGAATACTGAACTCGAACCCAGACTTTTTTTCAAATGTCCGGGTTCGGGTTTGGGGCATGGACACCCCAAAGTCCGGTATGAACCCGAACTTTACAGTCTGGGTTCGCTCAACCGTAGTCTATACCAATTACCGATACCTATTTTTTGGTCATGTGACCGTTTTTTAAAGTGAATGAAGAATTCTGTTAGTTTTCTTTATGATATGAGGAATTGTAACTCCAAAAGACATTATGAAACAAATAAAATGTTTTTATTTGCATGTCAAAAAGTTAAAGTGAAAGCTCAAATTGCACAGAACATGTTAAATTATTGTGTCAATGACATGTAAATATTACAACAAGTTCACAACCAACCAAGTGCAATACGGTTCTGTAGTTTAGGCATGAGGAGGAGCAAGAGCACTAGAACAGTATCATTCTCACTCAGTCACAAACTCGAAAAGACATAACATTATGTAAAAAAAACATGTGCACTTGCTTCTAGTTCATATCATTTTTTTTTCACACAAATAGAGCTTTCTTTTGGTGGTATTTAATCACTGCTGGGTTTTTCAGGTCCGCGCTGCAGCCGACTTTCAGCTTTAGTGAGGACGTGAGGTGGTTAAACTGTCCCTTTCCTTTTTTATCACTTTTATTGTTCTCACAGAGAATATAAATTAATTTATCCATGTGGATGAAGAAATCTTTGCCAAGAAAAGTGAAAAAAAATATATATGCCGAAGCATAGGGGAGATCCGAATTTTGTCATTCACTGTTGTTGAAATGCATAAAAAAGCCAGATTTGCTTGTATCTAGTCCTGATCATGCCAGCAGAGAACATAGGCATATGATGAATTGGGTCAGTGGATCAATATGACCGCAACTCACTCTTTTTAGTTATGCCCATGATGAGGCATAGGCCCAGAAAGGTCCTAAATTCGGAAACCGTGATACGTTTCCATGCAAATTGTCTGGCAAGGGTCAAATTTGGGTATGCGGCGATAAATTGATCAGCATATAAATTGTTTTGGTCCACAATAGATCTGTACAGATTTTCAATGAAATACTGCTCATAAAAACCAAGGGGAGTTAAATTTTCTGTTTCCACCTGAATTCTGGGTTTGCCAGTGAATGGGGGAAGTACGGGCGCTGCAGAAGTGGTGGGCTGCCAATCAGGATTTGCAAGCAGATAAGGAAGGGCACTATGGGCTCTACAGACCTGTGTTTGAATTCTTGGTGGCTGCAAGACACTGCTTGTTCTAGTCACAGCACTAGCTTGAACTTCACTTATGGGACTCGCCACGTCACCAAGTGTTACTGCAGTGCTGGTTTGTCTACGACCAGGTTGTACTAAGCCGCTGGTGCACAGTTCACCAGAAGGTAGAGCGGCAATAGTACTGGCACTCTGCTGCATACGAGAATCATGTGATTGTTGCATCTCAGCAACAGAGGAACGGGGTCGGGCATGCCTGACCTTAGCAGGGACCTCTACTCCATCGTCAGAGCTATCTGTCAGGGTGCCGCTGCTCTCTACAGGTTTGTATACGGAGTCTGATTCTGATAGTGAGGACTCACCATTGTTCTGATCTACCATGCTCAGTATCCTGTAGGCCTCTTCACTAGTGTACCTTTCATTTGATATTTTGGCCACTACATTTATAGGTACCTAGTGTGACTCACAGGTAAAAAAGCACCTGGTTGTCGAGGACTGTTTCAACCGCTACAAAAAAATTTAACTGCTAGCACTAGCAGAGATCAGACCTGACTCTGCTAATGCTGCGGTATTGTGTGCTGTGTATTGGAAGTGACAGTGATCTACTGATACTGCACTTGTTAGGGTGGGGCGGAGGGGCTAAACGCAGGTGCTGGCAGGTGTTGGGGCTGATCCTGCTAAGGCAGCATTTTGGGAACACTATACTATTGGGGAAGCTAGTAAAGTTCTGATCTGATCAAAGATATTGATCCATTCAGACACTGTACTAGTTATGGAGGTGTATAGTGTGTGTGTGTTACTGCCAATCAAAGGGGTAAAGTTTATTAGTGACTGTGGCGGGTCCCTGAAGCTAACTGACACTAACGCTAACTGGCGTCACCCGGGACACTAATACAGTAATCAGAAAATAGATCTGTACACTGTACTAATGACACTGAGACAGGGCAGTGAAAGGGTTAACTGGGGGTAATTGGGGGGTTAAAACTATATTAGGGAATATATGGCGGGTACCCTGAACCTGTGACTGATGCTAACTGCCACTAACGCTATTTAGCGTCACAAGTGACACCAATACAGTGATCAGTAAAAATCAGTGCACTGTACTCAGTGACACTGTGGCAGGGAGTGGAAGAGTTAAATGGGGGGGAGGGGGGCGATCAGGGGGTTTAATGTGCCTAACTATGAGTATTGGTGTCAGTATAGTGCTTTACTCACTGTTTGATGCCATCTTTTCTCACACTGGAACTGAAAAGGCCTTCAAGAGAGGAGATTGCATAATTTCCTGTGCCTGTGTTTACATTACACATATGCAGGACAGTCTGTGATTCATCAGAACCGATCAGCAGGTCCAGGCCATAAATCATTGGCCTGGACCTGTAGATTGATCTGACATGGAACAAATCCGATCGTCGCGGGGAGCTTCCTATGGTGGCACACTGAGAAGAGGAGGAGCGTGTAGTGCAGGCGGAGGACCCCAGAAGAGTAGAGTTGGGGCTGCTCTGTGCAATTCTATTCTAACGTGTTTGTTATTAAAAAAAAATATATATATATATACACACATATATACAGTATCTCACAAAAGTATACCCCTCACATTTTTGTAAATATTTTATTATACCTTTTCATGTGGCAACACTGAAGAAATGATACTTTGGAACAATGTAAAGTAGCGAGTCTACAGCTTGTATAACAGTGTAAATTTGCTGTTCCCTCAAAATAACTCAATACACAGCCATTAATGTCTAAACTGCTGGCAACAAAAGTGAGTACACCCCCAAGTGAAAATGTCAAAATTGGGCCCAAAAAAAGTCCGGGTTCGGGTCCGGGGTTCTGGTAATTTTAATGAAAAATCTTAAAAATGCTGTAAAAAAGCCCAGGAAGGTCCTAGAGGTCTGCAAAAGGAAGGAAAATGGGGGTAAGGGTGGGACAAGTGCCCTACAAAGAAATGGGGACAGGGAAATAACTTTAAATATTTTTAAAAAAATAAAAACATAAAAAATGCAAAAATGGAGATCATCTTCAAAATGGGTCTGAAAAGTATTAATTAACATTAGAGGCCATAGAACTGTTCTAAAATCATCTTCAAACTGTGTCAAAAAAGTATAAATAAGCCCGGAGTACCCATATCACTGTTCTGCAAAATGTGTGTGTCACTTTAAATGAAACCGGGAATCAGTGCACATCTCTTCTGCACAATTATTTCAAGTCTGTGTGTCACTTTAAATCAAACCGTCAAT
>BLSH010549325.1:271955-285398 GCA_018402905.1 Glandirana rugosa
CGGGGGTGTCCCCAACGACCTTCATCACCAAGTGGACGAGTGTGACGGGAGACAGTGTGTGAACGTAGGCCTCAGTCTTTTGGCCGACCGAAGAAAAAAAAAATAATCCCTCAAGTTGAACCTACCCCATTCCCTACTAATACCCTACGGGTACCTAGTTGTCAAGAAAAGAGCTCTGAAGATTTATGGTGAGTCATATCTGTGAAGAAGGAGGTCGTGTTTAGAACGAAGAGTTTATAGAGGAACAAGGAGAGAGGACGTGTTATGACACGTCCTACTCCGGATGAGACCGAAACTGGTACGGAGTCATCGGCGGAAAACGTCCGTCCCTGACACCCGGGGATATCACATAAGATCCTGCTGATATAAATTTGGTACATTTCCATTTATTTCTGAAGACATTCACTCAGTTATGCAAAACATGAAGGGGTGCCAATAATGGTGAGCAGGACTGTACAAACTTTCTCTACACTATAGGGGCCCACAGTCCCTGCCTGCAAAAGGCGGCTACTGAGGCATGGTCAAAGCCAGAGTAGGCCTCATCCTGCACAGTATTGTGCAGGAGAGAGGAACAAGGAGATATTTGAGAAGCAAGATTTGTGCTGGAGGAAGAAGTGTCTATACTGAGTGGTATTTAGAAGTCTCGAGAAAAGAACTGTTGATCCATGGGCATCCCATAATCATCCCTTACCCCATCCAAGTTGAACTCCCTAATAAAAAAAAAAGAAGCCAGCCGGTTTTCTGACTCCGGATGCAAGTGTGTGACAGAGGGCAGTGTGAGCAGGTGAACCACTACTTCCAGCAACCCCTGTGGGGGCATGGCTACACTTACTTTTATAACTATTACTATTACTAATGATTATACTTGGGGGGGTGTTAAAAAATAATCTGACCTGGGTGTCTGATATGCTAGGAACTCCACTAGGTGACACCACTGTATTCCCTAACTGTAAAAGAGAAAGTGGTTTCACTGTCCTGGTTGTGCTGTTTGGAGAAGGTGTATGAATCACCTACTGACTAGACAAAATTACAAACCTATATGTGCATTTTATCTGTGTATTCAATGTTTTGTCTGGAGTTAAACTTTATAGACCAGCTCTGGGCAGAAAAAGAACACGAGCTTGTGTTGGAAATAAAAAAAGCAGCTCTGGATGCAATACTCACCTGTATGGTGTTGTACCCAGCAGTCCCTTTTCTCTATCACAGGTTGCCCTCAATCTTCCAATCTTGGTCACAACATAACTGCTAAAAGAAGACTGCCAGTTTTTTAAAAGTTTCTGCTTCACTGCCATAGTGAGTGGTGAAATGAGCAGGTATACACACATCCAGGAGTGTGTAAATCCTTGCAGCAATCAATAGAGCACTAGCTTTTTAAGAAATTGACTGCCAGAAATGTAATTATGTGCACTCTTTGTTTAGGATGTGTTATACCTACAGTATCTCACAAAAGTGAGTACACCCCTCACATTTTTGTAAATATTTTATATCTTTTCATGTGACAACACTGAAGAAATGAGAAAACTAAGAAATAAGAAAACGTTGCAACAATATAAAGTTGTGAGTGTACAGCTTGTATAACAGTGTATATGTTCTGTCCCCTCAAAATAACTCAACACACTATTAATGTCTAAACCACTGGCAACAAAAGTGAGTACACTAGGGTTGCCACATCATCTCTTTAATCCAGGACACATATTAATTACACAGGTTCTGTGGCTGATTAAGGTGGTCATTAAATTCACTTGGTGCCTTACCTGCAATAAATTAGCCTTAGAACATTTCAAATGTGTCCTGGATTAAAGAGATGATGTGGCATCCCTAGAGTACACACCTAAGTAAAAATGACAAAATTGGGCCCAAAGTGTCAATATTTTGTGTGGCCTCCATTATTTTCCAGCACTGTCTTAACCCTCTTGGGCATGAAGTTCCCCAGAGCTTCACAGGTTGCCACTGGAGTCCTCTTCCACTCCTTAATGATGACATCACGGAACTGGTGGATGTTAGAGACCTTACGCTCCTCCACCTTCCGCTTGAGGATGCCCCACAGATGCTCAATAGGGTTTAAGTCTGGAGACATGCTTGGCCAGTCAATCACCTTTACCCTCAGCTTCTTTAGCAAGGCAGTGGTCCTCTTGGAGGTGTGTTTGGGGTCATTATCATGTTGGATACTGCCCTGCGGCCCAGTCTCCGAAGGGAGGGGATCATGCTCTGCTTCAGTATGTCACAGTACATGTTGGCATTCATGGTCACCTCAATGAACTGTAGCTCCCCAGTGCCGACAGCACTCATGCAGCTCCAGACCATGACACTCCCACCACAATGCTTGACTGTAGGCAAGGCACACTTGTCTTTGTACTCCTCGCCTGGTTGCCACCACACACACTTGACACCATCTGAACCAAATAAGTTTATTTTGGTCTCATCAGACCATAGGACATGGCTCCAGTAATCCATGTCCTTAGTCTGCTTGTCTTCAGCAAACTGTTCTTTCAGGAATGACAGCCATGCAGACCAATTTGATGCAGTGTGCAGCGTATGGTCTGAGCACTGACAGGCTGACCCCCCCCACCCCTTCAACCTCTGCAGCAATGCTGGCAGCACTCGTACGTTTATTTCCCAAAGACAATCTCTGGATATGACGCTGAGCACGTGTACTCAGCTTCTTTGGTAGACCATGGCGAGGCCTGTTATGAGTGGAACCTGTCCTGTTAAACCGCTGTATGGTCTTGGCCACTGTGCTGCAGCTCAGTTTCAGGGTCTTGGCAATCTTCTTTTAGCCTAGGCCATCTTTATATAGAGCAACAATTCTTTTTTTTCGGATCCTCAGAGAGTTCTTTGCCATGAGGTGCCATGTTGAACTTCCAGTGACAAGTATGAAAGAGTGAGAGCGATAACACCAAATTTAACACACCTGCTCCACATTCACACCTGAGATCTTGTAACACTAATGAGTCACATGACATCGGGGGGAGGGAAAATGGCTAATTGGGCCCAATTTGGACATTTTCACTTAGGGGTGTACTCACTTTTGTTGCCAGCGGTTTAGACATTAATGGCTGTGCGTTGAGTTATTTTGAGGGGACAGACAATTTACACTGTTATACAAGCTGTGCACTCACTACTCTACATTGTAGCAAAGTGTAATTTCTTCAGTGTTGTCACATGAAAAGATCTAACAAAATATTTACAAAAATGTGAGGGGTGTACTCACTTTTGTGAGATACTGTACATCCTATGCTTACAAAGTTTGGTTCACACTTGTGATGGCAGTTTATTAATTTCAATGGGTTGCCATATGCATGAGAAATGTGGAAAAGAAGTCTGTGGCCGTTTTCCAAAATTGCACCGCACTCACACACAGTGTGCTGCCGCGCCATGCGTTTTGGTGCACACATTAGCAGATGTATGGGGGTGCTATGAACACTGCAGTATGTTTCTGTGGGTGTTGGGAAAGCACTCATATTTGCACATGCTCCCGACCTGCACTAGCATGACCCTAACCTTAAAGCGGAGCCCCACCCAAAAGGGGAAGTTCTGCTTCAAGGATTCCTCCCCAGCTTCTATTTGTGAATTGGAGCTTTTGGGGAGGAGATTGGGGGGACGGGTACCTGATTTTGACAGATACCCGCTCCCACTTCTGCTTTTCTCACCTTAGGAGATTGGAAGAGTAAGTCCCCCCCCCCCACCCCCGAAGTCTTCTGGGACATATGACAGGTTCCAGAAGGCTTTGGGACCAGTCACAGAGTGCAGCTCCACTCGCGCATGTGCAGTGCGCACCAAGCTGTAAAGCCGCAAGCTGTCACAGCCAGGTGCTCTTCCCATAGTGAAGATACCGGCGCCAGTGAGGGAGGACACAGGGAGAACACAACTGGGGTGAGCACAGCGCTGGATTGTGGGACAGGTGCGTGGCTGTTTATTAAAACTCAGCAGCTACAGTTTTTGTTTAATTTTCACTTCAGAGACTGGAGTTCCACTTCAAAAAAAGCTTCATTGAACTTTTTCAGATTGTTGTCATGTATCTGCAACTATATTTTCATTGAGAAACTTCTTTCTTTGCAGAGTTCCCATGTTATCTTCAGGCAAGAACAAGGAGTGTGTGTGTTGTGGTGTACAGAAGTCAGAAATGAGAACAGTGGAACTAAATTGTCCTAATGGAGAAACAATAGGCTACGAATTTGAATACATTGAACAATGTGGCTGCAACGCTCTGCTTTGCCAGAAACCATAGTTTTTGAGATGTTTACTAAAAAAAAAATGCACATTTGAAATGTAAATAAATACAAAACTCATGCTGCTTGTTGCTTTTTATACATTTTCTATTCTTTAAGCTACTTTCTTTAGAGGTCTTATGTTGATTTTAATGTTCGGGCTGTTTTACTATACTGCATCATTCAAGCATAGTCTAATGTGTGCGCCTTTAGTGTGTGTAATGCATACTTCACCAAACTCCTTCACATGGTTGCAGATATGCCTTTCTCCAAAGCCTTTAGACTACTTTTTATGTAACATTGTGATCCTGAAATTAACAAAATCTTACCATTGCCTCACTTCCAAAAATTGGTATCAGTGATTTGTGAATAGGTGAGCATTAAAATGGTGAGCAGTTACACTACATACATAGTAAAATACAGTATATAAACATGTAAAATTGTGCAAGCACAGAACATGAAATTACTGTGTGTTCCCAAAAGATTCAATATTTATCCAGATTTGATTTTTTATCAGCCTTAAGTCTATATGTATACTAGATAGTTAGTTATACTGTTATACTATGACTGTGCCTAATTTCTCTCAAAATTAATCTACAATTACAAAATGCTTGCAATTTTAGGTAAAATAAAAGGTACGGCGACAAGCGGCAACCGATATTCTGGAAATTGGCAGCGTAGATATGTAGCTGCTTTAATAAGAATCCCATTTTCTAACTGCCCAGCCATTTAAAATTCTAAGACAATCTGTTCGCTGTCACTAGTGGCAGGCATGTGGTGGAAGATTTTCAAATGTATGCAGCCACGTGTTAATGTTTCTAAACCATCCTTTGGATATTTCAGATATATTGTGTCCATGTTATGCTACATATTAAGCTTTGGAGAAACTGTAATTTTGAAAGTTTCACATTCAATGTGATAAAACATAATGATGAATAAATTAAATTGCATGTAAATCATAGAAAAATCATTTATTGGGATTGTGAAAAGTATGCATAGATTTCAATGTTGCCTTTTCAACATGTAATAAAACTGGCTGCTGCTGAAATTATACTCAAATGTTGTCTTCAGACCATGTATGTCATACATATGAACCTATCTGAATCTTGATCAGGATATAGTACCAGCAGACATTGCTTAGGGTTTAAGAACAACAAAGATCCCTTTTTGTCATGTAAACATTTTGCGACCAAAACCCTTGATTCTTAGCACAAGCCCACAAAAGACGATTAAACATACTTAGGTCAACTAAGCACATCAGGCATAGAGGGCTTTGCAAAGAGCAAACTTTTGACATACGTATTGGAGTTAAATAAGCCCCGTCCAGGAGATATACTTGTGTGAGGCAGTCTAATACCTTAGTGGACGCCAGTTTCCAATTATCCAGAGCTTCGCCCCATTCCACACCATTTAGACCATCTACGTTTATTTCCCAAGAGATTTCAGGTGAGTTGGTAATTATTGAAGCTAAGGGGCTAAGTAACAATCTAGTTTTTTGGGGTCACTGCCACTTGTAACCTCTATTATGGGAACAGGTGTAGGTATTAGGTACGTGTTGGAGAATTGGGCTCTTAGGGTATGTCCAACCAGAGGTAGCAAAATAACATGAAGTGTAAATTCATCCTTTACTACCTATACCTTCAGCATAGTATATGTCCTTAGAAGCCCACAAATCTGAGTCTGGTACTGTTAAAAGTTCAGATAAATATTTAGTATGCTAGATGGGGAGGGAATTGTGGATCATGGGGTATTTGATTTCAACATAGCCAGGTCCCAAATGTGTTTGTGGTGATAAAGAAGACTAGTTTGGTTATCGGCTGTGATGGATCCCCATACTCCTCTTAGCACCTCACACAGAGGATGTGGTGTGGTAGATGTAGATGATCTGCAGATCAGGGATAGATAACGGAGATGATCAGGTTTATCTACATGATTGAAATGAGACAATTGAGCTGCAAGATAATAAAGGCTAAAGTGCAGCACGTCCTAAAAAGGTCAGATTCTTTAAAGTGCACCAGGGTAGTATATGTCTGCTATTGCCCCAGACAAAGGACTGAAGTATGGTGTCTATAGTCTTAAAGAATTTAAGGGGTATATAGTATATATGTGGGAATGCCAGAGAATATACAGAATCATGGATAATAAGATCATCTTAATTAAATTCTACCCATCAAAAGAAGGTCTGGCTAATGTTTGGGTTTTGGCTTTTAGTAAGGTGAATATGTGTTCAATGTTAAACAATATGTAGTCTGACTGGGATCTGGTGACATGCACGCCCAAGCATGTTAAACAAGTAACTCTCATAGGAAGCAGGAGGGTAGAAACTCATCTACTATATAGAAAGAATATGGAATTTATCACAATTGATTTTTAAATCAGAGTATTTTTTTTATATTACTCAGTGGTATTTAAAGCAGATAATAGTGAGGAGTGAGTAGGCAGAATCTTCCAAATAAATTAACATATCTGCATACAGACCAATAGTCTCCATAAGTGGTCCCACAAGCAACCACCATATACTGAAATTGGAGATTTCAAGGGGCTCTGAAGCTAGGGCATGGAAAAGGGGTGATAAGGAAGAGCCCTGATGCATTATTCTAAAAACGACTCAGTGATCCAGCCATTTGCCAATACCTGGGCCACTAGGGCTTGATAACTATTTGGAGCCATTGTATATATTTCAGACCAAAACTAAAACATTACAAGCACTGCACCACTCCACTGAATCAAATGCTTTGGCTGCATCTAAAGTCGCAACTACTCTTGTACCAATGTAATCATGGGAGGTCTATAGATGAATGCACAAACATCTTTTATTGGAAGTATTGGATGCAGTGTTTTTACACGTCATAAAGCCTTTTTGAATGGGATAAATTAAAGATGAGATAACTTGATTGAGACGCATTACCAATACTTTAGCTAGGATTTTAATATTTTTCTGTAATAGGGAGATAGGCCTATATGACTCCGGTAATACCAGGTTTTTGCCAGGCTTCAGAATGAGCAGGAGTGAGCAGGATTATAGCTTCACAAATAAAATTGGGTAATACTGAGAAGTCAAATACACCAATGAAAAGATTTAATAATTCAGGAATCATTACTTTTCTATAATGTGTGTGAAATTCAAGGGACAGGCTGCTGGTGCCTGGGGCCTGGGGCTAGTGCCTGGGGCCTTTGCATGTAAACTGTACTATAGCATATCAGCAGCTATCACTAGTGGGTGGTGCATCCAGGAGAGATGCCTGTTCCAATTGACAGACGTGGGAACTCAATATGTTGTAAAAAGATCAACATCTCTGTACCAGAACAGGTGACAGTGGAGGAATACAGGTCGCAGTAAAATTTACAAAACTCTGATTAGCTCAGGGTCAGTAATATGACTCCCATCAAGTGTCTGTAGAGTAATAACAACAGGCGATCTTGAATCAATGTGGGCCAAATAGGTCAGCAGTTTACCAGAGTGCTTGCCATATTCAAATATACACTATGGTGTTTACATGCTGTTTTCATTCAGCAGTTGTTCCACCACTATACACGGGCGTGTAGTTTAAATGACCCCCAGACCACATGGAGAGCAGTCGTACCTGCATTGGTAGCAGAGAAAAACACCTATTCCCTGTCCAACTTCTCCCAGGCAGGAGGCGAGTGAATGTGGTTAATGTAATTAAGATTGCTCTGATAATCAGCTAGGGAAAAAGTCCACAGTAAGTTATCTGGGCAATAAGATCTTTGATAGTAGAATGAAATCAATACAGGACATGGCAGAATGTGAGTAGGAGAAACAGGAGTATGCTTTTTGTGTTGATGCTTACAGTATCTCCAAGAATCAATTAAGGCAATCACCTGTATAAACCTGGATTCTTGGTCAGAGGCAAGGAGCTTATTGTAATCCAACCTATCCAGACTGGAGTTAAAAGTGGTGTTAAAATTGCCTGGCCATATAGCAGCAATTATGGGGTGTTGCATCATATAAAAGAACCCATCACTAAGCACCACAGAGTTGTATGGGGGAGAAACACAGTATGCGAGGATAAGTAACAGTTGTCCATATAATAAAGTATACAAAAATACATATCTGCCCTGAGGGTCTGATAGAATGTCCAATGGTTCAAAGTGCAATGATTTAACTATAAGTATAGAGACACCCTGGGAGTGAGTAGTGTAAGAGGCGTGGAAAGCACATCTGATCCAGGGTCTATTTAAAGCTCTTAGTAAGTGGCTAACCATGTGTGTTCCCATGAAAACAATAATATCAGCAAGTTGGTCTTTAAGGAAAAATGAGAGGCAGATCACTTTACTTTGTCACAGATACCCCAGATGTTCCAAGTAAGGAGCTTCAAGGGGGCCATTGGAGATTATGTGTTATGAGAGCACTGCTGGACAATGCGTGGACCATCAGAGCAAACATATCATAGAACCCAAGTATTACACAAAACATATTGTGCAACATATTGTCACAAAGCATAACAAGCCTGAAACCCAACCTGCCCTGTACCCACCCCAACCAATGCAAGCATAGGACCCAATTAACATGAGTTGTGTGTAAGATATAACCTGTGAAATACACAGGTGTAGCAAATAAATGTGGGATAAACATACAGTAACAGTGCTATCGAGGGAGATACAGTACACTTGAAATAAACATCCCAGCGAGTTGTGCTAGGGAGGTGACTTTTCTATGTACTGCTAAACAGACAGTAAGGCTAGTAAGAGGGACATAGTATACAAGTGAGGAGGGTCCCCCGGGGGGTGACCGAGTAAATACCAATGGGATGGAAGAACAAGGATAGTTTATGAGCGAAGCTCTGCTCATTTGTGCTGTACTCCATGCTACTCTAGGTCATGCCCCCCTCCCCATTCTTGCAATGTGCATAATTCACCTATAAAAGATTTCATGACTGAGCAAAACTGGGGTTACAATTGTATGTCAAACTCAAATTAAACAGTAGCCTGAACTGAATAGTGGAATAAAGAGTGTCTAAAATATCTATTGAAGGTCACACCCATTTCATTTCAGAAAAAAAATCTAGCACTTTGTTAATTAACATGAAGGATCGGCAAACAGTCCAGCCTGAGCATGAGTTCGGGCCGAACATTGGCTGTTCGAGCATTAATCGAACAGCCAAATTATCCAGTCGTTTGACCCGCCAAACCACCACCGCACAGTGCATTGCAAGACCTGATTGGCTGAAGCAGTGCAAGCTTCACCCAATCAAGGCACAGAGCACTGTCAGAGCCATGATTGGACACTCTCATGATGACTCTATCCAATCATGGATCATTGCTCTTAGTCCCGTCCCACACTATAAATGTATTCTTTCAATAGCGACCATTTTCAGCGTGATTTTGGCATGCAGAGAGATAGAACAGGGCTCTGTTCAGTGCTACTAGACAGTCTGCTATTGTGATTCTATTGTCAGTGTAGAATATTAGTTTAGTGTCAATCTAGGGATAGTGTGAATGTAGTGACGACCATCAGTCATCTTTACATTAGTGTATATCTAGAGTAGGGGCAGTTCAGGCAGCTGTCCCACCACCTGACCTTTTCCAGTGTCATCTGGATTTCTATCCACAAGCTGAAATGACAAGCTCTCGTCTGTTCCACTTGCAATCCCTGCCCTTTGTTTCACGGACTTTATCAGGTTTGTCACATAAGCCTACTGTTGAACTGGGACCCCAGTCTTTTTAACCACATCCATCTGAGCCCTGGTCAGGATCTCTGTGTTTTCTAGTCGATGCTCGGCCCTTCCATCTCATATAACTCGGCCACTGGTACAGTATATGCGCCCTTCACCGACAACTGACCAGCACCACCTGGGCCCATCGCAGCAGAAATGCTTTACACCTGGCTGTTAGGAGGTGAAACTTCAGACACTTTTTCCTCACTTTTCATCTCTCTAAAGCCTTTCCCATATACCACTTTTACAGGAAGTTATACCAAGCAGCATACCCAAATGCAACTTTTACCAATAGTAACAATTTCAGGAATAAATCATTCTGGTCTTGTTTTCCTTTGTACTTTACAGCCTGCCATTCAGCGCTTCCCCTAGTGGTACTATGCAGTACCAGACCATCAGACTGTGTAGGAGACACACGAGTATAGATTGGCTTCACATCCCAAAGTTCAAGCATCTCCTTGAGTGCTTTTGTTATAAACCAGACCCTTGATTTCAAACTCAAATCCTTCTTGGGGATTTCCATGGCACTGGGAACTCAGAGAGATTCACTTGCTGCAACTTGAGAAGTTGCAACATTTAACAGAAGCTCCTTCCACTTGGAGGTTAGCCCAGCCTGGTGCTCTACCAGAGCACTGTCAGATGCTGGACTTACACCCAACTTCTCAAGCTAAGCATCAGTGAACTACTCCAGAACATTAGCAGTTACAACATCACTTTGACACGCAATATTACTTTTCAGAGTCATGGACAAAGTGTCTGCTGTGTGCTTGCCCTTATCTGGTCCTTCTTTCTCTTGAGGGTTAACCCCTGCATCAGCCAGCACGCCTCCCACAACAGGCTGTTCTGCAGACCCTCCTGCTGGCACAGGAGAAAAAGTGTCCACCTTATTTTTGTACACAAAAGCTTTGTCTATAATGGAGATCAGGCTTTTACTCCAACATACCAATCCGTTACATGTGTGCTCCATTCATCAGTACTCCTCAGCACCAATCCTTCCGCCCAAGGAGACACATGCAAGCAGACAGGCTTGGTTGCAGACTCATTGCAAAAGTCAGTGTGAAACAACTCAGACTTTGGCAATACTTGACTACCCACAGCAGGTTGCAATACACCACATCCACCATCTTGCTCAGGTGGCGCATCATAAACCTCACACAGTTTTGCGTTTTCCACAAGTTGCATTAACCCATTATTTACATGCACACTTTCAGCATTAGCAGATGGTACTAACACATTCCCATTACAAGGTGCAGTTCCACTCTGTCCCACCAGAGTGACATCGCAGTTGTCCAGGACAATCTCCGGCTCCAATACAGGACATTACCAGGAGATTTCTAGGGACAACTGCACTGTCTTACCATCAGTTGCTATGGGCAATGGCCCATTTTTGATCACAGCTTTTGCACTGTAAGAACCTGGGGTTTTCCCAACAGCACTACTTTTTTCATTAGCATCAACATTGACATAAGATACATCACATTTAGACAGCAACACAGGTGCAGTTTGGACTTTAACCCCTGCCTCTCCACTGTACAAGGTACTGCACATGGAAAAGTTGCTCTCGAGAGAACATTCAGTGGCCCTACTAACAGGGGTCACTGTCACATCATGGACAGTCTCAGAACCAGTCCTTTTCAACATCAAATCAGCTGCTTCAGACATCATTGTATTACAGACAGTCTTAACCCTTCAAGCCGGCAGGTGTAAGAGCCTGAGGGTTTCGTCCCTCTTTAGTTGTGCTCTCACAAGCAAATACCCCCTTCTGGTTGCAGGGCAACATTGCAGGCCAAACAGACTTTCTGATGCCATTGGTAACTGCACAAACCTTTTCATTGTAGCTCCTCCTTCTGGAATTTTTCCAGCGCTCTCTAGCCTGGATTGCTGCTTTGTAGCTGGTATAATCATGTCGGTTACTACCCATCTGCCTATAGACTTCTCGGTATTCCTCAGTGAGAAGCGACTGCACCAACTCAGCCAAGTGGCTTCTAGGACACACTTCAAATGTAGCCAATAACTTTGAACTCCGCAATGGCTTCCTTGGGTAACATAGGTTGATAAAAATTGGTAACACAAATCACATCTTCATTGCCAAGGGCAACCACTTTCGCCGGTGCACTCTTTACACTAGCATTGTTAGGGGCAACCGCAGCCTTCCTAGACATCACAGATTCCCGGGCATCCCAGTCCTCTTTGTAGGGACAGTGGGCTTCCACTGTACAGCAGCCCCACCATCCTGATGGCACTTTACTGGTGGTCACCATGGGAGACCGCACGCTCCCTGCAAATCGTTTCCTCTTGGACCATCCCATCTTTGTAGGCAGAGAAGAGAGGATGCTGCCGGCGCTGTGAGTGACAGATTTTGAGGGACAGATTGCAGATCTAATAACTAGGTAAAGATTACTACTACTGCTGTGAGGGACAGATTGCAGTGATAATAACTAGGTAGAGATTACTACTACTGCTTTGAGGGACAGATTGCAGATCTAATAACATCTCATCCTGCATTACAGAATGATCTGATTACAGAACGATCTCTCATCCTGCATTACAGAACAATCTGATTACAGAACGATCTGATACTGGACTAGGTAGAGATTACTACTGCTTTGAGGGACAGATTGCAGATTTAATAACATCTCCAATTTTTCTTCCTTTTGCAGCCCTCTAGGACTTTCCAGGACTTTTTTACAGCTATTTTTGTGCCGAAAAGTTCGGGTCCCCATTGAATTCAATGGGGTTCGGGGTCCGGGGTCAAGTTCGGGTAACGTTTGGTACCGAACCCAAACGTTTCCGCGAAGTTCAGCCGAACCCGCCAAACCCGAACATCCAGGTGTTCACTCAACTCTAGTCTTGAATCTCCTGAATACCTGTCACACGCCATAGAGCCCTGTGCGTTACTGCAAGTTTTACGCTATATAGTTGTGTGCGTTACTGCAAGTTTAACTGGTTCCCCACCGCGCGCTGTCTTTTCACAGCGGCAGTGGGGGAGCCCTGCGCGAATCGCCGTAAATAAGCGGCGATTCGCATTTGGCCACTCCTGGGGAGTGTGCCCGCGGCTCGGGCGGACCCGATGTCCGCCGGCGAGCCGCGATGAGCGGCTACAGAGAAAGAACGGGGAACCGCCGATGTAAACACGGCGGTTCCCCGCCCTTTCAGTGGGGCATGAGAGATCTACTGATCCCGGTCACTGGGATCAGTTAGATCTCTCATGCCCATGTTAGCCCAACCCCCCCACAGTAAGAACACACCAAGGGAACACAGTTAACCCCTAGCTCTCCCCCCCCAGGTTAACCCCTTCACTGCCAATGACATTTATACAGTAATCAGTGGACATTTAAATTTCTGATCGCTGAATAAATGTCATTGGTCCCAAAAAAGTGTCAAAATGTTCCGACATGTCCCCCCCAATATCGCATTACCGCTAAAAATCGCAGATCGCAGCCATTACTAGTAGAGTTGAGCGAACACCTGGACGTTTGGGTTCTGCTGGTCCGTCCGAACTTCGGGACAAAGTCCGGGTCCGGGTCCGGACGGAACCCGAACGATCGCACGGACAA
>BLSH010549335.1:20663-46364 GCA_018402905.1 Glandirana rugosa
TTTCCTTTTTATGTCTCGATTACAGTTTTCTTTGAATAAACTTTGTCGTCGAATTTACACTCTATATGTCTTTTATGTTCGTCTTTCTTTTTCTTCGACGCGATTTTACTTTTTTTTTTTTTTTGTGATATGTGTGTCAAGAACTTATTCGTATATCTATTTATGTGAAAGTATAGTTATATTTACATCTGGTTACTCCATACAGTATACAGTGGCGTAACAAACACTAGGGCCTTCCTGCCCGAACTTCAAAACGACCGGCCGAAAAATAAATACGTACGGAATATAAATCTCAACTCGCTTGGAGACCTTCAAGCCCAAGACGACCAGGCAGGCTTGAAGCCCTGTTTCCGTGCGATCGTTCGGGTTCCGTCCGGACCCGGACCCGGACTTTGTCCCGAAGTTCGGACGGACCAGCAGAACCCGAACTTCCAGAGGTTCGCTCAACTCTAAATATAAGGCATGCATAAATAAAAAGCCGGCCAGCAAAACTTCAAGCCCGTCCTTCCGGGATCACAAACAATGCGGTGACATATGACATACCTCATTGGTCTACATTTATATTGATATGAAAGTGTATTTATCTATATGCTTATTCAAGAACTGTGTGTATAGTGTTTTTTTTTTTTTTTCATTTTAGCGCAGCTTCTTTTTCTTTCTGCTTGTATTTTCTGTATATCTCACATTTAAGCTGCTGTTTCAAATAAGTTTCTTTTGACATTAGCTCTGTATTTTTCCTTTGATAGCTGAGTAACAGCCATGCCTCTAATCAAAGTGTCCTCACATAGATTTGTACAGGAGAAGAAGAGCAGGGGACTTTCCAGCCAATTACTGACTGCTGATAACTGAGCACTAGGTGTAACTCTGCTGTTTATTAGACTTTATTATTGGGCACATTACACAGCTGCTATAACAGGAAAGTAGAGATAAGACTTTGAAATGCAGGTTGTTTAATGCAATGCAAATAAGTAAAAAATGATAAATACTAATTTTGAGGAAATAAGAATTAAATAAAAACCCTGAAAATCAATAGGGCGTATGTAATTTAACCCCTTTTTGCCTCACATAACTGGGCTTTTTTCAGTGGGACCACATATATGCATACCTCCCTTAGTGCTGCGAGTGCACCAGGTTTTGTATTAATGATCGGGATCCGGGACTGTTGATTCCGGGCCACCTGATAGCTGTGATAACCTCTGATTGGCTATCACAGTGATCAGTCACTGTGAGCCCGCCTGTGGGTTTCCTTTCTTTTCTGAATGAAGAGAATGATACATTTTATCTTCCTCTTCTTGCAGGAGAGGAATTGTAAACAATCCAAGTGTGTAAAAAAAAAAAAAAAAATTTTAAATGAACAATAAAAAAATCAATTAAAAAAATAAATTAAAGAAAAAAGAAAAAATAACAGGATCAAGGTTGCCAGGGTTATTGTTAGGGTCAAGGTCAAAGGTCAAGGACAGAGTCAACGGTCACAGTCAGAATATTTTGTGTAGAATTAAAAAAAAATTGTAATTAGTATCAGTGTCAGTTAGAGTCAGTGTCAGTATGTTTCAGGCAGGATAAAAAAAATGCAAAATGCGCACCTTTCTTTCTGGGCTGTACTAAGAGTACTAAAAACAACTAACATACACATATGTGGTATCACTGCAATTGTCAGGAGCAGGGAAGTTAATTTTGGTTTGTTCTTTGGTGGTAAATTTTGATAGTAGCAAGAAATATACAGCTAAATTGAAAAAAAAAAAGATTTTTTTTTTTTTACTATTTTGGGCAAGTTTTCCTTTGATAATGAAAAAAAATCAGAAGATATCCATTACCATTTGCCACCAAAAGAAAGCACAATTTATCCTGAAAAAAACAAGGTATAATCCACCTGGATACACTAAGTAGTTGTGAAGATATGTACAATTTTACTAACCCATGTCAAAGTTGCAAAATTGAGCTTAGGTTTTTAGATTTGCTTTACCCTTAGGCGTGAAAGGGTTAATAAACTCGCATTAGAGGTGCAATTCATTAGAGATTGTCCCTCCACATTATCCTAAAATAACAGGATTTAAAACATTAAAAATAACCAGTGCTTTACTGGCTCAATAATGAAATGATTTGATAGAATTAAATGGCGACTGTCTCCTATTTGTCAATTGGGATATAGTGGACAGTAGCCTGTCTATGGTTTCTATTGTAGCAACTCAGTATATACATAGATGAGTGTATGCAACTGAAATAAAAAGACAACTGCCGTTTACAGATCCTAAGAAAGGATTACATATGAAGTTGCACTGAGGTCTTGTAGTTCTTAGTCTGATCAAAGAGCTGATGAAATACTATATAAAGACTTTATATCTTCGTAATCATGGTGTGTCTCTGTAAAATGTGGTGAAGTGATCATTCCTTGTCAAAGTCACAGCTGTTGCGAACATCATCTTTTCTTTCAAATGCGATTTTTAAATTCGCATTTTGTGATGTGATCTGAAATGCTGAACGTGGGAAGTCCAAGCCATCAACAATAAAACTATAAATACCCATAAGTGCACCTGTTGATATTTTGGCAAAAGCCTTCAATGATAGCAGTGATTTATGAGTATGTGAATGTACAGCTTCTGATTTATCAGCCATGTTGGCTGTCATAATGCCGACATAACCTCAAAATATCCAGCCAAAAGAGAGAGAGGATGAATGTTCAGCTACTGGAGATATTCTAAGCATTTAAATCAGTTGATCCTACAAGAACAGTGAATTTATCCTGCCTATTAAATTAGGTCTTCAGGGAGTCCTACCAGTCTCATAGACATGCTTGACAGGCTGGTCTGCAGTAGGCTGAGGTAACGATGAAGCAGCGGGGGAAGACTGGGTTCTGGACACAGGCCGATGTTTGTCTAATCCTGCCATGCCAACTGTATCCATCTGAGCCTGGTAGACTTGAAATTGGTTGATACGCTGATGGTCCGAGAACTGTAGTTGCCAAGAAAACAGCACAGCAGAAAGAAACATGAGAGGGGATCAAGTAAAAGACACTGAGAGAAACATGTCAACAAATTAAGTTCATTAGGTCAGGCCTGTTATAAACGGTGTAAAAAAAAATCAGAGCCTCAGTCAATAAATTCATTCAACAGATGTTTTTACACTGACACAGGAGAGTCATTGGGCCTGTGGAATACTAGGTGATTGCAGGAAGCCTGTCAGTTCTCACAGTCTGAGGAACACTTTTCCTTGGCCTAAATTACAAAAAATATATAAATCTTAGAAATAACTAAAACTAAGTATACAAATACAAGAGGTAAAATCAACAAATGACTTTTTCTTTTTTTACAAATACTAATAAAAATGACTTACAGAAGTTTGGCTTTAAAGCAGATAGTATGATATTACAAGACATATAGCCATATACTGTATACACTGTAGAAAAAACAAGATTATTTGACAGGTGAAGAATTAGTGTTAATCTGTGATTTCCTAGAAGCACAGCTGTCATTTGAACAGCTACTGTATGGATCATAAGTGTTTTTTTGATTTTATATTTCACTTTGTGATATAAATGTCAAATTGAAAACAAACTGTAAAAGCTAGTATCTGCTTCCAATAAGAAGCTGTGTGTAGTCCGCTGTAATTTGGTTTTGTAACTAACTAGGCATGTAATGTGCAACACTAAAAATACCTATTGTAAATTAACCTACAATTTCAAGTTGGGACAAAAGAGCTAAACCAGGGGACATTACTATTGGAAGTAATGTCCATCTAGCAATTTCGAAAAAAATATCTTATTTCCTTGTTTGCCATTACCCCTGATGTACAACCTGTGGGCCAAGGTGTTTACTAGGAGTATCATTTGTAGACTTCCACTGTAGATCTGTGCCATAAGGCCTGTGACATAGCAAAAGTCTGAGAATACTTCCCCTCACTTTCCTCTAGGCCCCACTTTGACTTTCATTTAGATCGCAGATTGGCTTCTGTTAGTTAAGTTTCTTTTTTCGGTCAAGGTTTTTTCATGCTTTCTTACTTGGTTTGTTATAATACATCTTGGTTTAAAGAGCATCATATGTGTGGACAGTAGTTTTATGGGGTCTGTAGGAAATACAAATGTATTCTTATTTGCAAAAACACATACCTCATTCAGCTTTTTAGTTCAAAAATCAAAATACAGAGTATATTTTTCACTTTTACAGAAAAAAGGAAGGAGTATCAAACAGACTAATACACTACTAGACTACATGCAACTCTTTACTCCATATGTACACAAAAAAAAAAATGAAGAAGTATTGTGCACACTGCATAAGTATTATTACACATTGAATAGATAATATTCCTTTGTAGGCCTCATTGGATAAACCACATACAGATTTAGAAACTAAAAAATGTGTATTTCCCAGCGCTACCACACTGATTGCTGCCAGCACTGACATGTGTTCCTACATCCACCCACCGCAATCTATGTGCAAACTATAATACATGTACACACTACACGAAGTATATTTATGTGTAATCTACAAATGTTAACCTTTCACAAACACGTTTTTTTACTGGCTCAAAAAATAATGTGCACATAAGTTCATTTAAATTAGAGACATGCGTGCTTATTAACATGCATCAAAAGTTCAGAATAAAGTGTTCAAAAGCAATTTCCTGTGAATATTCTTAATTTCCCATCACGGTGTGCTCCGTCATCAGCCACACCACCTTCTCACATCCTACATTTAGCTTTGGAAACCAAAAAACAGTTTAAAGTTTATATTTTTCAGATTAAAATGGAAGTAATATTGTACACACTGCATGGGCATTTTTTTTAACAATCTCTTGTAGGTCTCATTGGCTAAAGCTCATCCACCAATAGGAGGAACAAAAATAATGTAAAATGTATATTTCTCACATTAAAATGAAAGGAATATGGTATACACTCAACAGGCATAACTTCAAAAAAGTCTTGTAGGCCTCATTTATTAAAACACATACCTCATGCAGCTTTTCAGGACAAAAAAAACAAAATAAAGTGTATATTTTTCACTGTTAAAATGAAGGCATATTTTACAGACTGCGTGGACAGTATTTCAACAATCTCATTTTTAAAATGACACACCTCATACAGTTTCACTTCACAAAAATCCACATTTAAGTGTGTGTATTTAACATAAAAGAAGAAATATTTTTGTGACCCCCATATACAATATTTAAGCACTGTTGGTAAGATGCATTTTGAGCAGGAGGGACAACCACCAGATTTAAATCAACAAAATCAGCTTTAGATTGTACTGACGCCTTACACAGTAATTAAAAACTTTTACTTGTCAGCATTTTGAACAGGAGAGACTCCAAACAGCTTTTAATAAAATAAAAACCATACATTACAGTATATTATTTGACTAAAATGGCACTAAAATATTTTAATAGATAAATATGTATGCTCTGTACCTGGACAGCAGTTTATTGGTGAGAGACAAGGTAAATTTTAATGACACATCACTATCTGAGTACAGCATTTCATAGAGACAAAGGCACAAATGTTTTTGCTGGTCAAGTATTGAAATAGGTCAAAAACTAGAAGACACAGAGCATGATTTGCCCTGCAAACATTATTTGTGTTACCATGACAATGCATGATCAGCGGAACCAGTACAAACACGGTTTAATTCAGTATTGCCCCTGCAGAAACAATAATTGAATCTTCAGCTGAAGCCCAGCTGCAGAAAAATTATGTATGGCACCTTTTGCAGTGCCAAAGCAACAGAATGGGGCAGTAGACATAGTATGATATGATAATGGTGGCAAGCCAGTAATGGTGGCAGGAGATGGTTAGGGTGTCAGACCAGTGGTGGCAGAAGAATCTTGTAATGGTGGCAGGATCTAGTAATGATGGCTGAAAATGATAATGGTGGCAGGAGTTGGTAACAGGGGCAGGCCTGCAGCTGTAGCAGAATTTTCAATGCGGAAATGTATAATAATGTTTTGCGGCTAGATTCCAAGGATAAATATACTCATTACCATTAGACATGTGTGGTTCGTTTCATTCCGAATTAATATTCAGACAAATTTTTCATTATTCTGAGATTCAGATATATCCGAATATCCAAATTACAGTATAAACAAAGTTTACCGAATGTTCTGAATAACGAAACAAAATTTGACCGAATTTCCGAAATTCAAATTGAAATTGAAATAAAATTTTACATCGCATTCCATTCGAATTCGAACTGTAAACATACTTCTGAAATCAAAGACTTTTTGTGTTATTAGAGTACCATTTTGAAATAATGCTGTTTTTGTTAAGCCAAAGGTGATTTAAAGGGTCATTGTAATCATTTGATGAAGATTTTCTTTTGTTTGTTCACTTTGCTGGAATTGAATTGAAAAAATATAACATTTTAGTTTTGGACCGATTCAAAAATGTATCATTGTGAACGTTTCGAATCGGTAAAAATCAGTAAATACGAAGAAAATTCGTAAAATTCCGAATGCGAATTTCGAATACGATTAGAACTAATCAACCAAATTTAACTAAACAAAATAACTAGATTAACGAATCAAAGCGAAACTAAACAAATTTTTTCATCATGCACATGTCTAATTACCATTAGCTGCTGATGGTTGTACTAATTACAAATAGAGGACTGGTTCATTTTGCTAAAAGTGAGCCAGTCAGCTGTGTCAGAGGATACATTTTTTTTATCTGTCACAAAACTGCCCTCTTCACTGATTAGCTGATTGGCTTTGGCTATATAGCACTCCCAGAAAGAAGAGGCAGGTGCGCCCTGCCTCTCAAGGCACTGCTTTGTCCTTCTTGCTCCTAAAGCCTGGTAAACACTATTTTTTTTTGTCAACCTAGTGTGAGGTGTTTGGACAGCAATCTCCCCTGCTGAGTTGTTGTGTTCTGCCCCCCCTTCCAGAACACACCGGTCAGCGCTCTCAGCCATTCAACAGACCTTTTTTGGTCATGCCCCTTCGACAGAAGTCGGCTGCTGTACAGATCCAATATTCCCCCTGTGTGTATGGCCCTCAATAGTTGTATGTGAAGCACTTCTGCCTCTCCCTTTAGGCCTCACAGCCATGACAAATACAGTGGAATGCCTAACTTCATTAGTAGCTTTGGCAATAGAGAGATTGATAATTTGGTGCTTTATTGCACTTCACAATGTGGTGATTTGGTGCACTAAACTATACAGCACTAATATGAGGGGAAGTGTTGCTAACAAAGTGCAGCTTTGCCTATGTCAGCAACAAGTAAACATTGCTGAAAAAAATGTTAATACCCTAGAAAAATTATATAAAAAGATTATATGCCTCCACCAAAGAAAAATTATACCTAAAACACTAAACCCCAAACACTAACCCTAAAATACTGAAACACAAAACTATATTTTTAGCATTTTTAAAAATGGGCTCTTGGGTCTATTCCCTGTGAACTCAATCGGTGGTACAAAATGAAATGTAACTCATTGCAATGTACATAATTTACAGTAATGTGGCCTGATGCAGCACAGTGAATACAGGGGTGGCACACTACACACTTTGTAGCACACCACACTGCAAATTACTGCTACATAGCACAACACAACACTGTATAAAGCTCTGTATAACTCTGTATATAGCACTATATAATGCTATTGTATAGTAGGAGCTATCTCTCACTGGAAATGCTAGGAGGCCAGGAATTGCATGATTGGTAATTGATTGCTATAGCAGCAAACAATCCCATTATTGTATGATTTTCCTGAAATAGTAAACCTGCTAGATTTCAGGTCAAACTCATGGTCGACCCAAACTCGAAGCCCATCCCTAGTCTACAGGTTCATAACTTCTTTCCTGATTGAATTCAGAAAGTTCAGAGTATTTTATCATGCAGAAAAATGTGTTCAATTAGTCCCTTTTAACTTGTATTTGATCTGATAAAGGGTGGAAATCCTCTAGCATTCTCAGTAAAAAAAAATCAGACATATAAGAGCAAGTAATGCAATGAAATGTGTGTATCAGATACACACTCAACCCTTAGTTAGTATATACTTTACAAAGGACCGCATACATAACATTTATTTAGCAAATAATGTCAGAAGTTCCTCCAAGCCAACATACTAACTTAAGTTTTAAAACTCCAGACATTTTCCATTACAGTTTTAAATCTGATCAATGGCAATGGGTCAATAGTGACAGTTCTTACTACTGAAACGGTGCATTAAAAACTGCATTTTGTGATCAAACAGAACTTCTGTCAGACCCATAAACTGATTAAAGGAAATCAGTTGCTGTCAATTCACATGAATGAAACAACATCAAATGGGCAAAGTACAGCGTAGTCTCAGAGCTGGTATCCATGTTATTTCGCACATAGTAACAGTTACAGTAAGGCTGATGTATAGTGCATTAGCTATTTTAGAGTATTTATAAATGTTCTCCACTTTGCTACTTTACTTTGGCCCATGTGAAGATAATTTTGCTCTACTAACATCACTATCACTACAAATTTCTTATCAAGGTTTACATGTACGATTAGGAAAATGGGCATCATCACCACCTCATTTGCATCAATAGTCAATAATAGCTTCTTTTAAATGTACTATTAAGTATCTTATTAACAGCAATTTTGAGACTTCAAAGAGTTCCCATTGATCATTGACTGATGATCCACTTTCTGGCTCGTAATACCATGGCATGCCCTAAGGCTTACATACAGATCATACAGCAGGGCAGTTTGTTCTTCTCAAAGTAGTGTGTCGAGGGTCGTATAGACTAGAGGAGAAGAAAACATTTCTACAGCATGGCAACTAGTCATTTCCCAGCTGTCATGCATGTTTATAGATGACGTTAAAAAATAAAGGAAAAGATGTTACTGGTTGTTATGGACAACACACTTTTCCTTTGTTCCGGGTTCTGTAAGCCAGCATACTTATTGGCTGACTATTGATTCCAGCTGTTTGTCAAACTCCAGTTCCCAGCCAATGACTGCAAAACAAAATGGCACTTCATTTTCTTAACAACTGAATCACTCTTGCTTATATCTGACCATCAATCTGTTAATATGATAAAACAGTGAAAGTAGAGAAGTCCAATAACCCATAGTAACCAGTCAGAATCCTCTGTGCATTGGTCTGGCTTTGCTAAGTGGAATGCAGACTGGTTGTTCATTGTTACTATACCGTTAATTTGCACATTTATTGAATTAGGTCAATAGCAGCACATGGTGGAAAATGCCGTGTGGCTATATAGCAGAAGACAATAATATATTTAAGATGACTTTTATTCAATTTGTATACAATATTTACAATAAAAGCATCTCTATCATATTTTTTTTTCTCTGCGGTTTTAGGGGAAGAAGCTTCTAGGAGATATACATTGTACTATATATTTATTGCAGGTTGGTAATTATATGTTTATTATGGGGTATATGGAATGCCTTGGGTTTTTTAATGTTTTTTTTTTTTTCTTGTGCTTATTTCAGGACTACTACATGTGTTCTTGATTGTTTTGTATTGTTGTTATGTATTTTCTAAATGTAACAAAAAAACCCTGAAAACTAAAATCTATCTTATTGAAGGCAAATAGTGTGCACCAGTGTCAATTAGCATTTTAAAATGGACAGTAGTCCCAGTAACTTGTGAGGCAGACAGCCTGGGACCCTTATAAAGACTTTTGCTATGGACCATGTACTGTCCATTTACACTACCTTTACTGGAAATGGCACAACGATTATAACTGTAAATGGATTTCTGCTAATTGCCATAATTTTTCAAGTCAGTTCCTATTTTCAAATGCCTGAATAGCTGATTGAGAAACAGAGGTAGTTTCCATAAATATACCATAGATGCATTTAGTGGATCACAAAAAGTTTGACTATAGCAATGGATGGGTTTATATTTAATTTGATAATGCTAGCAGGTATGACAAATTACAGCATTAAAAAGCCCTTTTTTCTAGAATAATACATCAAAAATGATTTTGCTTCTAGGCAGTGCTGTGGTTTAACGATGCATGCACACAAACATGACATGTTTTATTAAACAGGAGTTACCCTTTGGATATGAAAGATACACAAATAAAAAAAAGCAGACAATGCCAATTTAATAAAATTATCTTGACATCCTTGATCCAGACAGGTTTGGTAAGATACAGGTTTCCTGTCTGCCACCTCTTATGTGAATGTTTCACTACTTGAAGCTGTACAGATGAAGCTCTCTGCCCCCAGACCCTCTGTATTCATAATTTTCCCATCCATCTGTTCTCCCAGGCTAATATACTATACTCAAAGGGGTTGATTTACAAAACCTGGAGATTGCAAAATCTGGTGCAGTGGTGCATGGTAGCCAATCAGCGTTTAAAATCAGCTTGTTCAATTAAGCTGACAAAGAAAACCCTGAAAGTTGGTTGGTTTCTGGGCAGAGCTGCCCCAGATTTTGTACTCTCCAGTATTTGTAAAACAATGTGTTCTTTTTTTAATAAGAGTAACTGACATGACATCCTTGCATAGAGAAAAATATCTAAAGAATAATGGTGAATAATGGTGTGCCAAAAGGCAGACTCAGAATGTAACAATTGGATCGTAACAATTGTATTGTAAAGTATACAACATTTTCCCAATATGTTTTTTAAAAGGTAAAATAAGCCTCTGGCACACCTGCTAGGTTAGTTCTATCTCAAAGATACACCACTGGTGATATCTTCAGCTCCTCCCTTTCCTTACATTATCGGGGTAAAATGTTGACACTCTACATTCTCTGCTGATTTTTTTCCAGGGATGAGCAGGTTGAATTAGGCAGAAAAAAAGAACACTGTTGAAAATTTACAGAATTAGAATCTCTCAATATTGCACACTAAGCTGATTGGGCAAAATTTGCTTGAAAACAAAATATTCTTTTTTTCTTTACATAGAGTTCTTTTCTTGTCCTATCTGGTAAATCAGTTCTTAAAAAGGTCACGGTAGACTAAATACATCCCTGGTCAGCTGTCACTGGCTGAGTTTCAAGAAGAAAAACTTTCCTGCTTAGGCACTCTGGAGAAATTCTATCAGATGGGAACATCTAAGATCAACTTGTAGGGAAGGCCATTCTGTCTTTCCAATACAAAAAGAACATTTTTAGCAGTATATAATTTGATAAGCTCTTCTACAGCATGTTTTAGTTTTCTCAAACTCAGTGAAGCTGTGATGTTTTTGCTATTACAGCTGGTTGCAAAAACATCTGCTCATTTGCTGGTGGATTCATGTTTGCAAATTACTCACTGTATGGCTTCTGACCTTAGAGATCATAAGGTACCATACAGCATGAAGGTGCTTTAGCTTATAAGTACGATAGAGAGAAAGAAGAACTGTTGAGGACAGGGAGTACTTCTGTAAAAAAAAAACTGTGAAGAAGGACAAATGTCCAGTCCTGCCACTTGAGGTGGCTGTTCTATGCAATGTTATCAGTTCAGCTCCTTTGCGTCTGTAAGAATGGCACTATACTATTCCTGGTTACCAAGCTGAACCAACTGACATTAAAAGATAAATATTTTCACTGGCCATAACTGTTGTCCAGATAACAGTACAGATATACATTCTGCTTTGCGGGGTTCAGGGATACATTCCTACATACTTTTTCTTAACTGCAGTAAAGCTGGTGTTGGATATGTGGTCATGCAATTTCTCTAAACATCACCAGACAAGAGGTCTATATGTAATACAGTCACTGTTTTTTAAATTCCCAAAGCCATATGCTGAGTTTGACACTTTGAGAGTCAGAAGAATTGTCTCATTTTAGTGCCGACATTTCAGATTGTTTAAAGCATCATTATCATCACCTGTATTTTTAGGTATCATTATGACTTCAAAAGATTTTAATAGCTTGATCTTACTATACACATGGATAGCTAGGAACAATAAATTATAAATGTTATTATCTACTGCAAAGAAAACTGCAGATTCTGTTTTCATGCTTTTGTCGTTTCATTGTTTTCTTGGTATCAAAACATGGAATGTCATGTTACTGACAATGTTACAAGTATGTAATTTGAAAAATCAAGCTGATTTTTTTTTTTTAGTCTTAGCAAAGCAGAGAACCCAATTAAATTTTATATTAATTAGTTGTATCTAGTCCCTTATCTCCATTATTTTGTTCCCATACACCAAAAGTTATAGATACCCTGGTTGAGGAGATTAAAGACCTATTTTAAATTTTCTACATTTTTCTATTTCTTTTTTGATGTGTCAAATTGGGTCAGTATACAGCAAACCTGGTTTAACTGATGTGATGATAACCATAGCAAGCAGTCCCCAGTATACACTGTGATTGAGAAGCCCTGTGATGGGCTTAGCATTACTAATAAAGGTATGCAACCCTAAATGCACAAGACAATTGTGAACAAAAGCTTCTGTAATGAATTTGTGTTTGAAACATATCTTTTCCTGACTGGTGGTAGGAAAAGTTGATAAGGCACAGAGAAGGAATAAAGGCAGAATTGAGAAGTATGGAAACATCACAGGATGCAATAACGATGTAAGATTTTTTTTTGCTATGTCAACAATTTGGAAATAACCATCTCAAGGAAATTGCTGCAGTCTAGTTTGAATCTCAAGCACAGAAAATCGCTCATCTTTAACTGTAGTCACTAAACACAGCACTGAAAGCCATGTAGAAGCAGCAGCAGAAAGCACCCATACTTAACTAAGAAACAGCATTACTATGATGACTTAATAAGTGTTGATTACATCTCAACATGTGTACATAGTAACATTTCAGTCCATAAATCTTTTTCAGGCTTATCCAAACAGATTCAATTATAGCTACAGTATATACACTTGATAAGCTGCAGGAAAATAACTTGTTTAGTCTTCCTGGTAGTGCTACTCTTCCTCTTCTATCTACATACACCTAATTTAAGTGTATCTAAAGCCAAAACTATATTTTTTTAATTAAGCAGTGGGGAATAAGAACCCCAGTAAAGTGTTTTTATTGCTGTCTGTGCCACTCTATTCACATTCTATTTGTCCTGGTGGCCATTGTCAATAAAACTAAAAGTAAGACGTGTGGAAGAGTGACCATTTACTAACCATCCTCAGATGAGGGCCCCCTTAACTCCACTTTCCACAACTCCCTGGTCATGCCCTGAGAAGATACATTCCTCGTGTTTCCTGCAGCCCAGGGAGGTAACACATCATGAGGCAGAGGTAGCTGAGCAAGTGATCTGCATCCAGGTGAAGTGTTCTCCACCTTTAGAACTGGCAGTTGGGCAGCAAGGCCGGGAGATCTTCTCCAGAAGACCCAGCTATTGTAGGGAATCCCTTCTTGATTGGTATCAGAGTACTGCAATTGCAGTAGAGTGGCTCTTTTTTCATTGGACACTTGTTTTACCAGAGCCATCCTGGACTTCACTGAGAGGGATGTTTTTAAGAGAATAAGGTTCTTAGCTAGATTCTCTCTTGTAGATGTTTATAGCAAGTATTCCATACAGCCAGTTGTTGTCTGATTGAGCCACAGCTGTTAAGAGTTCACGTTTGTATAGATTACATATGTTTATGTAGCTCTCATTATTCTGCAGTCTATACATGTTTTTGCCATCCTGAAAATTATTTAGTCTTAAGTCTGTTAAGAGGAAACACAGCCACTTAATAAGGTTGGATGAGAAGTGGTTTAAACTGCATAAGGGTTTTTTTTTGAGGGGGACATGGTCTGGCTATGTGGGAGTAAAAAATCCAAGATGGCCCTGGAGTGAGCAGCCTCACAGCACCATGAGGTTCCACCATCCCAGCCTGCAGCGTCTCTTATTCCATCTCCTCTGGCAGTGAGTGACCGAGGTCCCCCATCCTCCTCTTGTTCAATTGCTTCCCAGGACCAGGGTCCTGATCTTGCTGAACTTGCTGAACTGGTGATAGAGACATTAGGCAACATCTTTGGTCTCTCCCCACTAAAGAGGATTTGGTGCACCTCAATAGCAGAATGGGTTTTCAAACAGGACACTGAGCAGCCTAAAATGCATACTACTCAACTGGGGAACATACTTAAGCAGAAATTTAACAAAGCTCTGCCTGCTATCTCCATGTTGAAGGACCAGTGTTCTGCCCCAGACCAGAGAATTGAGGCCCTCCTCTGTCTGCTAGATGACTTTGAGAAACACAGCAGGGCTGGGGCCCATCTGGTCTTTTATCAACATCTCTCCAGACGCACCCTTATGCAGTGTAGGTCCCTTTGCCCCCTGCTAGCCCCAGCTCAAGCCGCAGGCCTCACCTATAGATGGTGCTTTCTGTTCAGTCTATAGGTCACCAAGAATGGCCAGCTGGTCATACTGTGACCCAGAGATGGCCTCCCACACTTTCTGTGAGCCCCAGAGCTGGAGCCTGTTGATTTCCCAGACTGCATTGCTCCCCGGAGGTCCCCGTTCCACCGCTGCTATGGCTTCCTGTGAGAGAAAGGGCTGATCCCTCAGCCAAAAGCGACCATCATTTGGCTTTTTCCCTGGAACCATGGTCCTGAGAGTGGAAATGCCCAGAGGTCTTCTCCTATTGTTTTCTTCAGAGACTTTTGCTTTTTCGAACATGGGTATGTCTCTTCACCCACTGAATGATTTGGATGCTGCCTGACAGTTGACTGAAGCCAACAGGCCATTTTGGGATAGGTTATTTAACCTTCAGCACAGTTTGGAACTTCACATTTAGGGGATGCCCCCTACTCCTCTACAGACTGGACTCAGACACCCTCTTCATATTAATCTGTGCGGTCTTTGGTTGATGCTTATTAGTGTCCCCCTGACTTTTTGCTTTAATAGACTGTTTGGGCTGAGCGTGGGCTTCCATGTCTTCCTTATGTTTTCCCACGTTACCCCCCATAGGTCCTATATACTCAAGTGCAAGGCCTTTGTTGGACACCAGGCCAGTGCTTAGAGATCTCTCCATTGTGGAATTACATCCTGGACCTGAGCTGTAGTTGTCTCCCAGGTCAGACTTGTTGGCCTTTGTCTGGTATGTTGTTTGATAACACATTTCTATTTGCATTTTACTGTTCCCCTTTTTTCTTTTGTTTTTCTATAAGGTGATAGTGAATTGACATTTTCAGCATCTCATGAGATAATTGGAAAAAAAAGCGTCACCTGATTCAATTATCTCATGAGATATTGTTTAGTGAATAGAGCCCACAGTGTTTGAATGCCAAATGGGATCTTATGCCAAAGCTGAAACTGATATATTGGGGTTGGTTTACTAAAACCGGAGTGTGCAAGATCTGGTGCAGCTCTGTATAGAAACCAATCGGCTTCCAGGTTTTATGTTCGAAGCTTAAAGTGATTATAAAGTCTTGTTTTTTCATATAATAATAACAAACATGTCATACTTACCTGCACTGTTGCAGTGAATTTGCACACAGCAGTGCAGATCTTCCTCTTCTCGGGTCCCTCCTCTGTGAGTCTGGCTACTCCCTCCTGTTCAGTGCCCCCACAGCAAGCTGATTGCTATGGGGGCACCCGAGCTGAGTCACAGCTCCCTGTGCCCATTCAGACATGGAGCCCTGCCTCAGCCCCACCCCCTCTCTCTTCTGATTAGCTAGCTGACTTTGATTGACAGCAGCAACAGCCAATGGTGCCGCTGCCGCGTCTCAGCCAATCAGGGGAGAGAATCTCAGACGGCTGAGACACTCGTGGACATTGCAGGACAGAGAGGGACCTCAGGTAAGTGTTAGGGGGCTTAGTGGGGCTGCTACATACAGGAAGTTTTTTATCGTAATGCATAGAATGCATTAACATAAAAAAAACCTTCTGACTTTACAATCCCTTTAATTGAACAAGCTGAAGATAGACGCTGATTTGTTTCTATGCACAGCTGCGCCAGATTTTGCTCTCTCCAGTTTTATTAAATCAACCCCATTGTGTAGAGCACCAAAGTGCAAAAATATTTTTAGCATACCCATGGGCCCCCTGGAGTGTGGGACCCCAGGCAGCTGCTCATTCTGCCCTTATAATTTTCCACTACTCCTAAGATCTGATATTTCTACATTGTGGAAATATGCAGCAATAAACTGTGCCCAGACCCTGCATGAGCAAATCCTCTGGATTTTCACTAATAAAAGGCAATCCAGTGCCTACTATCTATAGCATCATACAATTAATGTTTTGTGTGCTTGATATGAAAAATGAACTAAACTTCCTTTTTTGTCACACCTCCTTTGGTGCATACTGGTTGGATTGCCTCTAATTTTTGTTATTGTTTCATGTTTAGTTAAACATTTAGGTTATTGGTTTACTAACTTTTATGCTGAATGCAAGTTTGTGTTAGAGGTTTGTAGCAGGAAATGTTCGGAAGCAGGTATTCTGGGGCTAAATGTTCCATGAAGTTTTAATACAATTTAATAGCAATATGTAATGGACCATAGGGCGAATTAAATTACATGAGGCACCACCACTTTGCTACCTGTGCGAGAGGTCTGGAAAACAGAGAGGAGTCATGAAATGCATTATTAATTTTTATAACATTACATACAAATGCTGCTATTTACACGTACTAATCTGTTTTATATTTTGTACATTACATCATTTTTATATTTTATTTGTTTACCCTGGCGCTGATGGCTTTCAGCTGCATCATTTGGATGCTATTAATGCCTGCAGTAGGTAGTAGGAGTTTATACAGTATCACACAAAAGTGAGTACACCACTCACATTTTTTAAAATATTTTGTTATATTTTTTCATGTGACAGCACTGAAGAAATGACACTTTGCTACAATGTAAAGTAGTGAGTGTATAGCTTGTATAATAGTGTAAATTTACTGTCCCCCTCAAAATAACTCAGCACACAGCCATTAATGTCTAAACTGCCGGCAACAAAAATGAGTACACCCCTAAGTGAAAATGTCCAAATTGGGCCCAATTAGCCATTTTCCCTCCCTGGTGTCATGTGACTTGTTAGTGTTACAAGGTCTCAGGTGTGAATGGGGAGCAGCTGTGTTAAATTTAGTGTTATCACTCTTACTCTTTCATACTGGTCACTGGAAGTTCAACATGGCACCTCATGGCAAAGAACTCTCTGATGATCTGAAAAAAAAATGTTGCTCTACATAAAGATGGCCTAGGCTATAAAAAGATTGCCAAGACCCTGAAACTGAGCTGCAGCACAGTGGCCAAGACCATACAGTGGTTAAACAGGACAGGTTCCACTCAGAACTGGCCTCCTAATGGTCAACCAAAGAAGTTGAGTGCACATGCTCAGCATATCAGAGGTTTTCATATCCAGAGGTTGTCTTTGGGAAAAAGAGTATGAGTGCTGCCAGCATTGCTGCAGAGGTTGAAGGGGTAGGGGGGTCAGCCTGTCAGTGCTCAGACCATACGCCACACACTGCATCAAAATGGTCTGCATGGCTGTCGTCCCAGAAGGAAGCGCCTCTTCTAAAGTTGATCCACAAGAAAGCCCGCAAACAGTTTGCTGAAGACAAGCAGACTAAGGACATGGATTACTGGAACCATGTCCTGTGGTCTGATGAGATCAAGATAAACTTTGGTTTAGATGGTGTCAAGCATGTGGGGCGGCAACCAAGTAAGGAGTACAAAGACAAGTGTGTCTTGCCTAGAGTCAAGCATTGGGGGTTGGAGTGTCATGGTCTTGGGCTGCATGAGTGTTGGGGAGCTACAGTTCATTGAGGGAACCATGAATGGCAACATGTACTGTGACATACTGAAGCAAAGCATGATCCCCCTCCCTTTGGAGACTGATAACGACCCCAGGCACACCTCCAAGACAACCGCTGCCTTGCTAAAGAAGCTGAGGGTAAAGGTGATGGACTGACCAAGCATGTCTCCAGACCTAAACCCTATTGAGCATCTGTGGGGCATCCTCAAATGGAAGGTGGAGGAGCGCAAGGTCTCTAACATCCACCAGCTCTCTGATGTTGTCATGGAGGAGTGGAAGAGGACTCCAGTGGCCACCTGTGAAGCTCTGGAAAACTCCATCCCCAAGAGGGTTAAGGCAGTGCTGGCAAATAATGGCGGCTACACAAAATATTGACCCTTTGGGCCCAATTTGGACATTTTTACTCAGGGGTGTACTCACTTTTAGACATTAATGGCTGTGTGTTGAGTTAGTTTAAGGGGACAGCATATGTACACTGTTATACAAGCTTTACACTCACTACTTTACATTGTAGCAAAGTGTCATTTCTTCAGTGTTGTCACATGAAAAGATATAATAAAATATTTACAAAAATGTGAGGAGTGTACTCACTTTTGGGAGATACTGTATATAAATAGATAAAAGAAAAGTAAAATGTTACGCTACAATATTTATTATATAAATGATGTTGGTGGCCAACGAGTTTTTAGAAGCATTGAATGCAGCCCTTGACTTGCCGCTTGCAGTGGCAGCACTTATGCTACCTACAACCTGATTACCCATCAAAGCTGGTCATTTGAAATGTATGGGGAGTGAGTGACTTTACTGCCCAATCATTATTCACTCAACTATCAATCAAAGTTTTGTTAGAAGCAGCAGTGGTCTGCGCTTTAGAAGCTCTTCATTTTATTTTATTGAGAGGACCCCTAACTCCTTACTCTCTCACCTCCTTTATGATTACCACCCTGCAGGTATGGTGGCTGGCCTGATATTGGAAGGTTATCCTAAATCAGCTATTTCCCCTAATTCTCCCCTGTGGCTTAACCCAGCTGTTTCCCATTTCTATATGCTTCCGGTGCCTAGTGTTTGGACTAAATATGACATTAGGACAATCTCCCAAATCATCACCGGCAGCTACTTGCTTCCACTACCCCAATTTTCTGCAGTTTATAATGTCCCTGCTAGCTATTTAATTTGTTATCTACAGTTCCCCCATGCTTTCCATTGTCAATTCCTACATTATTCTCTCCTTGTTATCCAGTCGACCCTTGAGGAGGTACTCAGAACGGAGTGTGCTGAGAAACCCACATCTCTCACATTTTGTTGGTGTCCCTACCAGCCTTAGACAGACTTAGGGCCCGGTGGCAGTGCGACATATCAGACCTGGACACGGACAATTGAGAGAACACCTGGGACCTTCCTTTTCGGTCCTTGGTCTCCTTATGGGACAGACTAATACAATTCAAAGTCATCCATAGAGCCTATTTTACTCCATATAGACTTCAAAAGATGCAGTCCTCTCATCCGCCGGAGGGTTGGAGATGTGGAGGTCCCTTGGGTGATTTCTCTCACATATTGTAGTAGTGTCCTGCTGTTACTGGGTTCTGGGCAGATGTGTTAGCTACAATCAATGGTGTTATTTCTGTTCCTCCACAACCCTCTGTGCACATTTGTGTATTGGGTCTGGTGAAACATCTTACTCCCGCTGTGGTACCCCATCAATCTCATTTTGGAAGCAATTGGGGAATAACTGTCTGCCTCTCTATTAAGATAACTACACTAATAGAGGGTGCCCTAGAAAGTATGATAGGGTCTGGTCCAAATGGTTGGCTAATCCCTCCTCGACTTCAGAGATGACTGTCAGATAGTTTGAATGTTTTAGCCTTGGCTTTACATGTGTATATCTGCCATGGGGACAACCCCCTTCTTTTCTACTTCAAACTGTTATTTCAGTATGACTTTGGAGGCGATTTGAGAGACATCTGTGCTGGTGCATGCACAGATGTCTATTGGATTCACCCCAGAAGTCATCAAAAGTAGTACAGGAACTACTTTTGGGAATCAGTGCGGCATTGTAAAGTTGGCGTCATAATGATTCGGACGGTGCTGTTGACGGCAATAGGTTCTGAATTGGCATGCGATTTGATATGTCTCCTTAATGCATTTCTCCTGATCTATATGTTTGCTAACTCTAGAATAACTTGGTTCTGTGTGCCGCCCCACCTTTGTTACCTTAGGTGTACGCTCACATGTTATCTATTTTAAGTTTATGCCATTTCTCTGCTGTTGCCCCTGTGTGGACTTGCACCACTGTGCATTGATGTTTTTTGTTATTGTATGTTAAGTGTCTGTTAAAATTCAATAAGCAGTGTATAAAAAAAAAACGATCAATCAAATTTAGTAGATCTGAGGAAACACTGCTCCCAAGTGTTACTTTTATACATTACTCAAACAGAGCATGGCTTCCAGGTATGGGAATAACGTGACCCTCAAACTTAAATGGCCAATTGCCTTTTAAGTCAAAGCAACATATGTGCTTTTCCCCCCTTCCCTGCAGCACACATTCACCTTTCTTCTTCTCCAAGCCAATCTATTTAGCTGACAGACGCAGGGAAAGGAAGTTTTGTGTAAGGTCTAAGGCACTCTAGTTGGAGCTTACACAGAAATCCCTATCTCCATCTGCATGTGACAGTGCTAAGCCAGTCACCAAGTCTCAGTAACTCAGTCTGAGTAACATCTCCTCCATATATAGAAATTACAATTAGTGTCTTAGCTCCCTGTGGCTGAATGGAGAAATTGAGTGAAGGATAGGTGATTATGTGCTGCTGTGGATGGAGGCATTAAAACTTGTGGTTTTGCCCTAATGGTTGCTTTAGTTGGAATTTTGCACACTGCAAGCTAATAGCTATGGAAGCTCCTGGGATACAAAAGAGAGGAACTCTGACAATCCAATAGTATATTCCAGCTGCCTCTTTAGGTACATTTCATCAAGTACAGCTAGTACTCTATTATATTGTATTAGTAAAGTCAGCATAAAAGGGCAAAAAATTTTCTCCCCAATGTTTGAGCATCCAGAAACTGGCGAATAACAGGAATTAAAAATGAAAAAGAACGTTTAATAGCAAATTAAAATGACAGCATGTGGTTCCTGTCAGTTAGGCATGATTATTGTCCACTATGAAAGGAGGGCTCCACTCAACAGATTTAGTTAGATGGAAAAGAACTATTATTATTATTATTATTATACAGGATTTATAGCACCAAACGTTTGCACAGCACTTTACAACTTGAGGGCAGACAGTATAGTTACAATACAATTCAATACAGGAGGAATCAGAGGGCCTTGCTCATTAGAGCTTACAATCTAAAAGGGAGGGTCAAGTGATACAAAAGGTAATAACTGTGGGGGATGAGCTTATGGGGAAAATAAAAATATAGTTGTTGGGTGAGGGCAGGATAGGCTTCTCTAAAGAGAAAAGATTTCAGGGATTGCCTAAAAGTGGATAGTGTTGGAGATAGTCGGACAGATTGGGGTAGGGAATTCCAAAGGATGGGAGAGGCTCTGGAGAAGTCCTGGAGGCGAGCATAAGAGGAGGTGACAAGGAAACTAGAGATCAGGAGGTCTTGGGTGGAACGAAGAGAATGATTTGGTTGGTATTTTGAGACTAGGTTAGTGATATAGCTGGGGGGTCAATGTGTGGATGGCTTTGTAAGTTATTGTTAGTATTTTGAATTTAATTTGTTGGGTGAATATAGCACCCTGGCATGTGGGGAGGGGTTGATGGTTGTGCCATTGATCCTGACAGAGAAGTCAGGGGAAGGGGCATGTGGGGATGAGAATATTATGAGCTTGGTTTTGGACTGGTTGAGTTTGAGGAAGTGGTGTGACATCCAAACTGATATATCAGTTAGTGAATTAGTGTTGTGTGAGGTGACTGATCTTGTGAGCTGAGGGGTAGAGAGAACAGAACCTTGAGGGACCCAACAGAGACAGAAAGAGGAGAGGAGGAAGTATAATTGTAAGTGACACTGAAGGTGCGGTGGGATAGGAAGGAAGAGAGCCAACAAAGAGCGTAGTCATGGAGACCAAAAGAGTAAAGTTTTTGAGGAGGAGGGGGTGGTCAACTTTATTAAAGACAGTCAAAGGGTCCAGAAGTAGAATGAAATCATGTGCGTAAAAAATGACTAACCCTGAACTGAAATTTAGGTCTATCCATTGAAATATCCAAATATTCAGCTATTGGGCATAAGGACTTAAATACATTTCTTATTGCTAACCTAGGGTTAGCCTTCTAACTAACATTTATTTTACTATTCTGCATGCCAGGTATATCCATTATAGAATTTATGTGTATTTTGCTACTATTTATTATCTCTTGGAACTCCTTGTTTTCCTTAATAAATCACAAAATCGTCTACGGAAAATTCATCGATGTCATGTTGTGCCGGGCATAAAAGCCCTGATTTCAAAACTTAGCTAATTTAAGAAAACAGTTTGAAATCCACATAAATTACACTGTCCAGTTATTTGTAACCACAGTGACCTCACTCCAGAAAATGCAACTTCCACTGGATGGGGGCTCTGACCAGGAGGCAGCGGGAGACAGAAAAAAAAGGCCTAGGCTAATTCTTTGCAGATGCCAACCACCGGAAGATTTCTAAGAAAAAAATGAAAGCCATTCACTCTTTTAGTGACACGGGCCTTTGATACCAATACACAGTTATTTGGACAGAGAGCTTAGGGTCAGGAAGGCATATAAAGATTGGTGATTAGAGAAATACAATATTAGTAAAGTGTGGCGCACTAGAAAAAGAAACTCAAGCTTTTATCATTGTATGGCTGGATCTCCCCAGGGCTATTTATATTAGATATTGAGTTAAGCATAACTTATTTAGGCCAAGCATTCCAGAAAACAGTTTGATGTCAGCTACTGGAGGAAAGTAAACACAAAGGGAAAGGAAACAGTTCTGATTTTTCTACAGATAAAAATGGTGTAATTTAATTTAATTATCCCGTGCATTTTTGAGGAATTAAGAAGGGAAGGTATTTGGCAAATGTTCCTTTCAACTTGGAAAAAATACATATTATTAACTTGTGCAGAAAGTTTTTTTTTTTTTTTGCACAAATACTGGTTACCATCCTGCAAGGTCCATGCAATAGGGTTGATTTACTAAAATAATCTGTTCAGTTAGCAAAGTGAATGTTCACTTTGCACAGTGCATATTCATATTGCAAGGTGAAAGTTACAAAACATCATAGTTAAAGTCAATGTTCACTTTAAATACCGTATAAAAATGTGAGGGGAAAAAAAACAGGATTTTGCCTAGTTTATTCGTGGAATAAAGTGAACTTCATTCAATTCATAATATTTACTAAGCTCAGTGAACCTTTTGCTAGGTGAACCCTTTCCACTCCCTTCATTAATCAGCCCCAATGCACAAACTTTTCATATAAAATGTCTATAAACTTTTTCATCTTATAATTTTTTTTTTTTATTTTTTTTTATTTTATTTTCATTGTTCATTGCATCAACTCTAAACATACAAGGAACGTTTGACCAGTTCATCTCCACTTCTTTCTATTCCAAGCTTCACGCAAATTGGCCATGTTCAGAAAGTCCCACCTGCATGCAGGAAGAATCTCAGACCTATTATGTGATAAAGGCTAGGTGTGCTATCACAGATACAGAGGACAAAATGACAAGGCATGGGAAGCAAAGGTCTGCTATACACTGATCAGCTATAACATTATGGCCACTGACAGGTAAAGTGACACTGGCACTTGTTACGATGGCATCTGAAAGTTGTTTAGATTTTTTTGGCAGCAAATGAACATGTTATCCCTGAAGCTGATGTACCAAAAGCAGAAAAAAATGGACAAGCGTAAGGATTTGAGCAACTTTGACAAGGTCCAAATTGTAATGGAAACACTCCAGAACTACAGCTATTGTGGGATATTCCCACTCTGCAGTGGTCAGGATCTACCAAAAGTGGTCCAAGGAAGGAAAACCAGTGAACCAGCGACCAGGTCATGGGCAGCCAAGGCTCAATGACGTACATGGGGTACAAAGGCTGGCCCATGTTGTCTGATCCAATGTAAGAGCTACTGTAGCTCAAATTGCTGAAAATCAGTTAATACTGATACAGATAGAAAGGTGTCAGAACACACAATGCATTGCAGTTTGATGTGTATAGGGCTGGGTAGCCACAGACCAGTCAAGGTACCCATGCTGACCATTGTCCATTGCCAAAAGCATCTGCAATGGGCATATGAGCATCCAAACTGGACCACAGAGCAATGGAAGAAGATGGCCTGGTCTGAAGAATTCAAGAATGGTTTGGAGAACACAACTACGAGTTTGAGGTGTTGACTTGGCCTCCAAATTCTCCTGATCTCAATCCAATCAAATATCTACTCAATGTTCTGGAAAAACAAGACTGAACCATGGAGGTCCTACCTTTCAACTTACAAGACTTAAAGGATCTACTACTGACAATTTGGTGCCTGATACCACAGCATACCTTTAGAGGGTGGAGTCCATGCCTCAACAGGTTACAGCAGGTGGTCAAAATGTTATCGCTGATCAGTGTATATCTCTATATATTTCCATTAGGGAGATTTACATTCAACTTCTCTCAGAACAGCGGGGAAATTTGTAAACACAGAGGGGTAATTCTCTCTTAGACAGTTGTCACTGGAACAAGTGCCCCTGTTTAGAAGGTTTCCTCTTACCTCCTGTTCTGGTGTCAACCAATACAATTCCTTTAGTCCTGGTGACAACGGTATAACAAATAGAAAAGGTAAATTGCCCCTAAAGAATATGGGACATCAATAAAATCTCCTTCCCTCTGCTATTCAAAACATAAAAAGGGCTATTAACACACTTTAAAGGTAAATTGTCATGACTGAGATATGAAGATTGCTAATTCTGAACTCTCCTTCTGAAAATGTTAATTGCCTGGTCGCCATGCTAACATTCTGGCTTCAGTGCTTTAAATCTAAACTCCAGGATAAGCAAATAATGTTCAAAACAAGAGATAAGTGTATTCTTACTTGAATCTTGGTGTGCTTTGTGTATTTCTTCCAGACACCAGAGGGCACAGTCTAAGAGCAGTACAAATTACATTTATTATATCCACAAGACAAAAAGCAAGTTACAAGCTAAAAGAAGCAAAATCACATGTCTCATTTGCTTTAACCCACAAGGCTGTCATACAGGCATTGCTCCCGCTCACTGACACAAGGAATCACCATGTAAGGATCTATGGTGATTCCACCATAGTAAGCTGCTTGCTATGGGGGAAACACTCGTAAAGGCTCGCTCCTGAGCTGGCCCTGTGTATCAATAGACACACAGAGCATGGCTGAGCCCTGTCCCTTGCTCCCTCCTTACTGGCTGTGATTAACAGCAGTGTCTGAGCCTATCCTCTACCCAACAGGGACACAGAAAGCAATAGAAACTTGCCAAGGCTTCAAACCTTCACCACTCTAACCAAAACTAAAATGATGTTTTGACTTTAGATGCGTAGCCGATTGCAACCGGCTCTGTGTGATTCCCCCCAGAATCTGTGTAGAAGCATGTCTGTGCAAACTCTTCCCCTGCTAGACCCCCTGCTGCAGTGACAGCTACTGGATTTCAATTCCCACAGGTGGCTGCACCTAGAGGAGGAGGGCATTACAACTTTCCTGAGCAAACTGATCGAGATCTGGGTAGTCCAGGCAAGAAAGCAACAGGGACAGATCTGTTGTGAGGGTCTGTGCATTACTTCTGAGGGACTTGCACCTAAACCTGCTAGAGACTAGGTTTGAGAGAGAAAGAGTCACTGCATCATCAGGGTTGGATCTGAGAGGCTGTGTGAGGGACCAAGACCTGATTGCTGGGGACTGCTCCTAGCTATTGAGACCAGAATAACCACCTGCAGGGAAGTGGTGAGCTGAGCTACACATCTTAAATGTCTGGAACACACTGTTAGTCCAAGTAGAGACTGCTCCTACTTAGACGCCCACCTGCCATGCCTTACCCATTACCACTGTTATAAGAACAGTGCACCATCTAAAGAAAGGCCCCACGAAAGCCCGCCAACATAAATTACTAGGCGCCAGGTACTTTCTACCATCTCCAGGGGTACCCCTATACTGGCAATACACTCTCCCCCCCCCCC
>BLSH010549335.1:77852-102015 GCA_018402905.1 Glandirana rugosa
AGCCTCGAGGAAAACGTACTTAATGACGTAGTTACGCCGCACCGTCCCTCCACTAGTCGGACATCGTGACGACTCCACAATACCTTCGGTTCCAACGAAACTATCGTCGGAAGTCGAGTAGACGTAACAACCCATACTTACAGAGACTAGAAGGAGAACTGTTATGGGGTGTCTAAGTGATGCCCCAAAACCAGTCCGCTCAAACGACCGGTAAGTTCGTGTCACTATGGTACTAGTAATTTGGTCCATAACCGTGAAAACCGTCACACCCGTCGACGGTTTAGGACGACCTTTTACTTTAGTCGTAGAGGTATTTCGACCCTCTACCAGGAAATTCTAGAGCACTTCACGCTTCCTTCTGCTGACCAGCTTTATGGAGATGCTGATTTCATTTTCCAGCAGGATTTGGCAGCTGCCCACACTGCCAAAAGTGCCAATACCTGGTTTAATGATCATGGTATCACTGTGCTTGAATGGCCAGCAAACTCGCCTGACCAAAACCCCGTAGTGAATCTGTGGGGTATTGTCAAGAGGAAGATCAGAGACATTCATACCCAACAATGCAGATGAGCTGAAGGCTGCTATCAAAGCAACCTTGGCTTCCATAACACCTCAGCAGTGCTACAGGCTGATCACCTCCCTGCCACGCCGCATTGATGCAGTAATTCATGCAAAAGGAGCTCCGACCAAGAATTGAGTGCATACTATACTGTACATGGAATAAAGCAGAAAGGGGTGGAACCCCAGAAGTGTTCTATGAGGGAGAGGGTAGGGCAATCAGTGGTCTTCTCCACATATTAAGAAAAAATCTTTATTGCATACAAATAAAACAAGCAGTAATGAGCAGACTACACACTAAAACATAAAAATTTCCTTTGTTACTATACTGTAAATGGACATACTTTTCAGTAAGCCAACATCTATGCATTAAAAATCTTTTTTTTTTGGTTTTATGTCATATTCAAATTTTCTGAGATACTGAATCTTGGGTTTTTACTAGCTGTAAGCCACAATCATCAAAATTAAAATGAAGAGAGATAGGGGAAAATCGGTCCCCAACAGTCCCAATCGACCCTCAAAGAGGAAGGGTTCTGGACTATCTCGGTACCAATTTGTAGATTTACAACACAAAAGGTAGGTATAAAAAGTAAATACCAATTTTATTAATACATAGTGTTGAAAAAGCAATTTGCGCAAGGGCAAAGACAATGCATTTAAAATTCTTATCACCACTAAACATTCAACCCCCATATGAGTGGTACCCCCAGATCCAAGAGGAGGAGATCGTGCCAGGATTCTCCTGCAATGGGAAACCCTCTGGATTGAAGCCTGAATACTACCATCCCCCCAGGCCTCAACGAGGTCAATTCTTTCAAACCATTCTTATGACCTAAGCATCCATCTTCATTCCGACCCAATATTCTTCTCTGTAATTACCTTTGAACTGTATGCGGGCACTTCTCTATTGCTGTCGTTTGCCCCTCTCCCCCCTACCCCCCCTTTTTTCTTTATGCTGGACATGATCTTGCTGTCCAGCTACCCACCATTTGGACTATGTTCTATTTTGATCTAGTACTTGGGAACTCTTGTGGAAGAGTATAGCCACAACTTAACCTTAATAAATTGAATTTTGTACATAGATGTATGGCTTGTATACAATGTTTGATTTCCATAGTTGTCATTGTTTTGTACATGTAACTACTGTGCTTCATTTTGCCTGCTGTTTTGCCCTTGACCAGCAGGGGATGCTGCTGCCCATGCCTGTTCCTGTCGGCGGAGGTGTGTTCCCTCTGGAGTGCATATAGTTCTGGGCAATCTTGGATCGATTACGCGCGTTACGTGTACCAAGGCTTGGGCTATCTCTGCCCTTTGGCCGAGCATCTGCGCGCATGTCATGTACACACATGAGCATTGCGCGGGACCTGACCCAGTGACATCACACATGGCTGATGACCAACGCGTGGAGATGCCGCTGGGTTGGGGTATTTAGGCAGGACGCCCCTGCCCGTAGTGTGGTGGACTGGATCCCCAGGGCACACTCAAATGGAGATGCTGTCTTGTGAGTATCACTGCTCTCCCTATACTGGGAATTACTCTTCTTTAGCTGCAATGCAGCATTGCTTAACAACATGGGACTGATATACCCATTTTTACCCCTTTTATTATTTTATATTTTTGTCTTTGTCTTTTTTTTTAATCAATTAATTAAAACAGATATTCTCCTGAGGAAGCGGCAAAAATCCCGCAAAACATGTTGAGAAATATTGATATCTGTGGCACTGCACTTTAACGCTGTCCTCATATGGGGGTTGAATGTTTAGTGGTGATAAGAATTTTAAATGTATTGTATTTTCCCTTGAGCAAATTGCTTTTTTAATACTATGTATTAATAAAATTGGTATTTGCTTTTTATACTTACCTTTTGTGTTGTAAATCTACAAACTGGTACCGAGATAGTCCAGAACCCTTCCTCTTTGGGGGGAATCGGTTGGGGACCGATTTGCCCCATCTCTCTTCAATGTCCAATTATGGATGAGGTACCATGTAACCATTACACTGTTCCATACAGCAATTGAGGCACCTAATTGCATCAAAATTAAAAGAAAGAAATGCTTGGAATATATCACTCTGTGTGTAATCAATCTATATAATATATGGGTTGCACTTTTTGAGTTGAATCCTGAATGAAATAACTTTTTGACGATTTCCTCTTACTGTCTGTTGCATTTCCAGTACAGGAGGTGAAGGGAAATCTCCCCAATGGGACACAGACAAGAAAAACATAAACTAACAGAGATTTTAACCCTTGTTCAGTCTACCCAAAACCAAAAAGGTGTTGGCTATATATATGCTTTAAAAACTAAAATAGGGTAGTATTTAGATTCCCTAACCACTTCCATACCGGGCCTATTTTGGCACTCCTCTCCTACGTGTAAGAATCATCATTTTTTTTGCTAGAAAATTACTCAGAACCCCCAAACATTATATATGTTTTTTAGCAGAGACTCTAGGGAATAAAATGGCGATTGTTGCAACTTTTTATGTCACACAGTATTTGCGCAGGAAGTTTTCAAACACATTTTTTTTGGAAAAAAAAACAGTTTCATGAATGAAAAAAAACAAAACTAAAGTTTGCCCAATTTTTTAATATAATATAAAAGATGATGTTACGCCGAGTAAATAGATACCTAACACGCTTTAAAATTGCTAACACGCGTGGAATGGCGCCACACTTTGTTACTTAAAAATCTCCATAGGCGACGCTTTACACATGTTTACAGGTTACCAGTTTAGAGTTACAGAGGTAGTCTTGCACTAGAATTGTTGGTCTTGCTCGAACGCACGTGTAGATACCTCACATGTGTGGTTTGAACGCCATTTACATATGTGGGCGCGACTTACGTATGCGTTCATTTCTGTGAGCAAGCACGAGGAGACGGGGGTGCTTTCGATTTTTTTTTGTTTGTTTATTTTACCTATATTTTTTATTTTTACACTGTCTCTTCAATTTTTTTTGTTATCACTTTTATTCCTATTACAAGGAATGTAAACATCCCTTGTAATAGGAATAGTGCGTGACAGGTCCTCTTTATGGAGAGATGTAGGGTCAATAAGACCCCACATCTCTCCTACAGGCTAGAAAGACTGAGATTAGAAAAAAATGAACTGTCTCTGTCTTTCCAGCCACATCCAGGGCTTTGTTTACTAAGGCCGGCCCACACGTGAGGTCATAACTTCACGCCCGGGCCTCTGAGGATCATAGGGATGAGTGGGGACCATCATCTCTCTGATCAACTTCTGGCGGTGACGGATTCATTCTCTGAGTCCCCTCCTGCTGCCTGTAAGAACGATCAAACAGCTGAACTGCCACTATGATTGTTCTTATGGTGCAGGGAATCGTCGGACAGAAAAAATTATATCTGAATGAGGACTGTAGCTGCAGGCATCATTCAGATATCACCACTCAAAGTCAAGGAAGTCATATGACGACCACCCTGTGGGAAGTGGTTTTAAATATCCTCACAACGTAAAGTCCTTTTTTAAAATTGGGACTAAAATGTGAATCGTCAATTAGACCATATGAGATCCAAATATACAAAAGAGGCAAATAAAGCACATAACAAATAAATGACATTAGTGCAAATCAGTTAATTATCCATATAGAAATCACGTGTGAAGGAGAGATTCTCATGAAAGAAGGCTAACACCCAGTGTAGGAAGGCTGGACAGTCCACATTAAAAATCGTCATGCAATGTGTGAGAATCCACCACTGATGATTATAAAGCCGCTTACCAGAACGGTATGGCTTCCAAGCTAATGGAAGAGCCAAAACACGCCTGTAGGGACATAATTACTCCCTAATAAGCCCAGGTGCACCTCTCAGACTTCACAAGTTCAAAGTAGGTATCATCCAGCGATCCTCAGGGAAAACAATAGCAAAGACACATGCCCATAGCTTAATCCAGTTTACATTTTATTATACACAAACAGCAGGCACACTTAGTAGCACTCACATTTTGGCTGATAGAAATTCGGCATGAAAAAGGTTAAAAACAGCATTTTGCAGAGATGGCCGTCAGAGCGCAGTGTCACACGTCTGGATGTCCACCCTCTCCTTATCTGCTGTTAGATTCCTGATGCATACATTTTGGGGAAGATTTATAAAAATAGACTTAAGGATAGAAATAATGGATATGTTTTCCATGGAAACCAATTCATTGCCTGGATTTATTTTTCCGCAGTAGAAAAACACCAACTGGACACTATTTGGTTGCTTTAGGCACTTTCTTTTTCTCAAGGTATGCATCTTAATATTCATGAATCAAAGCTCAGTTCCAGGCAAATATTAACCCCTTTCTAAATCCATCCTGCAAGCTTTTTTTTTTCCTTATTCTTAGATATACTCACCTCTCCGGATCCACTCTCCGGATCCCTGACCAGCACAATTTCCAGGTATGGGGGGGTGATAATGTAGTGTTTCAGTAATGCTCATGATGGCTGGTCCCTCATTCTGATGTAACCTCTGCAGTCAACATTAGGATTCCTCTTCTGGATACTGAGAGGTCCCCACCATTAGACAGCCAATATGAAGTGACCACATCACCAAGCAGTGCATGATCACGCCATCAAACAGTGACATGGATACCTAAAAAGGAACCCCTTTAAACAGAGGAGACAGAAGACTTGGGACTAGAGCATTGTGTGACCTCAGCTTTAGGTATGTAAAAAGTAAAAATAGCATTTTTTTTTTGCACGCCAGAGGTCAGTTAGAGGGGTTTGGGGTGGGGGGAGCCCAGAAATCAGTTTAAATCAGTTTAGGATGATTGAGGCAAATATGGGTTTGCTATTGGGAAAAGTTTAGTAAATCCCCACTGGAATGTAAATGATAAATATCAGCATTCTAAATTAGAAACAGGTTCTTTTTCAAGTAAATACAATTTCATTGCTTCAAGATTCCTTCACCTACCCGCACATAGTGGCCCGTTTACATTCCAGGTTTCCTGAAAGGTCCATCGTTCCCTAGGTATAAATATTTACCTCCATCTGTGGCTCAGACGTACTCTTGCTAACCTTTCAGAGGTTGTGGTTAGCCACGGAGAGGGTGGAGAGCACTTTTTCATACAAATTATCTTCAAAGGCAGTTTCAATCATATTTTATTTAAACGAAAAAAAAAATCTATTCCCCAGAGAGCAAAGCAGAGTAGAAGACTGAGTCTTTTAATTACATATTTGATTGTTTGCATAAAACACTGCAGGATGCCATGCAATTACTAAACAGTGTTTGGAGATACTGAAAATTTCAACAAAGTGAAATTATAACTTTAAATATAAAATTATATTCCTAATTATGTTAGGCAGACTTGAAGGGCTGCACAGTGTATCTTTTAGGTGTTTAGATTTTAATAGTAAAAAAAAAAAAACTCCCATAGCGATGCATACCTGCCAGTAGCCTTGACTAGTCATGTTACTTGTCAGACCACAGAAGGTTGTTGGCTTAATTAAGTAGAAGTTGCTTTGCCTCTATATGGTCAAACTGACCTTTTAGATGTGCTGTAGGTAGAAATTAAATGTCTTATGCATATCGTCATTTCTTAGATCATATTTGTTTGTTTGATGGTTTCTGCTTTTATTAGACCTTTTGGAATCTGACATACACATTTTGCTGTGTTTATTCAACAGCTCTAATGGTCGACCATCTATTGACTAAATGATTCATGTATATCACCTACTGTAAAAGTGTGGCATTGTAATAACCTTTGCTACTTTTCTACATTTATATCGATGCATCCTGTTTTGTAATGCGCTTTTACAAAACAAAATAAAAAATGTATAAACTGAAATTAAATGTCTTATAAATTAGATTGGAAGATTTATGAGGGTTGGATTACACTTATATATGGGCATGGCTGGGCAAAAATACATTCATTTTGGTCTGTTGGGTAGAAAGTACACATTACACATTTGTACTTTAAAATTGTGTGTGTGGTATGCTGTAGGAAACATTTTTTACTAGTTGACCAAAGTTGAATACATTCAACACATTTCAAGCCAGAGCTGCTAGAAAGTATTTTCTTACAACAACTGGGTTTAGCAGGTGAATGTTCTGTTGTCTTAAAGACTAAATTTAGACATTTTTTTTTTCTTTGGATAGAATGGGGACGAGTCACAATTTCTGTTTTCATTTCTGTTGGTGACCCAATTGGGAAGATTTTCCCTTACTTCCTGTCCCTTTGATGCCCAAAGGTGTTTGGGTGTTGCAATTGTCAGGACAGGATGGTACAGACAACAATAAAACATTTTCAAAAGTTCCTACTATTCCCCACTTTAAAAAAGCTCCTTTGTTTTTGTTTGTGTCCCTGTTGGAGAAATTTTGAGTCATTTTCTGTATTGAAAAGAAGCAAGGATAATGTCAACAACAGGCACATGGTCTCTCACCCATTCTTTACTCTATCCAAAGCAATATAAAACATTTTGGGTGCAGTTGGGCTTTAATATCAGGACTATGCATCTGATACATTCATGTAGTGAAAGCTTCTGGACAATGATGCATGCAAATATGGTCATCTTGAAACTGGATTACAAAAAGTGTATACATTAGGAAACATCACTGATTGCACTTATGCATTGGTTAACCCACAACTATTGTTTTGGTGTGCCTAAGAGAAAAATTATCCTGAGTCCCCTGATTTTCAACCCCCATATCCTAAATGTTTTCACTGCCGGTATAACTACAACTATATTGGTCTCTTCAATTAGTTTACAAGCTTTAGCCACAGCAGTCCAAGTGATTGCTAATGCTATAGTCACTCTATTGTCCGGATCAACATATCTGTATTTGAATGGCCAGATATAGTTGTATAGAGGGGCCTATGGTCTGCAAATGCTTTTTGTACTAAGATGTTATAATAACAGAGTATAATGTATGATCAAAGAATGAAGGAATCAGTTGTTAAGATGCAAGAAAAGCACCTGGGTAAACTATCTTCTGGATTTAGTAAAAGATTAGATGGATTAGAGAGGACAGAAATGCGGCCATGCACCTGTTACCAGTGTGCATAAGTCCTACATAGCAGATTTCTCCATAGACAAATTTAATAAATCCTCTATGTCATACAAATTATCATGCAATTTCTATGGAGCTGAAAAAAGGATATTTTATTAATTCTTATCTACCAGTTTTATTTAAGATATTTTAGAGTGCTGGGTGCACTGATTCATCCATAAAGAGAATACAACTGTATGTAGTATTTGTTATACAGTAATAAAGCAGTTAAAGGATGTTATGTAAAGTTTAAAGGAGTTGTCCAGTCAAACATCACAAGTACATTTCCATGAGGTTAGCTAATGAATAATGAGATTGATTTACTAAAACGGGAGAGTGCAAAATCTGGTGCATGGTAGCCAATCAGTTTCTAACTTCAGATTGTTCAATTAATCTTTGGCAAAGAAACCCCAAAAAACAGAAAGCTGATTGATTTCTATGCAGAGCTGCACCAGATTTTGCACTCTCCAGGTTTAGTAAATCAACCCCAGTGCGCCTAAGCATGTTTAACATGTAAGCTCCAAAAGTACCAACCTATGAAGCTAAATTCTCAGTTTTAGCTCTTGTATTAGCTTATTATCATTGAGGCTAGACCAAGAATTCTTAACCAGGGGTGTCCATACTTCTTGGGGGTATACAAAATAATGATGGGGTATGAGGCCGTGTTCCTGAATAATTAAAAGATATTGAAAATATTTTCTGCATTAGGCTTGAATCATACTTACAGGTGCAACCAAGTGCAGGTGCGTTTCCACATATTTTTAGTACATTCCTATGCATCACTTGTAGGGCAGCCTATTCATATTAATGTATAAAAGAAAAGTAAGGGAAATGCCCACTAGTTTGCTCGCACTCCCTCAGACTCTAGAGCTGACATGTATTCTGTTAACAGAGAAGCTAAATATAATAGCAGGAAGAAAGTGCTTATAATGAACACAAATTGTAACGCAAACAAACATGAATCTCGGAGATAATGCTCACTGCTAATTAAAGTGATTGTAAAGGTTTATTTTTTTTTCTTAAAAAAATAAAGATGTCATACTTATCGTCTCTGTGCAATGGTTTTGCACAGAGTGGCCTGAATCTCCTCTTTTGGGGTCCTCCATTGGCCCTTTTTCCTTCTCCTCCCTTTCCGAGCGTTCCCATAGCAAGTCGCTTGCTACGGGGGCTCTCATGTAGGCCCAATTCCAAGCCGAGCTGTATGTGTCTATTTACCCCCTGCTCCCTTCTCACAAAAGTTGAGAAAGAGGCTATAGCTCCTGCTGTTGCCTCTGAGTCCTGTGAGGAGAGAGAGCAGCGCTGCTGCACTCAGGCACAGCACTGGATCAAGATCGGGCTCAGATAAGTATTTAGGAGGGGGGCAGGGGGGAGCTGACCATGAAAGGTTTTTTACTGCAATGCAAAGAATGCATTAAGGTAAAAAACCATTAGCCGTTAAGTGCTAGACTGACAGTATAAACAAGCTCAGCTGCTGCCTCCTATGTACATAGATGGGAGCTCCATAGGATCTGAAACAAAGGGCAAGTGGTGCAAAAACAGAACCTGATCCACTAATATACTACATACTGCACCGTCAGGTTCTCTTTTGCACCTCCTTGCCCTGTGTTTATTTAAATCATTTTAATGGGCTGCCCTATGAGTGAGAAATAAAGAAAAGAAGCCCCTGACTCTTTTCCAAAACTGTGCCGCACTGAACCGCATCTGCTAAATGGCAGCTCGTTTCTCTATGTGTCGGGAAAGCATGCAACTTTGCATACATTCCCAACACTCAAAGATCTGAACCTAGCTTTAGTGAACCTAGAAACAAAGTGGAAAATATAATTTAATATATCATTTGACACGTGAGTAACATTGTTAGGACCTCCACGCCATGTTTTGATTGCACAAAACAACAGCAAAAATCTCTCTAGTTGTAGCTAACATGCTTTTGTGATTTGCCATTATTCTATTTCAATTTTGACAACTTGGGGAGGGGGATAGGGGACATATTACGCTATTAATTGGGGGGTCTGTTGTTGTAAAAAGGCTAAGAACCCCATTACAAAATATACACAGCACCACATCCAACTACAGTTTGTACCAACTTGTGCTGTAGAATGTCCACAAATGTTGGGGTTTGTTTACTAAAGGAATAGAGGCCATTCATTTAAGCGGTTCATAAACTATGCAAATTTTGGCATTTCCTCATGAACTAGCTGAAATTCACTTTGTAAGTGGTCCTACTTACATGTTCCTGCCTAACATCTTTGTTACAAATCGAAGGTGCTGGATGGAAAACTGCTGGCCGAATAGCAGCTGCATCCAAATAGATGCATCCACAGTCCAGGTATTACAATATATATACAGTGTATATATATACTGATCAGTCATAACTTTATGACCACTGACAGGTTAAGTGCATACCATTAATTATCTTGTTACAATGGCACCTGAAAGTCGGTGTGATATACTAGGCAACAAGTAAACAGTAAACACGTTGTCCCTTAGGTTTATGTGTTGAAAGCAGAAGAAATAGCTTTCGCAGTTTGTTGTGTATAGGGCTGCGTAACTTTAGACCGGTCAGGATGCCCATGCTGACCCATGTCCACAGCTAAAAGCACCTACAATGGGGCACTTGAGCCTCAGAACTGGACCATGGAGCAATGAAAAATGGTAGCCTGGTCTGATGAATCACATTTTCTTTTACATCATTGGATGGTCGGGTGCATGTGTGTCCCTTACAAGGGGATGTACAATGTGAAGAAGGCAAGCCAGCGGAGGCAGTTTGATGCTTTTGGTAATATTCTGCTGGGAAACCTTGGTTCTGCCATTCATGTGAATGTTATTTTGTCATGTACAATCTACCTGAACATTGTTGCTGACCAAGTACACCCCTTCATGAAAATGGTATTCCCTGATGACAGTGGACTATTTCAGCAGGATAACGCACCCTGCCACATCGCAAAAATGGTTCAAGAATGGTTTGAGTAACACAACAAGTTCAATGTGTTGACTTGGGGTCCAAATTCTCCAGATCTCAATCCAACCAAGCATCTGTGAGATGTACTGGATTAAAAAGTCCAATCTATGAAGGCCCCACCTCACATCTTACAGGACATAAAGGATTTGCTACTGGTGGCTTGCTGTCAGATAGCGCAGCATACCTTCAGAGGTCTAGTGGCATCCATGCGTCAGCCTGTCAGGGCTGTTTTGGTGGCACAAAGGTGACATACACAATATTTGATGGGTGATACTAAAGTTATGGCTGATCAGTAAAATATATACATATAGATCTATACAAAAGCCATTGCGAGAAATTTATTCATCTGCACTGTACAGCATTGATGGAGGAATCTGTTAGATTTCTCAGGCTGAACAAAAAAAATCTAAATGTACAGTTGTATGCAAAAGTTTGGGAACCCCTGACAATTTCCATGATTGTCATTTATAAATATTTGGGTGTTTGGATCAGCAATTTCATTTTGATCCATCAAATAACTGAAGGACACAGTACTATTTCAGTAGTGAAATGAGGTTTATTGGATAAACAGAAAATGCCCAATATGCATCAAAACAAAATTAGACAGGTGCATACATTTGGGCACCCCAGCAGAAAAATCACATCAATATATAGTAGAGCCTCCTTTAGCAGAAATAACAACCTCTAGACCAGTGGTTCTCAACTCCTCTCCTTGGGACCCACTAACAGGCCAGGTTTGCAGGATAACTGAAATGTATCACAGGTGATATCATTTGCTGCTCAGTGATTGCAGTATTCTAGTCTGCATCTCCCCAAGGTAATACTTAAAATCTGACCTGTTGGTGGGTCCTGAGGACAGCAGTTGAGAACCACTGCTCTAAATGCTTCCTATAGCCTGTAATCAGTGTCTGGATTCTAGATGAATGTATTTTGGACCATTCCTCCTTACAAAACATCTCCAGTTCAGTTAGTTTTGATGGTTGCCGAGCATGGACAGCCCGCTTCAAATGACCCCACAGATGTTCAATGATATTCAGGTCTGGGGACTGGGATGGCCTTTCCAGAACATTGTACTTGTTCCTCTGCATAAATGCCCGAGTAGATTTTGAGCAGTGTTTTGGGTCGTTGTCTTGTTGAAATATCAAGCCCTGGCGTAACTTCAACTTTGTGACTGATTCCTCCACGATTATTCTCAAGAATCTGCTGATATTGAGTGGAATCCATGTGACCCTCAACTTTGACCAGATTCCCAGTACCGGCCACACAGCCCCACAGCATGATGGAACCTCCACCAAATTTTACTGTGGGTAGCAAGTGTTTTTCTTGGAACGCTGTGTGGTCTGTGGGCTGTTTTAGACCATTCTCACCATCCTTCACCTTTGCCTCTCCAATATTTTATGTGGCCTGCCACTTCTGGCCTTAACAAGAACTGTGCCTGTGGTTTTCCATTCCCTCACTATGTTCCTCACAGTGGACACTGGCAGCTTATATCTCTGCAATAACTTTTTGTAGCCTTCCCCTAAAACATAATGTAGAACAATCTTTGTTTTCAGGTAATTTGAGAGTTGTTTTGAGGCCCCCATGTTGCCACTCTTCAGAGGAGAGTCAAAGAGAACAACAACTTGCAATTGGCCACCTTAAATACCTTTTCTCATGATTGGATGCACCTGTCTATGAAGTTCAAGGCTTAATGAGCTCACCAAACCAATTGTGTGTTCCAAATAATCAGTGCTAAGTAGTTACAGGTATTCAAATCAACAAAATGACAAGGGTGCCCAAATTTATGCACCTGTCTAATTTCGTTTTGATGCATATTGCACACATTTTCTGTTAAGCCAATAAACCTCATTTCCCTACTGAAATATTACTGTGTCCTTCAGTTATTTGATAGATCAAAATAAAATTGCTGATCCAAACACCCAAATATTTATAAATGACAATCATGGAAATTGTAAGGGGTTCCTAAACTTTTGCATACAACTATATATTGTAAAAACTCTAAATGTGCCTTAGCAACATAATTATTCACTGAGCTTGTTCACTTCTATCATGTGCTAGCATAAATCTTGTTTTTAAATCTTTCCCCACTCATGATTGTATATGCAAAGTGAACACAGGTTCACCTTATTAACTATCATTTACTTTGCAAAAATGAACATTCTAGATAAATCTTGCAAACTGGCACCGGGCGCTGTGATAACACAAACCAGAGGTGGATCATGACTCATACTGCCTAGCAGAATATCCAGAAATAAAGGCTCTAAAATGCCAGGAGGCCGTCAATAGACATCCTCCCCTTCGGCTCACGCCGCCGCACGCCGCGTGAGCGTGCCCGCGGGTTGGGCGGACCCGATATCTGCTGGAGACCCGCAATCTCCTCACAGAGAGCCTGAGCGGGGAACCGCCAATGTAAACACAGTGGTTCTCTGTTCTGTGAGGGGGGGCATGCCAGATCTACTGATCCCTGTCACTGGGATCAGTTAGATCTGTCATGCCCCTGCCAACCCCGCCCCCCCATAGTTAGAACACACCCAGTGAACACATTTAACCCCTTCACTGCCCCCTTAGTGTTAACCCCTTCCCTGCCAATGACATTTATACAGTAATCAGTGTCTATTTTTAGATCTGATCGCTGTATAATTGTCATTGGTCCCAAAAAAGTGTCAAAAACATCCCACATGTCCGCCGCAATATCAAAGTCCTGATAAAAATCGCAGATCGCCACCATTACCAGTAAAAATTAAAAAAAAATAAAAACGCCATAAGCCAATGTCCATCGTTTGTAGGCGCTATAACTTATGCTTAACCAAATCAATATATGCTGATTGCGATTTTTTTTACCAAATATATGTAGAAGAATATATATCGGCCTAAACTGATGAATAAATTAGTTTTTTTATTTTTTATTTTTGGACATTTATTATAGCAAAAAGTAAATATATTGTTCTTTTTTCAAAATCGTCGCTCTTTATTCGTATATAGCGCAAAAAATAAAAACCACAGAGGTGTTCAAATGCCACTAAAAGAAAGCTCTATTTGTGGGGAAAAATAGGACGCCAATTTTGTTTGGGTACAAAGTTGCACGACCGCACAATTGTCATTCAAAGCGTGACAGAGCTGAAAACTGAAAATTGGTCCGGGCAGGAGGGGGGTTTAAGTGCCCAGCAAGGAAGTGGCTAAAATATAAACCTAAAATGTAGCAGCGCTAAATCATCATACGCCCTCAGACGAACTGATGACGAAGCGCGTCAGTGCGTGACCACGCGGCTACTCCAGGAATCGGACAAGCAGCAGGTCGCCTCTTCACCCGGGATCATTGCCGGTTGGGTTTTCCAACGGGCGGTGAGAAGGGCAGTTTCTGCTTTGGTCATTGACATTATATTCAGCTTGTTTTAATCTTTGTGATGTAAGTACGCACCCCAGCGTGGGGTTTATTTGTGGTGTGTGGTTTTCAATAAATGTTACGTGAGATAATGCACTATGTGAGCTCCATTTATTAAAGGATCATTTATGGGATGATGGTGAATGCAGCAGGTGCTATTGAGGAGAGAGGAGCCTGTATTGACTAACCATAACATCTATGTGGGACATCCAGTGATTATCTCTTTTGGGCGATCTATATTCAATCATCTGGTGAGTTCCTCCACATAGTGGGATACCCCCATTGGGCATGTGGTGTGGTGGTGATATTATCAGATACATCACTTTGAAGACAGCACATATTAAGGATCGCACGGATTTACTCACTATCATGGACTTTTAAATGTTTAACCATTGTCATGTAATATGAAGATTTAGCACTGCTACATTTTAGGTTTATATTTTAACCTGGATGCTTGATGTGTTATGATGGGGAGTTTATTGACTGTAGAAAAAAAATGTCTGAAGCCAAAAACAGCTGCTGTAAAAATGTCCAAAAACGTCCTGTGTGCCTGAGGACTTATGTCAAAAAGAACATGAAAAACTATAAACCTTCACCTTAAACCAGATTCTAACCTTAGCATAACCATAGCTCTAACCCAAGAATAATCCAGTGAGTATTAATCAATCCCTTAAATGAGCTCCAATTCTAGCCATAGTTCACACAATAACTTTCGCATAAAGCCATTTATGAAATGCATTGTTACAGATCTTAGCAAAGGTAAATTATAGACTTTTTCACCCATAGAGGAGTCCTGCTCTTCTCTTTGTCTTGCTTGTTGTTAATACTGTTTTAGTAAAATAAAAAAGTAAAAAGTAAAGTAAAAAGTAAAATATTATTTTGTATGCCAAGCAATCCCAAAGTATTTTGCATTCTTTTGTCTCTGATATATCTGTTTTTACACAGTTCTCTATCTATACATCAATAAGAGCACCACCTAGTGGCTATAACCAAAATTACAGCTAGGCAAAAAATAATGAATTATTATTATCATTATTATTATACAGGATTTATATAGCGCCAGCAGTTTGCGCAGCGCTTTACAAAAATGAAGGCAGACAGTACAGTTACATCACAATTTGGTACAGGAGGAATCAGAGGGCCCTGCTCGTTAGAGCTTACAATTATTATTATTATTAGTAGTAGTAGTAATATCATTATCATCACTATTAACCACTTCAGCCACCGAAGGATTTCCTCCTTTATGACCAGAGCACTTTTTGCAATTCGGTACTGCGTCGCTTTAACTGACAATTGCACAGTCGTGCGACATTGTACCCAAACGAAGTTGATGTACTTTTTTTCCCACAAATAAAGCTTTCTTTTGGTGGTATTTGATCACCTCTGCGTCACTTCTGATGATCGCTATAAACAAAAAAAAGAGCGAAAATTTTGAAAAAAAAAACAATATTTCTTGCTTTTTGCTAAAATACATATCCCAAAAAAATATATATATAAAAAACAAATTTATTCATCAGCTTAGGCCGATATATATTCTACCTCAATTTCTTGGTAAATAAAAAACACAATCGGCGTATATTGATTGGTTTGCACAAAATTTGCCACGTTTACAAACTATGAGAATTCATTTATAGGGCTTTTATTTATTTATTTATTAGTAATGGTGATCTGCGATTTTTAGCGGGACTGCGACATTGAAGCGGACATGTTGGATACTTTGGACACTTTTTTGGGACCATTGGCAATTATACAGCGATCAGTGCTATGAAAATGCACTGATTACTGTGTAAATGTCACTGGCAGGGAAGGGGTTAATGCTAGGGGGAGATCAAAGGGTTAACTGTGTTCCCTGCTTTGTGTTTCTAACTGTGTGGGGGCTGGGCTGACTGGGGGAGGAGAGTGATTGTTGCTCCTATATACAGGAAGCATGTGATCACACTCCTTCTCCCCTGTCAGAACGGAGATCCGTGTGTTTGCACACACGGATCCCCATTCTGTCACTGCGGGGGAGCGATCGTGGGTATCCGGCGGACATCGAGTCTGCCTTATCCGCTCCCTGGCTCCCCCTCTACACAGAGAGCCGCTGTCAGGTGATGGCGATATACAATGTAGAGCCAAGTTGCCGCTGTCAATCCACGGCAGGCGGTCGGCAACTGGTTAAATATTATTTTTTTTCATAAAGCCATCTGATCCCTAAAGTGCACCTGACAATCATGTATGAGCTTTTTTGACCATTGTAAGCATAGAGAATATTAAAGAATATCTTGCAACAAGGAAGTGCTTGGATATGCCGCAGTGCACTACTTAGATAGAATATACTGTTTCCACAAAGCATGAATTATTATTAGTCTGACATATTAAAAATTTTACCAGGCAAATAAACGCCCATTGGATGTCAGGCCTGGGATTATTATTATACAGAATTTATATAGTGCCAACAGTTTACGCAGAGCTTTACAACTTGAGGGTAGACAGTACAGATACAATACACATTAATACAGTAGCAATCAGAGGGCCCTGCTCGTTAGAGCTTACAATCTAAGAGGGAAGGTCAAGAGATACAAGAGGTAATAATTGTGGGGGATGTGCTGATGGAGGAGATAAAAGTACAGTTGTTAGATGGGGGCCAGATAGGCTTCTCTGAAGAGATGAGTTTTTAGTGATTGTCTGAAAGTGGACAAAGTAGGAGAAAGTCAAACAGATTGGGGTAGAGCATTCCAAAGAGGATGGGAGAGGCTCTGGGGAAGTCCTGGAGACGCGCATGGGATGAGGTGAAAAGGGAGCTAGAGAGCAGGAGGTCTTGGGACAAGCAAAGAGAACGATTTGGTTGGTATCTTGAGCCCAGGTTAGTGATGTAGCTGGGGGTCAGGTTGTGGATGGCTTTATAAGTTATTGTTAGTATCTTGAATTTAATTTGTTGGTTGAATGGCAGCCAATGGAGGGAATGACATGTAGCACTGAGTGTTTTTTAAGGTGGATGAGCCTGGCAGCAGCATTCATGATGGACTGAAGTGGGGATAGCCTATTTAGAGGTAAGCCAGTAAGGAGGGAATTGTAGTAGTCCTGGCGAGAGATAACCAGGGAGTGGATTAGAAGCTTCGTGGTTACATTGGTTAGGAAGGGGCGTATCTTGGAAATGTTGCTGAGGTTGATGCAGCATGTTTTGGATGGCGATTGGATGTGGGGCCGAAAGATTAGTTCAGAGTCCAGGATTACACCTAGGATCTTAGCATGGGGGGAGGGGGGGGGGCGGGTTGATAGAGAAATCTGGGGAAGTGGCACGTGGTGGAGGAAATATCATGAGCTCTGTTTTGGACAGGTTGAGTTTGAAGAAGCGATGTGACATCCAGGCTGATATGTCTGTTAGTAAGTTGGTGATGCGTGAGGAGACTGATGGAGAGAGTTGGGGGGTAGAGACATAGATTTGTGTGTCATCAGCGTAGAGATGATATTGAAAGCCACAGGAGGCAATCAACTGACCCAGGGAGGAGGTGTATATTGAGAAAAGGAGAGGTCCAAGAACAGGGCGGGGGGCACCAACAGAGAAAGGAAGAGGAGAGGAGGAAGTAGAGTTGTAAGTAACACCCAAGGGGCGGTGGAATAGGTAGGATGAGAACCAGCGAAGAGTACAGTTGCAGAGACCCAAAGAGTGGAGTTTTTTGAGGAGGAGGGGGTAGTCCACTGTGTCAAAGGCAGCAGAGAGGTCCAGGAGAAGTAGTACAGAATAGTGTCCATTGGTTTTAAAAGGTAGTAGGTGATTTGTGAGTTTAAGGAGAACAGTTTCCATGGAATGTTGAGGGTGAAATTCAGACTGAAGGGGATCAAGAAGTTTGTTTATGGCCAGATGGTCGCTCAGTCGGTCGACTGCTGCCTGAGGGTGTTGGGAGATGGGAGCATCGGGCAAAGACAGATGATGGAGGCCCAGGTTTTGGGGATATGTCACCAGAGGTTAGGAGAAGTAGGAGGGTGAGGGAGGTAATGTGGGAGTGTGATTTATATTATTTATCAGTATATGGATGTATAATGAGCAAGAGTTTGTAGGAGCAGTAATAGGGAGAGGACAGAAGGCAGGGTGATATATAAAAGTTGGGCGGTGGAGAAGAGGGGTGAAATTAAGAGAGTTTGAGGATAGAGGACACAAGTGCCAGAAGGAGTGGTAGAGAGTGCATGTTATAGAGTGGAAGGAGAGCTAAATAGAGAGACAGAGTTACCTGCAGTTTGGTAGGTGTTTTCAGAGCATTTTGCTATGTTTATTCGCTTCATGCAATCGCTGAAGTGCAGAGCTTGAAGTGCATATCACTTGTAGAAAGCATCACTTAGAGAAAGCAGACCATGCAACTTGCTCCTCCCAGCAACATGCTGACCCAATAAGGGTGCTCAAATTTATATTGTTATAAGGGTGGGCGTGGAAGTTTGTTAATTAAGTGAAGTTCTGATTGAACTATTAGAGAGAAATCATTGTCAGCCGCTAGCCAGTACACAATTATTGCCAGTACACAGGTATTGCCGCCAGCCAGTACACAGTTATTGCCAGTACACAGGTATTGCCACCAGCCAGTACACAGGTATTGCCAGTACACAGTTATTGCCAGTACACAGGTATTGCCAGTACACAGGTATTGCCGCCAGCCAGTACACAGTTATTGCCAGTACACAGGTATTCCCAGTACACAGGTATTGCCGCCAGCCAGTACACAGTTATTGCCAGTAAACAGATATTGCCACCAGCCAGTACACAGGTATTGCCAGTACACAGGTACACAGGTATTGCCACCAGCCAGTACATAGGTATTGTCAGTACACAGGTATTGTCAGTAGACAGTTTGCAGAGACCAGCAGCACAGCAGTACTTACCTTAGAGGAGTCCGCTCTCTCTCTCTCCCTCAGTCAGCGGGATCACAGGTATGTGTGTGTGCAGTCCAAGCACCAGCACGTCTGCCAGTCCCGCCCTCCACCCCACTCCTGACCAATCAGTCACTGTCTGGAGGACAGTGACTGAGGCCAGAGCCAATCAGTGTATAGATGTGCGCCTGGCTGGTGCACATCTATACACGTTAATGGCTGGCCAATGGGCTTTGGGAATTGTTGTTAGCTGACAGCAAATCTCCCAAAAAAAGCCGGGCAGCCATATACCGGAACACTCTGTTTTTTTTTTTTTTGAGAAGGATCAGTGGGGGGAGGGCGGCGCACTAGCGCCCTCTATGGAGGGGCCACTGCTATAGTAAATGAGGTGAAGCTTCACTTTGCAAAGAGTACCCAATCATGAGCAAGAAAAAATTTGCGTATTTTGTTTGCACATGATTGGATGATGGAAGTCATTCTCAGTGCCTGTTTTAACCCTGAAAAGACAGCACCACTGTATGGCAACCACATGCATTGCAGATGGTTGCAGTGCAGCCCCATTCACTTGGGTCACATTGGTTTTGCCTGGCTGTGAAGCAAAGCATTGGGGCATTTATACAACTCCCTCTGGCCATTGTGTTGAGTTAGGGGGGAACCTATTTTTACCGCCCTCCTGGCCACAAATGTGAACAAGCCCTTAAATTATCAGTAGACCTACATTTTTTGTATGTGCAAAGCCTTTTTATCATGTATATTTTCATTGCTAGTAAATACCTTGTTGATCCTGCCATTTCAATAGACTTCCTTATTCTAAGTGGCAACACTATTATGGCCGATGTCTGCTGCGTTGCCACTTTCAGTGCTCATTCACTTCCATACCCCTGTGAAGCTGTTTACGTCTTTCTTTCTACTCTACAAACACCCCACATTACCCTTTCCATCAGCAGGCAGACTGACAGCTGCTGCCTTTTCCCAGCTATTCACCCAACATTGGTTGACAGAGTCCACAAAAATAGAAAAAAAAGCCTAAAAAAAGTTGCAGTTGGTTTACTGACACTTTAAAGTGGTTGTAAAGGTTCAAGGTTTTCTACCTTCATGGCTCTTCAAAGACTCTCCCTCCTCATTAGCCGATGCAGCAGTGGGAGCCATTGCTTCCGGCTGCTGTCAATCACAGCCAGTGAGCCAATAAGCAGAGAGAGGGGTGAGGCAAAGCCACGACTCTGTGTGTGAATGGACATGCAGACCAGCAGCTCAGGAGCAAGCCTGCTTGGGTGCCCCTATTGCAAACTGCTTGCTTTGGGGGCACTCGGCAGGAGGGAAGGGCCAGGAATACCGGCAGGGGACCCAAGAAGAGGAGGATGGGGGCTGCTCTTTGGAAAACCACTGCAGAGAGCAGTAAGTATAACATGTTTGTTATTTTTAAAAAATGCTTTTAATATCACTTTAGTAATTGTTAGCCAAACCCCTGAGACCCTCCCACCCCCATCTACCCCCACCTGTACCCTACCCATCTTTTGCCCCCTCTTAACTGAGTTTTTAAAAAGTTTCACAGATACAACTAATTACGCCTTTATGCTTTATATTTTCTTTCAACATGTAATATATATATACAAGAACACTTATAGAACACAATAGACCAAAAGCACACATCAAAGCTATCCTTATGTATCATCAACACTGCATAAGGCAAATTATAACCTGCCTGTTTCATAATAAAATAATATTGAACAAATAGAAGATTGTTAGTGCCATACTAAATGGATTTATTCTAAAAACCTGTAACAATGTATAAAAAGCGAGATGAGAATGCACGACATTGAAAAAGTGAGAAAAAAATAATAAAATCATTAAACTAGAAGAAGCCAAACTAATACAGTATATATGTTTCCTTCACTAAGTAAGTACCTTGGCATGGAAATTATTATTTTTATTATTATTATTATACAGGATTTATATAGCGCCGACAGTTTGCGCAGCACTTTACAATATTAGGGCAGACAATACAATTACAATACAATTCAATACAGGAGGAATCAGAGGGCCCTGCTCATTAGAGCTTACAATCTAAGAAATGATCAACTACTAACTTCTGCTGGAATTCAAGACCACCTCAGGTTACAAAGACCTTATATTCTCCTCAACCACTATCGCTCCATGGAAGACCTCCTAATCTCTTAGGATCCTCCCCCTCTCACAGCCTCATAGTGCCACACTGTTAGGAATATTTTTTTTTTGTTTTTTTTTCTTCTTCAGATTGCTGATTGCCACCCATTGCTGGCTAGGAACCTCCCCACCCCTCTTTCTCCTTTCCTCCCTTTCTTCTCCCCTGTTATTCCCCATACTTCTCTTTTTATCTTCTTTTCTTTTCCTCTTTACACGAATAATAATTTTTCAGGGTTCTTATATCTTTATATATTAGAGACTTTGTTAGTAGGCTTTGGCAGCCACTGCTCCGATCTGGGTTCACTCACCACCCATACTTTTGATTGTTGAGTTGAGTTGGGCCGACCCAGGCCTGAGTTGTTTTCGAGTCAACCTCTGCAAGTGTTTGGATTGTGTACTTGGCTTCTATTTTTTTCTTTGTCCTTAGTGAATTATGTATGTACCACAATATGTGCACAATATTTGTTATCTTCACTATTAATCTGAAATAAACAGATATTAAACAAAAAAAAAAACGACTAGCTTCTGGGGTCCAAGGACCGCAGGATAAGTACCAAAGGCCCTCAGGTTGGATACCAGTGCTCTTGAGTAAATGTCATATGCTGCATATTTATTGGCACTAAAATAAAAAAGCTAAAAAAAATAAAGTTTTATAATACTTAAAAAAAGTTGTTTTTGAATACACATACATATGCAAATCAACACTATAATTCATCAGAGAAAACAAATAAAAAAAGAAATTGAAAAATCATTTACATTTTCATTGTGTTATGTAGAAATTGTTTAAGAGCGAAAAAAATATTCTGTGTAACATAATAAACATTTCTAAGCATTTTTTGTAAGACACATTAGTATTTTAGAAAACAATCTTTTTCCCAAAATGTATGACTCTCTGAGTGCCCCTGACTCCTGACATCCTGTTTAAACCCCCCACTGAAATGCCTTCAAGCACAGCTGCATAATTGACCTTCGCTAGGTAGATATATCCGTCACTGGCTAATTCCTGTCTCGCTCTACACCGTTTCTTGCACGCTAAAGAAATGATTCATTCTTATTTCATTCTGTCATGATAAAACATTCTACAATACTCTACTCAAATCAGATCATTCATTTTTCCACTGATCATAAGTAGTCATTCTAAAGAACCTGAGCAAATAAATGTGGAAAATGGAAGAAAGTGTGTGCAAAGCTTGTGTTGTATATTTGTGTGTTATTTTCTAGTATGTTTGTACAAGCCTAGGTGCACAGCATATAACAGAACTCTACACTGATAGGAAGGGTGACTGGAATCAGGGATTCCAGCTGTTTTGAAGCATGACGGGGTAAATGGTTGATTGAGCTTTCTGGAAATGTTCATTAGTTTGATGACGATGCATGTTAATGACGTTTGATGAGCATGTATATGTGATGGGGGTTGAATTAAGGGTTATTCATTAAGATCTTGCTAATGTGTGATGATAAAATCAATCAACCAGGTAACACGGCTAGGTGTATAATGCCTAAAAGTAATTCAAATGTACGGTCATCATCAGGTAAACATCTAAATATTCAAAAAAAAAAAAAAAAACACTAAAGGATTTGAATTTTTTGACATTCAGCCCTTGGGTTTATGCAGCACAGCCACACAAATGACAATGATTTCTCTCTAATAGTTTAATTGGAACTTCATTCAAAAAGTGAAGTCCTGCTGGTTCACTCCCTCTACAACCCCCGCTTCCACTCCTGCAATCCTGCCTGGGGGAGGAAGACATCCCTTTCCCCGCCCCTTTCTCCAACAGCCCCCTGGGACACATCACATGTCTCAGGAGGCTGTGAGACCTTGCAAATAGTGCTGCATGAGCTTGCACATGCGTAGTGGGGAGCTATACCCAAGATGGCAGCACAGGGGCACGCAGCGGTAAGAAGAACCAGCTGAGGAAAGTCAGGACTGGACCCCAGCCATTGGTAAGTGCCTGATTTTTAAAAGTAAACAGCTACAGTATTTCATTAAGTTCCTGAAAATATTATTTCAGTAAGTTCCTCTTTAAGGAATAGTGTCAGGAGAGCTGGGGAAAAGACAAAAAGAAGTGCCAAACCAGAACTAGTGCAGCATCATTTTAAGACAGAGTTGAGGTTAAAATCATAGTTAAAATGCACTCACATAGTGCTGGCAGGGTACGATCATATTTGTTGCGGAGCTCGGCTGAGTGGTTGGTCGGTCTCACGTCCTCACTTCACTCGAACGGCTCGCTTCACTCGTTCGGCCTGCCTACATTTTTTATAACAAACTCTATGTCTAGATGGACATTGGGGAATGAAATTGGACACGCGTTCCAGTTTTTTACAGAACGTCACTTCTGATATCCATTTTGACTCTCTTTCCATCTTCCTCAGGGTTATTGTTTCACCGGACTCATCCACGGGGTCTGAGCTCCCTACACAGAGAACCCCTCGGCGCCTCGGCCGAGCGCCACAGCAGATATGATCGTACCCTGCCAGCACTGTGTGAATCTTTTCCCCAGCTCTCCTGTCACTGTGCCCGGGTTCCCAACCCTTGTTTGAAGCAGTTTTCCGCCAACAGTGCATACAGAGACTAGAGACTTTTTTGTAAAAGTTTTAATTGCTACCGATCTTTCATAATGGATTTTTGTTAATCTATTGTGTATACATTTATATAGAGCTATACATTTATGTTTTACTGCTCAAATCACCTACCCATTATTATGATCTGTTAATTCCTTCCCTTTTTAATATTTATTTTTTACTTCTTTGTTTTAATCTACAGGGTGGGCCATTTATATGGATACACCTTAATAAAATGGGAATGGTTGGTGACATTAACTTCCTGTTTGTGGCACATTAGTATATGTGAGGGGGGAAACTTTTCAAGATGGGTGGTGACCATGGCGGCCATTTTGAAGTCGGCCATTTTGAATCCAACTTTTGCTTTTTCAAAAGGAAGAGGGTCATGTGACACATCAAACTTATTGGGAATTTCACAAGAAAAACAATGGTGTGCTTGGTTTTAACGTAACTTTATTCTTTCATGAGTTATTTACAAGTTTCTGACCACTTATAAAATGTGTTCAATGTGCTGGCCAATGTGTTGGATTGTCAATTGAACCCTCTTCTCCCACTCTTCACACACTGATAGCAACACCGCAGGAGAAATGCTAGCACAGGCTTCCAGTATCCGTAGTTTCAGGTGCTGCACATCTCGTATCTTCACAGCATAGACAATTGCCTTCAGATGACCCCAAAGATAAAAGTCTAAGGGGGTCAGATCGGGAGAGA
>BLSH010549335.1:126263-137987 GCA_018402905.1 Glandirana rugosa
CTAGAGATAGTCTTCAATAAATCTACCTTTCGATTTCTTGACGTTACTTTCAGTTTTTACTTGTTAAGTAACTTGCCTGAGATAAATAAATCTTTTCGTTGGGGTTGTACCGGTAGTTTCGGTTAGTCCTTAATCTCCTTATACGACCCTTTGCAGACAGCTTTGTTTTGAGAAGGTTTCACTGACTAGTACGGGACGGTACTGAACTACTATGATAGACGGATCCACTACCGTAGTAATGATTAAAAATAAAAAATGTTTACAAAGTATCACCAATCATCACAACTCGCTTGGGCCTGACATTGCAAGCCCAGGCATGGCTTGAAATCCCACAGGCACCGTGAACCCGAACGATTTTTGAAATGTCCGGGTCCGGGTCCGTGCCACGGACACCCTAAAGTTCGGTACGGACCCGAACGTTACAGTCCGGGTTCGCTCAACACTACTAACCACTATGAAACATTTGTAAAAAATAAAAATTAGTAATGATGCCATCACCTAGGCAGATAGTATCATCAAGTCATGGCAGGGCATGATCAGTCACTTTGGAAGAGTTTTGTTTCGACAGACGTTTCCCAGCATATTCCTCTAATTCCTGATTGGCTTTGATGGCCATGTTGGGGTTGCTTTTCTAAATAAATAGAGTCCGTTCAATGAATTGTTCATTTTTGACTTTCATTGCAGTTCTTTAGCTTTCCATCTAAATAACTTCTGATAGAGATCAGTCAAATAGTGAATGAATTGGTTTTACTTGAAAGACTCTGTGTCACTTGTTTATGTTTCATTTGCAAAGTGAATGTTCTCTAAGCTTAGTTATGGCCCGTACACACGATCCAAAAATCGGACGAAAAATCCCACTCTCGAAGCGATCGTACGATAATCGGATCGTTAGTACAGAGCTTTCGAGAGCTGATCATGACAGTTCATCCAATATTATCCGATTGGACAAACACAACATTTTTTCTCATACAATACCAGATCATATGATTTTCGTTTAATCAGTACAAGTTGTCGTCCGAAAATACAATACAAATACATTACAAAGCATCACATCACTTCCAATTTTTTATTCTGTTGTACGAGAATTTTTGTGACTTTAGTAAACTCTTCCGATTCAATCTGAGATTAGCAGGCAAAAAAAAAAACCGACGATCTGTCATTCGATTTTCGGATCGTGTGTCGGGTAAAGCTGTGTTTACTGCAATCAGCCAATCAATACATTTTTTAATTTCCATGTACATGAATGGAAACACAGGTTCACTTGATTTATAAGCATTCACTTACATTAGCTAATTCACTTCCCCTAGGGCATTCAACTGTCAGCTGGAGCTCCCCCTGGCCACCCCATGTTGAGTGCATGAGGCCTGCTATGATGCAAGAGGGGGAGCACACCTTCGTCCCCCACTTTCCTGGTCAGCCAGGCTGCATGCTCGCATAAGGATCTAGTATGGAACTTGAGAGTAACCCACTTTTTTTGTTGTTTGGGGTCTCCCTAAAATCTATACCACAGCTGAAGAGCCTGGTATGCCTGGGGTACCCCACACCAGCATCCTAACACCAAATGACTCATTCCAGCTCAGCACATTCAGCTGTTAGCCAGGGATTCTCATCTGAAAGGTAAATTTAAATAAAGAGGCAGGGTTAAAAAAAATTGGTGTGGGGTCTTCATGCCAAATTCTTCAGGTCTGGTATGGATTTTAAAGGGGACCCCACAAAAAAGGGGGACCAAGTATACATTCCTCCTCCTGTGGACCATACAAGACCACATGCCCTCAACATGGGGGGGGGGGTTACCTTGACAAGGGGAATCCCCAGCTGACTGCTGAATGTCCCAGGTAGGGATGAATCACTGGTTGCTATCTGGTCTGCTCATCTAGTCGAAAGTTTTTTTGGCTATTTTCTCTTAGAATTGATTGTTAGGGAATATTACATTTGCCCACAAAAAGGGGACAAATAGAAACTGACATTACACACATATTACAAACATTAGAGGCATTATTTTTAACTTTTGCATGTACAATTGTGCCTTGGTTCACGAACGCTTCTGTTCACGGACAACTCAGTTCACGAACAGTAGAGTTCACAAACTCCGCTTCAGTTCACGAACACGATTTGCAGCCATTTTCCCTGCTTTTCCCTGCTCTGGTGAGATTGCGGATCACAGAGAGACACTGAAAGTGTACAGTACTGTGAAGACACTTACAATACTGTATTGAGAAGCTTTTTGGTGTGCTTTTTAGCACATACATACTGTACTGCACATCCAGTATGGCTCCAAAGAAAATGCAGAGGAAGCATGGTGGTAAGAAGAAAGTGCGGAGCAGTAATGCAGGTGACAAGAATATGCCAAGTGCAGTGTTAGTGTTCTTTCTCTTCATACTGTACTGTACTGTAATTTTTTTCATAGCTTTGTGGTTCAAAAAAAAAAAAAAAGTTCATAACGGATTAACTTGATTTACATTGAACCCTACGGTTTGCGATCAGAATTGGTTCAAGTCCAGAGTCGGTTCATGAATTAAGTTTGTGAACCGAGGTGCCACTCTATGCTGAGATATTCACCAAGTGTTTTTTTTGTATACATAGACCCCTAAGAATCTCCATAAGAAAATTTAGTCAAGTTCTGTGGATTATGCTCTACAGCAGTGTTGTTGGAAAAAGGGTAGGAGCAATAAAGGAGTCATGTCAAAGGCCATTCTTTTTTAAATGCTACAGCTGCCATTTATTTTCCAAAAGAAATGCTGACTTGACTTGCCATGTTGACCTGATTTGCCAACAATTCAAATGCACTGCAATAGTAGCTGCTGCATTGAAAAAACTGTAGCTCAAAGCAAGTCAAATGCGGCCTCTAATACATCAATATGGGTAGTTAAAGGAGCAGTAGGAGAGCTCATTGCTACAGCATTGGTGTGATGCTGTAGCTGTCCCAGCTCAGCTCTAAGGCCAAGAATTGAGCAGGCATGTGACTGCTGATCACTCAGTTGTCATTCTTCTCAGAGTCAGCCACCGCTCTCCGCTCACTGGAGCACCGGGCTGGAAAGGGGGCGGGTGCAGCTGGCTTTGGCTCTCATTCGCATGTTGAGAGCTGGAGCCAGCTGTCAATCAAACAGCTGGGTGGATCCCAACAATATGGTTGTGATCCTTCCAGAGTCTGGAACTGCTCTGTGACTCTGGGTCACAGAAGAGCAAAAGTAAAAAGCAAAAGAATAAATATGGGCAAAAAAGTGTTGGCCACACTTCTTTTTTATGTTTTTCACCCTTCCCTAAACTATTGAAAACTAGAAAAAGGTGCTTTTTTAGATACAGGTAGACCGTTTTTGCCCATAGCGGGTGATGTTTTATAGGTGTTATGTGGTGCACTAAACAAACTCCCCATCCATCCATGTCTCCATGCTTTATTTTGCAGAGAAATCACTTTGAAAAATGCCAACTAACATTTCTGGTCACGGCCATCTTAAGTAAGGGCAGAAGATTCAATTAGCATTTACTTCTTGGAATCCATCTGCCCATACCTGCATGCATATAGGAGAGTTTGAGAAAACCGCCTGAAGACTCCTGGGATGTACAGTATGCCTTGAAACCAGGAAGTGGAGATTTACTTTTGCAAGGTAAACATTGTGTGTTCACAATGCAGAGGTATGTAAACTATGCCTAGTCAATAAGTCGAAGTTGTGTTCATGTCATTCATCCAATCACATGCAAGCAAAATCCTGTGATTTTTTTAAATTCCTGACATGTTATTGCATATTTAACATGAAAAAAACACCATATTAACTAAGCTAGGTGAACACTTACTTTGCATTGTGAACACTCAGTATTCCTTTGTTAAATCAACCCCAAGATGTTGAGAAGGGAAACTACTACCTTTACTATCTTAGTAAATGAATCCCACTATCTGGTATACAAATAACAACTAAAGAAAGAATCTTTAATACACTGAAAATTTGGTAATGCTAACAAAAATGCCACATCAAAAATTAGTTTAAACAAAAATTTGGACAATAATGTTTTTAAAAAGTCTTCTAAGAGTCAAAGGGCATTATATTATTCTATTGTTGAGATTTATAGGTACTTGATTAAAAATCCATTCATTAGGCCTGGTTCACGTCTATGTGGCTCTGCGAGCCACGTTTGCATGGGGACAGCAGCTCATTCAGTTGAATGGGCTGCTGTTTCTGCATTTCATGCAGGAAAAAGGTTCCTGCACCATTTTTAAAATGTAGCCAGAGGGAAGTTGCATGGTGCTTTTGCACCATGTTATTTCTCGACCCCAAAAACACGGCATGCCATGGGGTGCCATTAAGAATGATTGGCAGCCCTGTGCAATTGCAAAGGAGCTGCGTATGTGGCTGCGGGTAGTGTCGGGTGAGGGAAGAGGTGCAATTTAGCCGCTGTCTTGCACCCCAAGCTACCCGCACAAGTGTTAACCTAGCCTTAAAGAATATTCTATGTTTGGAGTGTGAAATTAAAAGAATAAACAAACAGCAGAACAAAAAGACATTAAAAAACAAGGTACAACTTTATTTTCAAATTAACAAAATAACATAAAGTAAAAATAACATAAACATAATCTATTTACAGAACATAAAACACAAAATCACCACTAATGGTGAAAATAAATACAATATAATAAATGTAATATACACAGTGAGAAACATATTATTTAATTTGATGCAATCAGTGATTTGTTTTACCTGTTTCTTTTGTCAAAATGCAGTGTGAAAATGAATTACATAAAAATGTGTATTTATGGATAATGATCAATTTCAATATCACCTATATCAGTATGGCATGAAATTCCCAGTACATACAGTAAACCCAAAATTCAAGTGTGTTAAAAATATATATATATATACACCTTAATTAAGAATGAGCAAAATGTTTCTGTACTCCTCTACATATTTCAATATTTTGTTGTTGGCAAACTGTTGGCAGGAACTGACCTCTCAAAAAACAAAAAATGGAAACATACATATGTAAAAAAAATGTCTCCTAATATTTATATTTGCATAAATGCAATTTATAGTTATTCCAGAAACAGTTTCTATAAAATGTACATTATGAACATTTTTTGCAATTGTGATAGCCTCCTAATAACTAATAATATGCTAGAAAAAAAAATAACTGTCTATTCCATCACAAGGGATGATTTAACTGATAAAGGCCAAAGGGCCAAGATGTGCAGTACTGCATAGCAACCAATCAAAAATTGGCTTTCAGCACTTAGGCATATTCAGGCCAATGACTGTGAGTCTGTGATTGGCTTCTGTGGCTTACTGCAATGTGTTGCTTTATATGTGTTCATATTAAATATACCCAGCATTTTTTCACAAAGATGACAGGGTATTTTAAGCAATACATTGTTTCCAAAGAATAAAAAGATATTTTACATATTTCATTTAAATACATTCCTATAAATGCATTCATATTTACAATATATTTGTGAATAGCAGCTATTTCATATAAATATGTCTAATTCCCCCATTCAATATTTGTTGATCTTATGCTCACATCTGTCTACAGTGAACATCTAATAGGCTTCCAGATCTATTTCCAACACAGTCATTTCCATTAACATAAACATTTCTTTTAAAAAAATGTAAATATGTCATACAACATGATTCGCTACAGAAAATAAATTATAGCTATAAAAAGGTAACACCTAATTAGAAATTAGGCAAACTGTATATTTCCATTACCTAGAAATTATATGGCAAATGTGATTTGCAACTTGAGTAAGCATACGTATGACTGCATAACATACAAACAAAACGGCAGAATAATATTTAAGACACCTTCACATATAAAATATACCATATAGCATGATATTATTTACACAATTTTGTAGATATTTTTGATGACAATAATAAGCATTACAAAGGTATGCAATGGGGTTGGCTTATCACAAAAAGCCATGTTTTCTCACATAACCCCTCTTAAATGTTGTTAAAAGGTGACAGTGACACTCTAAGATTACGTTGAAACTGACTATCCAGATAACATTGAGTCATGTGGGGTATAGAGGAGAGTTCCTCCCACGAGGAGCTGTGGCTGCCTCCAAGCAATGGCCAAGACAACATTCTAAGCATTGTCCATGAACCAATTACCACATTGGCCAGTGTTCTGGTCCCTTCATGTTTATTGCATAAAGGAACGCTGTGCAACAAGAATAATTAGTACTCTTTTCAATATAGCACAAAAATGAATGACTAAAACACCAGCACACAACATCCTTGGTTAGAAAACATATATACTAAGATCGTACAGCATATAGGATGTGAACCACAGCTTTGCTCTACTGAAAACTGAGAACACTGGGAGTGATCAACTAAAACTGGAAAGTGCAAAATCTGGTGCAGCTGTGCATGGTAACCATTGAGCTTCTAACTTCAACTTGTTCAATTAAGCTGATTGATTTAAATAAAGAACTTCACCAGATTTTGCACTCTCCAGTTTTAGTAAATCAACAACATTGGAAGTTAGGCAGAAAAAATATGCAGGTCAATTAATGCATCTCTAATAATACTTGAAAGTATCATGTATTTTGTATGTCATATTAAAAATCATTATTGTGAATTTCTGTTGTTTCATGCATTTAATATTTAAAAAAAAATCTCAGCATTCTGCCAAACCTTTAAAGCTGTCTTCATTTCATTCACACAGTTGGTTAAAGGCAAAATTTAATAAAGACAACACGCTATCTTTACTTTTGGAGAGATGGGAAAAGGTTAAACCTCTACCAGGTTCATACTGCTGACTCTATCCCCAATTGGGAATTTTTCAAACATTCCTTTAAATGTAAGACTTATAAAAAGTTATAAATGTTTTTGCCCCATTAATATAACATCTTCCTCAAACAGGTGTGTAACTATTAATCAACAACTACAAAGTTGATATTCATGCATTTTGTATCAACTGCCTGCCAAAATGGAATCAAGAGATTCTAAAATTGTTCATATTGTTGTCCGAAAGAATCTGCCAGGACAGATAAGCTAACTTGATTTTAGGGCTGTCCTTAGGTTCCCTTCATTACTTGGTGAGTCACTCACCTACACCAAGCTGGTGGATCATGTTTCAGGGCACCCAATATGCACCTTCGAGTTCCAGTGCAGGGCCTCACCAAATAGTAAAAAAAAGAATATGTATGTAAACCCAGGAGTGAAATAAGCTAGCAGATTAATTTCCCATAATGTTTTTTTTCCCAAAAAAGTTCCCACTGAAACAAGCATGAAAAAAAATGCCCCAAAAGTGATGAGTGGAAAGTTTAAAATGATGGGAAGCCTCTTTGATCTCACAGGATTTATTTGAACTTTTGTGTTCATTTAAAAAAATTCTAAAGCATAGTTGATTAAAATATTTATAAGAAAAAGATATGCCATACATAACTTGGTAAAATTAGCCTTGGTTAGCTTGTATTCTTCAAATCTAAAGTTTAGAATAATTATACAGAAATATACAGTATACAGCTAAGAGATGTAATCCAGAATGTTTAACATCTGGAGTTCTCTAGATAAGGGAACTTGGAGTTCTTCACACTTAAGAGCCGTACACGGGGCCAAATATCGGGCAGCATTGGCTGGCTCAATAGAAACCAGCTGACATTTGGCCCGTATGTACGGCAGCCGGTCTGACAGAAACCGGCCATTCAGCCGGCTTCTGTTGAAGGGGCATGGCCGAAAAGGGTCTGCCGATCGGCACCATTGTGTTCTGGCAGGGGGTCACCCCCAGTTAGAACACAATAGCTCAGTGGGGGAGATTACTGTACTAACATTGCATAGTTAAAACAGTGGCTCCTCCTGAGCTCCTCAGTTTTTTTTTCGTTCAGCCCACTGGGTTGAATTAAAAAAATAATAATATTGTGTACTAGGCTTTAGTGGTGCCAAAGGTAATTACATGCTAGTTCCTCTCCCTAATGCAAAATCTCACTCCTATTAATTGCTGGGAGACAATTTAGCTTTTGGACAATATACCAACCAGATAGCACCACGTCCCTTGATTAAATTGTATGGTTAAAGATTATGGGACTTTTAAGGTGCGTATTTAATGAATCATGAAATAGTCATTAAAATGTATAAATTGTATTTATAATCATTAAAAAAGTTTGTACTTCATAAAAAACAGTACATTGTGGAAGACTCATGCAGTACAATCCTTGTGGCTCCAGCGTGGTGACATAGTTCCCAACATGTTTCGACCTGCAATTGGGGTTTCCTCAGGGGATGCTGTCCACTTGGGTAACAGAGCCTTCTAACAAAAGGAACATAATTATAAATATAATCATAACTATAATCACATATTTACATATTCAAATTCATTTTTCATCAACATTTACACCAATTTTTTACATGTAACATTGATATTACAATGTGTGTGCATATATATTTCTGAGCATCCTCACTTACCCCAAAACTTAACGCTTAGTAATTAGTGATAATTGGTGATATTTCAGGGAGAAAGAACAGGTACCATAGAATCAATACCAGACTGCAGGCAACCACAGGAGGCACCAAAGGACCAACTACAAAAATATTTTCAGTAAAGAGAATATATATCAATAATATGTATCTTGCAGCTAACAAAGCCTAAACGGAGAACAATGATAATAATAGCACTCACAAGGTCTAGTTTGCAGTAAGAAAAACACGAAGATAGTAGGTTCTTGTAAGGGGCACCTAGTGTAAGGTCTGGAAAGATATGGGAAAAAATGAAACAATCAGCAGATTGTGTATAGTGCCAATGGCTATTACTATAGGGGAGATCTGCTGGATGTTTCATTCATGAAATGTCCGCTTATTATGCCACTGCATATATCACTGACTTGATATTCAGCATATATGTTAAATACATCTTTTATTTATATATTTTTTGTTAGTTTTTTTGCCATATCTTTCCAGCCCTTACACTAGGTGCCCCTTACAGGAACCTACTATCCTCATGTTTTTCTTACTGCAAACTAGACTTTGTTAGTGTTATTATTATCATTGTTCTCCTTTATGCTTTGTTAGCAGCAAGATACATATTATTGGTATATATTCTCTTCTCTTGAAAATATTTTTGTAGTTGGTCCTTTGGTGGCTCCTGTGGTTGCCTGCAGTCTGGTATTGATCCTGTGGTACCTGTTCTGACCCCCTGAAATATCACCAATTATCACTAATTACCAAGCATTAAATTTTGGGGTAAGTGGGGATTCTTGGAGATATATGTGCACACACATGGTAATATCAATGTTATATGTAAAAACAAATTGGTGTTAAAAATTGATGAAAAATAAATTTGAATATGTAAATATGTGATTATAGTTGTAATTATATTTATAATTATGTTCCTTTTGTTAGAAGGCTCTATTACCCAAGCGGACAGCATCCCCTGAGGAAGCCCCAATTACAGGGCGAAACATGTTGGGAACTATGTCACCACGCTGTTCCCACAAGGATTGTACTGTATGAGTCTTCCACGATGTACTGTGTTTTTTTAAAATACGTACTTTTTTTAATGGTTATAAATAAAATGTATACATTTTAATGACTATTTCATGATTCATTAAATACGCACCTTAAAAGTCCCATAATCTTTAACCAAACACCCTATTAATTGCTCTTCATTCCACACAATGCAGGAAATTAGCAGGAAAAATGCATCATGCTCTCCCTGGGATAGATACACCTGAGCAGGGCTAAAAACTGGTCATAAATGTATAACACCCCACAAAAAAGGAGGCAATTTAAGCATGTCTGTAAACTCATTAAAAGATTCTCACAAAAAATGTTTACCAAAGAATTTGTAATTCAGTTCAGTCAGTCTTCTAAACCAAATACCCCTACCAGATGGTACAGCCAAGCCAGTCATCTCCCTTTTCTCTACTTCAGCTAAAAAAATACAGTTTGGTCAGGGACCTAGCTTCAACCTGCAGAATGGACAATGGGGAAACACCAGCCCACATATAAGATCATGCCTGTGCTCTTTTGTACCATAAGCATGATCACAGCGTTACATTTGAAGCAGGGTTTTTTTATTTCTGGATAGTAGGTGTCCATAAAAAAGAATACCATATCTGTAATTCCCCTTTTAAATATGTAAGTGTCTCCTTAGCTGTGATTTCGATTAGCACTAAAGCTGAAAGTGACCTTAAGCTGGCCATACACTAACAAAATTGTGTTGACATTTATTTGACTTTCTAATTTTTAGTGGGGTCAAATCAACTGTTGTTTTCAACCATAATGATGAGAAAGCTTGAAGGTGCAGGATGGATTTTTTTTCCATGTAGTTTTTGTTTAGGAAATTCCATTCACTCCAAAATTAAATTGACATTTGTCCAGTCATCTAACATACTGAGAATTTCATTGCAAATGTTTGCATGGATATTTATAAGGACTATTCAAAAGCTAGTATATGACCAGCTTTACTAACATTAAAAAAAAGAACCTGTGTTAACATATTAAAATAAAAATGTCTATTTACATAATAGAGGGGGCATACTTTTTCTTAGTCAGTCCTAAAGTTCAAAGGACAACTTTAATAACAAATCCTGGAGCTATTTCTTTGCCTATTACCTGTTGCACAAAAGCCGTTTTGTGAATAGATTCAGGTGGTGTTTGGCTTTCATCGTCACTGTCCGGTGGCTCCTCTTTCACCTTCACAGGTCTGAGGTGGTCAGTTCTGATGTCAGTACTGCTGTGACTTCTTATGTAAGCCGAGGAGGACACCTTCTCTTCTTGCATCAGATAATCACTATGTTGTTCTTCCTCAGATTCCTCTAGATGGCTTCCAGGCTGGCGGAGTTGTTCGATTGATTTTGAAAGCATCTTTAAGAGATAAAAATGTAATAATTTATGATATTGCTAAAATGTTTTTGGTTTAAATACAAACATGAGGCCATAAGCAAAGGGATAGCTGTCCAGAGAGCATGCCTTACATATGTGGTAAATAGAAAATACAAACGGTGCGCTATTCCTATATAAAACAGTGTAACCAAGTGTTACAAAAAATGTGAATTCAATAGTAAAATGTCTGGTGCGTTGGAAATCAACAGCAAAAATATTCCGCTGTTGAGTAAATAAATACCAAAAAATAGTAAAAATAATTATATACAAAATTCAACAGATAAACTTTCAGAACTTAAATTGATGCATGTGATGCTAATTGTCCAAACTACAAAGTTTGTGTTGACAAATATTAATGAGTAATACAAAGTGTCAAATATATTCCACTTTGAACAATCTCCTGTGCTGAGATATATGATGCTCCATCAGGTAAAAATAGCCTCTTACTGGAGACGGTGGATCAAGCCTGCTGAGTCGCCGGTATAGATTTTACTCTTAAGGCTGCCACTAGTGTTGAGCGAACCCGGACTGTAACGTTCGGGTCCGTACCGAACTTTTGGGTGTCCGTGGCACGGACCCGGACCCGGACATTTCAAAAATCGTTCGGGTTCGGTCCGGGGTTCTGCTATTTTACTCCACGTGTTGAGAAGCTGCAGGGCAGCCAATCAACAAGCGTTTCACTGGTTTGCCCTTAGAAGCCATCACAGCCATGCCTACTAATGGCATGGCTGTGATTGGCCGGTGCATCATGTGACCCAGCCTCTTTATAAGCTGGAGTCACAGTGCTGCAGTCACATGCTCCTTGGGTTAGTATAGGGAAAGGTAGCTGACGGCGTGAGGGACAGATTTTAGCCATTTTAAGACCTGATCCTGCATCCTGAGATAGATTACTTTACTACTGCTGTCT
>BLSH010549335.1:139404-188426 GCA_018402905.1 Glandirana rugosa
CCTAGGGATAACGTCTCAAGTTCGGGTGACTTACCTTTATCAGCGGACATATCTATAATGATAAAGTTCGGCTTTCTCATTGTAGCTTTTATTGGTGTGGACATTATAGGTTCGAACACTAATAGAGATGTGTTCGCCCGTCTCATAGACACTATCACTAGGTTGCGAAAATGGAGACTTAGTGGACCCGAGTTCAAAAACTTAGTATACCTATACACCGTCGATCTCAACTCGCTTGTGGACCTACAAGCCCAAGACGACCAGGCAGGCTTGAAGCCCTCTTTCAGGCCCAGGCCCAGGCCTGCCTTGGGCTTGCCGTTGTCCGTGCGATCGTTCGGGTTCCGTCCGGACCCGGACCCGGACTTTCTCCCGAAGTTCGGACGGACCAGCAGAACCCGAACATCCAGGTGTTCGCTCAACTCTAGCTGCCACATATCCATATGATTCAAAAACTTGAGCCCAGGTGATTCAGAGGTAAAAGCGTTGGATCACTATCACAGATACTCTGCCCGCTTGTGTAGAGATAATCACAAGCTTGGATATTACAGGTGTGGTTATTTTCGATGTTACTCTTTCGGCTTGAAATAGTAATATCTATACAGGCGACTATTTCCATTCAGTGGGCTTGAACTCTGCAATAGGGATCCACCGAATCCGATTCCTGAATGTTTGGAACTCAATCTATGTAGGGTATGGATGTAAGGCATTCGAAACAACCACATCTGTAATATCCACGTTGGTGATTATCTCTACACAAGCAGGCTGAGTATCTGTGATAGTGATCCAACACTTTTGTCTCTGAACCTGGGCTCAAGATTTTGAAGCATATGGATATGTGGCAGCCGATAGACTAACATTTATACAGGCAACTATTTCCACTATAATATATGGATCACTATCACAGAGTCCAGGATAACATCTAGCACCCAGGCATGCAGGGATGGGTTGATGGTTGTGTCATTGATCTTGACAGAGAAGTCAGGGGAAAGGGCATATGGGGAAGGAAATATTATGAGCTTGGTTTTGGACAATAATTTGAATAAGTGGTGTAACATCCAGCCTGATATGTCTGTTAGTAAATTAGTGATGCGTGAGAAGACTGATGGAGTGAGCTGAGGGGTAGAGAGATAGATTTGGGTGTCATCAGCATAGAAATTATATTGAAAGCCATGGGAGGCTATCAGCTGACCCAGGGCGGAGGTGTAGATTGAGAATAGGTGAGGTGCAAGAACAGAACCTTGGTGGACCCCAGTGGAGAAAGGAGGAAGTAGAATTGCAAGTGACACTGAAGGTGCAGGGGGATAGGTAGGATGAGAGCCAACAAAGAGCATAGTCATGGAGGCCAAAGGAGTAATGTTTTTTGAGGAGGAGGGGGTGGTCAACTGTATAAAAAATGTATATATAAAGATTTATATATACATTTTTCATACAATAATTTACAACTTGTATTTAATATTTATCTCCAATACTAAATGTTTTAGCACAGTTTACTAACACTTAGGTGTGAATTAAGGACTTTATATTTAATTAAACAGTAGATAATTGTAATATCTTCTGAATAGTACCCAGGGAAGCGCCAACCCAGCCCCAAAAATATATTGTTTTAAAAACTTCCTATACTAGGGAGTCAACACTGGGGGCAGCAAAGCCTGTTATTAAACCCAAGAGATCCTGAGTGCAATACTTATACCTACTAACTGTATAAAAGGCAGCTGAAAAGGTCCAGAGGTAGGAGTACAGAATAGTGGACATTTTTTTCTGTTAGTAAGTCTTTTGTAAGTTTTAGGAAAGTGGTTTCTGTGGAGTGTTGATGGTGAAATACAGACTAAAGGGGTTCAAGTTTATTCTTAATGAGGTGGTCACTAAGTTGTGACAAGGAGTTCAGAGGAAAATGGGAGCAAGGATATGGGGCATAGGTTGTTAAGATTGGTGGGCTCCAAGGAAGGTTTTTTAAGTATGGGATGACTAGTCCATGTTTTAGAGAGTTAGGGAAGATGCCAGAAGAGAGGGAGAGATTGAAGATGTGGATTAGAGAGTGTAGGATAGAGTCAGAGGGTGACTGCAGTATTTGAGAGGGAACTGGGTCCAGGGGACAAGTGGATAGGTGAAATAAGTTTAGCCACCTTGTCTATAGTAGCAGAGTTTAATAAGGGGAGTGTTGATTGTACCTGTGGACATGGGATATTAAGTGGGGGGGGGGGGGATATCTGCAGAGTGGAGATTTCATCATGAATTGCATCAATTTCATTTTTAAAGTGATTGACAATCTCCTGGGCAGTGAGTGGGTTAGTGGGGGAAGGCAGTGGGTGACGAAGTATAGAGTTAAAGGTAGAGAGGAGTGGATGGATGGAAGGTGTTAATAAGAGTGATAACATAAATTTGCGTGCCAGTGAGGAGGCAAGAATTGTATTTTTGGATGGCAGATTTATATTGGTTGAGGTCTTTGTGAAACTTTGTCTTAGACCACAGATGCTCAAGAGCATGGCTACATTTTTTGAGACTTCTGATGTCATGTGTTTGCCAGGGTTGTAGGGGTCGGGCCTGATTCTGTGTGTAGTGAGGGGGGCAAACTTGTCCAGGGTGGAGGACAAGAATCTATTGTAGACAGAAGTGGCTAGATTGTGGCAGGACAGGGGTGAGATTTTGTTATAGAGGTGGTCGGCAGAATAGCGAAGAGAAGGGTTGAAGTGGCAAAGGTTTCTATGGGAAATTGTTAGGCGGTTGGAGGGAAAAGTGGTGGAAGACAGGGGCAGGGTGAGACTAATAAGGTGGTGATCAGAAAGAGGAAAGGAATCTTGGAGAGGTTGTAGGGGGTGTCATCAGAGTGATTAGAAGCATGTACCCATTGCTTCGGGTCGAATGAGGAGGTTATACCAAGAAGTTTAGAAGTAGCAGGAGTGTTAGTATTAACAGGGATGTTGAAGTCACCGAGAATGATTGTGGGAATTTCAGAAGAGAGAAAGTAGGAAATTGGAGAGAATAGACATATACAGTGAGCTTCAAATGATGAGAGAGATATAGAGGGAAGATAATGAAGAACCTGAAAGGTGCTCTGTGGGGATATGAGGATTCCCACTCCACCTTCCTTGCATCCACTAGGTCTAGGGGAGTGAGTCAAGAGCAGGCCACCATGGGAGAAAGAAGCAGGAGAAGCAGTGTCGGATTCATGAAGCCAGGTTTTGGTGACAGCATGTAGGTATGTGAAAACAAACGGTCTATCATTATTATTAACCACTTAAGGACAGAGCCTCTTTGTGAGATTTGGTGTTTACAAGTTAAAATCATTTTTTTTTGCTGGAAAATTACTTAGAACCCCAAAACATTATATTTTTTTTATAACACCCTAGAGAATGAAATGGAGGTTGTTGCAATACTTTATGTCACACTGTATTTGCTCGGCGATCTTAAAAGTACAATTTTTTTTTAAAAATTCACTTTTTTGAATTAAAAAATAAGACAACAGTAAAGTTAGCCTAATTTTTTTCTATATTGTGAAAATAATGCTACGCTGAGTAAATTGATACCCAACATGTCATGCTTCAAAATTGCACCCACTCGTGGAATGTCGACAAACTTTGGCACTTAAAAATCTCCATTGGCGAAGTTTAAAAATTTCTACAGGTTACCAGTTTTGCGTTTCAGAGGAGGTCTAGTACTAGAATGATTACTCTTACGTATGCGCTTGCTTCTGCGCGCGAGCTCGGCGGGATGGGGCACTTTAAATTTTTTTTTTCTTATTTATTTTACTTGTTATTTTTTTATTTTTACACTGTTTTTTTATAAAAAAAAAGTTTGGGTTACTTTTATTCCTACTACAAGAAATGTAAGAAATTATTGTAATAGAAAAAAAGCATGACAGGACCTCGTAAATATGAGATCTGGGGTCAAAAAGACCTCAGATCTCATATTTACACTAAAATGCAATAAAAAAAAAATGACACTTGAAAAAAAATTGTCTCCTTTAAGAGCATTGGTTGGAAGTGACGTTTGACGTCACCTCTGCCCTTCAATGCCGAGTGGGGGCCATCTTACCCTCAGTCGGCATCTAGGCAGTGAGGGGAGCAGACCGAATCATCTCCGCTGCTACTGACGAATCCGGTAAGTGGTGGAGATGACTAGAAAGTGGCGGGGGGGGCCCTCTCCCGTCCCCGATATACATGATCTCAAGGTGAATCTGCCACAGAGACCACTTTTATCCGAAAGCTGACCGCCCGCTGTTTCAGAAAATACCGGGGTTATGGTAGCTATCTGCTACCATAACAACGGTATTCCCCGTCAAAGTACCGACGCACGACGGCGGGCTGTCAGTAAGTGGTTAATATCATCATTTTTTTTTTTCCAAAGAAGGAATAACACAAACAGTAAAATAAAAAACTGAATGTACACAAATATTGATCAAATACAGACACAAATAAACACACAAACACTAACACAAATAACATTATACAAAATAAACTACCATAAATACCCCCAAAAAACAAACTCTCCCTCTCAAAAAGCAAACTATAAACTGAAAAGCCTTATTAAATACATTAACAAACACTGATATGCACACCCAACAGATTTCCTTTACATGTACAGTATAGCTAAAAAAATGAAAATACTATACTCTTGCAGTAGGGCCTCCTGTAATACTTACATTATTTCTCACTCCTGCAGCCTTTCTCCACATTGGGTGACCAGTCCCTTGAAGCCTCTACTCTAAGGTGCTCCGGCCAGCAGTCACACAATCATATCCTCACATACAGTACAATGCAGAATCTGTAATCCTACATTGTATGTGAGAATGGTGTCAGGAGGAGTGCTAGCAATCAGAGAGTGAGGGAAAAAGGTGGTACAGTTTATTCCACTACCCTTTCGATGCAACAAGCATTTAACCCTTGCAAGTGGGCCCAACTGCAAGGTAATTTTTCCTAAAGTTCAGCTTTAACTATGGTTTTGGGGTTTCACAGAATAATGCTTTAAATTTGCAAACAGTGGGACACTGGTGCAAAATTTGTCATATATATATATGTGTATTTGTTAGGGTAAGGGGCAAACTGTGCACTTACACATATTACAAAATTCACCTGATTGGATGACATAGATCTGTGCTTCTCTTATGTATCCCTTTATTACAACACATATGTGGCAAGTACCTCCAATTGTATGCTAGTTTATGTATAGTACTCCTCTCTAAAGATGCATTTATTGCCTTTTAATTGTATGCTTTCCAGGTACGGGCAATACTGTACATTTACATTCTTCTTGTATGCATGGAAGATAACCAAATATCACATACCTTGGTTATTTTGTATACTAGTTAGAATTTCCTACATGTTTACACTATTATACTGAGTTTCAGCAGACAAGTATGACTACACTTAAACCTGTCTGATAGATCCCTGGGGGCAGGTGTACATCAAGTGGAAAAAACACTGCTATAGATTACTAAACTCTGTGAAATGCTTTACTGAATAAACTAGGTAAGATTGGCTTTATCTATCGATCTATCTACTTGTACTGATCTTCAATAAATACTGTACACATATTAATCTTAATCTTAATCTTCAACTATCTTCAACTATCAAACACCTATTGTATGTACTTACTTGGCAGTGAAGTCCCAAAAATATTAACTCCCAGGTGTGGTTCTATGCCATAAATGTTCAGAAATAATGGGCACCAGTCCCTTTAGTTTTAGTAGATAGAAAATAAAAAAGAATTTTATTGCACAAGGCAATATTGGAAGGAAGATGAGGTACAGATCAGGATATTGCCAAGTACACTGGCTATCACACTCTAAACTAGGCTTCAGACTCTTCTGGATCAAAAGTTTCTCATGGTTACCTTCATAATAATATGCTGTTCTAGCAAAACTTCTGCAGTGTTATCTCAAGCTTCACTTTCAAGGATGGAAAGCATGGAAATGTTACTGTGAGATAGCACTCAACTATACCGCACCACATGTCCATATGTAAGGAATAGTTGCAGTGTTGCTTCCTTAACCCTTACACTTTTTTCTCCACCATTGAACACCTTCAGGGGTTCCCACCAAGAGAGGAAATCCTGGCATCCTTCCACGTGCCTAAGCCCAAGCCTTAGGAGAAACTAACCTCTTTAGCTGAAATCCTGACATGGGAAAAGCCCAGGAGGGAAAGTCAACCTAACATTCAAACCCAGTCCAACAATCAAAGCATAACCTCACCTCACAATATTTACTAGGTTTAGATAAGAACAGCTGTGATAGTGTATATACAGCAGATAATAGTTCTCCCAGAATGCCTCATGTACAATGATATCTCTTTAGTGCACCCTGTTAAAGCAAGTTCAAGTGACATATGGCAAAGAAAATACACTCTATGCTTAGAGACAAACACTACATCCCTACACCTTCTAACTACCTATCTACTAAGCTAAGTGACAATTCACTTTTCATAGCAAAAATTCACTTCACTTAGTAAATGAGGTGAATATTCGTTTTTTTTGTTTTGTTTTTTCTTTGCACGTGATTGGATATTCTTTCCAAAGCGATTCTTTTTTACTTTATTTCAATTAATTGACATAAAAGAAAACACGTTTTCAAACTGAAAATGCTCTGCTTGTTTACCAAATCAGGGTCTATGACTTTGATGCACAAGCAAACCCAGCCTGAAAAGCAATTAATTGCTTATTAACGAAGTTTAAATAAGCACAACTATGGTAGCATATAAACAGTTAAATTATTAACAAAGGCGGCCTTCTAAGCAGTACGCATTCAGCATCACACTGCAAAACAGCTAAGTGGTAGCATATCTTCAATAAAGATTGGATTTTTCTCTAATGTTATTGGGGCTAAATGAAATCTGTTCACTAGTTGTAAGGGCTTTTCACCTAGTATGAATACCAACTGAAAGAAGTTCACCCTGAAATTAATAAAGGTGACTAAACAGCTACTGAAGGTAAAAAAGCCATAGTGCACACTTGCAAAGAATTGTCAAGTGTGCACAAAAGATTTCTGACATTACCTCCTGCTATTGCATATTATAATATTAAATACACTAAAGCTGAGCATGCACTTGTACAATTTAATAGAATTGAGACATTTTTGTTTCATTTTCTAATCATTAGTAGGGAAAAATCAACTTCCATTTGCAGGAATGAAAACATTTGAAGGAACTGGATGGAAAACTTTTCCTAAAAAAATGAATTCCTAACATTGAATATGGCTTTTCATTTGAGAAAGGGCATTCTTTCCAAAATGGAATGTTAAAAGCAAACAACATTTTGAAGTACTTTTTATCGACATTCTGATTCTTCAAATCTTGAACTGTATTTAGAATTTTCATCCCAATGAAAACCTGCTAGTGTACCCAGCTTTACTCCTTAAAACCTTCTTTGCACCTAGAGCACAGCGTAAAGGTTTTTGTTCCTATGGTGCTTGTACTTTTCTTACCTTTGTGAGCATCTGTGATACCTGTACCATTATCATTTTTAAAAATGTGAATATAGAATATGAACACATGCTGTATTTAGTGCACCTTATCTACATCTAGGGCACAAAAAAGCATAATTTAGGTGTTTAATGCACACTGAATGGTGACCGAATCATATTTTTGAACTTGAGTGTACGTGTAGGTGTGTTAACGTCGGCATGCTCATGGGAATCTGCACAACAAGTGTGGCATTTTTTTGTTTTTAGTAACTAACCCTATACATTTCTGTACACATAACTTTTTTTAAAGTTGAACCTAATTGAAGTGTTAAAGGAGAAGTCTTAAGACCTGAACTAAGATATTTTAATAGGAAACAGCAATGGCAAAGGGTTATCTGCTAATTTCTGACACAGCTGGCTTTGAAGTTAATGTCACAGCTCAGAACAGACACTGCCCGGCTATAGATTGGGAATGATCTATGTTTTTGTGCTGACGAATGAATACATTGTACTGATTGCGCCTAAGAAAATAGCACACACTCACACATAATAACTGACTAGCTGAATGCGTTGTGATTGTTTTATTTATAGAAATGAAAGAAATGGAAATATGATGTATACATGTATGGTCTATAGGACAATAGCCACATCTGAATATAATTGCAACCTGTGTCCCTATTATGTTTAGTTGTATTTACTGAACTTTACAAAGCACAGATCTCTCTTTGTAAATAGTTTGCAATTTTATTGAGATCTCAAATTAACAGGATTTTTCTTCCTGGATTGCATTTGATGTTCACTCTAATCTCTCAGACCTTGGGTCTTATCTTAAAAGTTTGTTCTACACAAAACTCATTTTGGTAGATGCTGAAAAGGGAAACCAACCAAGGGTTTCTTATATGTCTTGGGGACTCTGACAGTACCCATAGCTGCAATATCACTTTAGGTTGACTGTTCCTTCAGCGCAAAAAGATTCAGGAACCAATTACCTATACTTCTAGATGGGTCAGCTTCCTTAGATCACAAGATTATGTGCAACATCCACCTTTAAAGAGATAGCATGGAGCCTAGTGGGTGCTTGTTTGAAAATACCTGGGCTGGGTTTCACATGTTTCCACAACTGGGGTTCCTGAAACCACAGCTTAGCAGTAACTGGTCTGCCTGAGGAACTATTATTATTATTATTATTATACACAATTTATATAGAGCCAACAGTTTGTAGAGGGGGGACAGCACAATTACAATACAATTCAATAGAGAAGGAATAGGAGGGCCCTGCTCATGGAGTTTGCATTCTAAAGGGACCGGGCAGGTGGTACAAAAGGTAATAGCTATGGGGGATGATTTGATGGGGGTGGCTTGGGTACAGTTATTAGCTGGGTGTGGGATAGGCTTCCCTGAATAAATTAGTTTTTTAGGGATCACCTGAAGGTGGACAGGTGGAACTATAACCAAGGTCAATGCAGAATTGCATAAAACATATCAAAAGTAAATTTTTTAAGTGTTGCACAAAATAGAGAAACCTGACAGAGGTTCTAACCACTCAAAACTCTATCCAAAATATATATTTAGATACACTTTGAAGTGATTGCAAAGTCATATTTTTTTTTCTTAAATAACAAACATGTTATACTTATCTGCTGTATGCAATAAAATAGCACAAAGTCTCCTCTTATGGGGCCCCCACAGGTGCTTCTGGCTCCTCTTCTTCTTGTTGTGTCACCATAGGAAGCTGCTTCCTATTGTGGCACACCTGTGGGCTCGACCTCGAGCCACGCTGCCTGAATCCATTGACACAGACAGCACAACTTGACTCTGCCCCCTGTAACTTCGACACATGATTTAACTGACAGCAGCAGGAACCAATAGCTCCCACTGCCTCAGCAAAGCCTGTGAGAATGGAGAGAGCCATTACAGATGAGCCCAGAAGAAGGGGCGAGGATGTGATACATGTACTGAAACTTTTTTTTACCTTAATGAAGGGGATGCATTAAAGTAAGACATGTTTGGGCTTTAGAACCACTTTAATTGTGACTAGGGTATATTTTCAATGTCTGCTAATAATAAAATAAAGACATATTTCACTCATGGTTAGTGTTTGGCTGAGGCCATTTATTATCAATCAACTGTGTTTACTCTTTTTAAATCCTAATGACATCAGAAACTACCCAAATGACCCTGATCAAAAGTTTACATACCCTAGTGATTTTGGCCTGATAACATGCACACAAGTTGACACAAAGGGGTTTGAATGGCTATTAAAGGTAACCATCCTCACCTGTGATCTGTTTGCTTGTAATTAGTGTGTGTGTGTATAAAAGGTCAGTGAGTTTCTGGACTCCTGACAGACCCTTGCATCTTTCATCCAGTGCTGCACTGACGTTTCTGGATTCTGAGTCATGGAGAAAGCAAAAGAATTGTCAAAGGATCTGCAGGAAAAGGTAGTTGAACTGTATAAAACAGGAAACGGATATAAAAAGATATCAAAGGAATTGAGCATGCCAATCAGCAGTGTTCAAACTCTAATCAATAAGTTGAAAATGAGGAGTACTGTTGAAACCAAACCACAGTCAGGTAGATCAACTAAGATTTCAGCCACAACTGCCAGAAAAATTGTTCGGGATGCAAAGAAAAACCCACAAATAACTTCAGTACTCTCTGAAAACATGTGGTGTGGCTGTTTCAAGATGCACAATAAGGAGGCACTTGAAGAAATATGGGCTGCATGGTCGAGTCGCCAGAAGAAAGCCATTACTACACGAATGCCACAAAGTATCCTGCTTATAACATGCCAAATAGCACAGAGACAAGCCTCAAACCTTCTGGAACAAAGTCATTTGGAGTGAGGAGACCAAAATTTAGCTTTTTGGCCACAACCATAAAAGCTACATTTGGAGAGGAGTCAACAAGGCTTATAATAAAAGGTACACCATTCCTACTGTGAAACACAGGGGTGGATCACTGATGTTTTGCGGATGTGTGAGCTACAAAGGCACAGGAAATTTGGTCAAAATTGATGGCAAGATGAATGTAGTATGTTATCAAAAAATACTGGAGGAACATTTGCATTCATCAGCCAGGAAGCTGTGCATGGGACGTGCTTGGACATTCCAACATGACAATGATCCAAAACACAAGGCCAAGCCGACCTGTCATTGGCTACAGCAGAATAAAGTGAAAGTTCTGAAGTGGCCATCTCAGTCTCCTGACCTCAATATCCTTGAGCAACTCTGGGGAGATCTCAAACGTGCAGTTCATGCAAGGCAGCCCAAGAATTTCCAGGAACTGGAGGCTTTTTGCCAAGAGGATTGAGCAGCTTTACCATCTGATCAGATAAAGAGCCTCATCCATAAATACCACAAAAGACTTCAAGCTGTCATTGATGTTAAAGGGGGCAATACACGGTATTAAGAACTGGGGTATGTAAACTTTTCATCAGGGCCCTTTGGGCAGTTTCTGTTGTCATTATGATATAAAAAGAGTAAACACAGTTGATTGATAATAAATGGCTTTAACCAAGAGTGAAAGAAAAGTTTTTGTGTTCTCATTCATATTCTCTGAAAAATGGCCAAGAAATCATAAATTCTGCCAGGGTATGTAAACTTATGAGCACAACTGTATATTGAATTGTATTGTAAATGTACTGTCTCTCTCTGATTATAAATCCTGTATAATAATAATAATTATTAGGTCCCTTAAAGCAGTCTGTTGCAAAGTAAAGTTTCAAAGAAAAGCTATCAGTGCTCTTTTGAAGAGAAAGGCAGCTGTCCCCAGCACATAAGCCAATTCAATCTGACAGGAATCTGCCTTCCAAATAGAACAGAACAGGTCAGATTTCCAAACATTAATATTTAAAAAAGTCAGGCAAGCTCCTTCCACCCACACTTAGATGGAATGTCACAATTTGCATTCCCAGCACAATTTTCAAGGTGTTTTACATAGTCTAGCTCCCATAGGTAAAACATCAACTGGCAATATATATATGCCAAGTGTCAAGTTTTTTCTTTAAGTGACACGCTATGAGTTCAGACTAAAAAATGAAGTACGCTTCCAGAAAAAAAAAAAAGAAGTTTCCAAAGTCTCTTCCGGAGATACTGCAGTCACTTCCAATGAATACAGTTGGCATTTTAAAATCTGTCACTGGAGCTGTCCACTATTAGAAAAGCCATAACCTTTATGTAGCAGCCCAGACAAATGGCTTCTGCGCATAAGAACATAAGAATATCCATAGAAATCTGACATGTAATGTCAGGTCATTAGAAAGTTGATCTTGAAAATAAGGGGCTGCTAGTTTGAAATTAAAACTGACAAAACCATCAAACTTTATGAAGACATTTGCAAGCTTATTTTTTTTGTAATAAATATAGTTAAAGAAGGACTGCTGTCTAAGGGAAAAGAAAGACATGGTTTTAAAATGTTGACCAGTTGCAATATACAAGCTTGTATCAATTATCCATTCATAAAAAGAAAATTCCTGTTTACATCTGCACATGATTGGGTATTCAAAGTGAACGAGAATCTGTTTCAATTTTGGATAATTGAAGTAAATATTCACTTAATTTAGCGAAGATTCCAAACTCCTTTAGTAAATCAGCCTCATTGTGTCTGACCACCTCTCCTGCTACCTCAAAAAGAACATAATGTCACTTTTGAAGGACTACATTGTACTGTTGTCTAATTTCACGTATAGCTAAAGACCCCTTTCACACCAGGGCCGCCCGAGCGTTAGCGGTAAAACACCACTAATTGGCGGCGCTTTGGCGCTGCTATTCGGGTGGCGGCGGTGCGCTTTTAACCCCCACAAGGCGTTAAAAGTGCCAGCTAGCGGCGCTCCCGAATTGGTTTTTAACCGCTGCGGAAGCAATGCCCATTCATTTCAATGGGCAGGGGCGGTGGAGGAGCGGTGAATACAACGCTCCGCCACCGCTCCTCCACCGCCCCAAAGATGTAGCTTGCAGAACTTTTTTTCCCGTCCCGCAAGCGCACCGCCCCAGTGTGAAAGCACTCAGACTTTCACACTGGGGTGGATGGGGGGGGGGGTTTCAGGAGCTTTTACAGTTGCTATTTTTAGAGCAAAAGCGCCTGAAAAATGTTCTGGTGTGAAAGGGGTCTTAAGGAATTCTACCAAGCATGGTATTTCAATCATTTGTGCATATTCAATGCTGCCCTTTAAGCCACATTTAAACGCCTTTTTCCTGCTGAATGGTATTTTATTAGCAGTGTGCATCCATGCCCCTTTTTAGCTTGCAATAGCTTGCAAATTAGCCTTAAAGTCGTTGTAAAAGCTGAAGGCCAAGGCTCTCCCGGGTCTCTCCTTCCTCATTGGCTGAGATGCAGTAGCAGGAGCCATTGACTCCCACTGCTGTCAATCAGAGCCAGTGAGGCGGGTGTGGGGGGGCAGGGCTGCGCCACACTTTCTGTGTCTTATGAACACAGTACACCGACTCAGGAGTGAGCACACACGAGTGCCCCATAGCAACTGGCTTACTATGGGGGCACTCAGCAAAGGGGAGGAGGCCAGGGGGCTGGTGGGGTACCCAAGTAGAGGAGGATCAGGCTGCTCTGTGCAACACCACATAAAGCAGGTAAGTATGACATGTTTGTTATTTTAAAAAAAGACATTTCCTATTAAAACGCTTTAAAGAAGGCCAGGAAAATATAGTAAGATTCAGCTGCCATAAACCTTAACAGAATTCAACAGTATGATGAGAGTTTGAAGACTTCCTGCTGGGTTTTCCGAACCCCCTGTGAACAAGACTTTGCTTGGTTCGCCCATTCCTACCCCCTAAGGAAGCCCTATATTGTCTGGTCATAGTACCATTAAATTAGTAACAAATTTAGCTTTGCATGGCCACACTTAGATTAAATGGACTCTGGACATGGTTCAATTGTATGTCATTATTCTGATCATGTCTTTGGGAGATCTGCATATAGGCATTTTTCAATTTCTTTAAATTTGTTTAGGTCAGCTTTATAAAAAACATTTTCAGTTGTTCTAGTGGGTTTCTATGCTTTATAAAACATTGGGGTTGATGTACTGAAACTGTAGAGTGCGCAATCTGGAGCAGCTGTGCATGGTAGCCAATCAGCTTTTAACGTCAGCTTGTTCAATTAGCTCTGACAAAAAAAACTGGAAGCTGATTGGTTTCTATGCACAGCTGCACCAGATTTTGCACTCTCCAGTTTTAGTAAATCAACTCCATTGGTTTTCTTTGGCAATGGGAATAGTTATAACTCGGTAGTATTTACACTTGGTTTGTGGATCAAATACAGTAGAAACAAATTAAATGTGTGGCACATAAACAGAGTACTTTGGACTGTATAATGTATGTGTGGGTAACTAGACTAAGGTTGGCCGTTATACAATTTTCTTGTACAATTTTCCTTTAGATTTACCAAAACCATATAATATGAGGTCAACCCTAAACGCTTTCAATTTGAATGCAATCATGCAGGCCCTTGCACTACATAAGTGAAGGTAAATCTAAATTGAATAAGAAAATTGTATAATGTATGGCCAGTTTAAAAGAGACCATCACCACGTCTTCCTGATGGGACTGCTGGACAGAAATACATAGAACAAACAAAAGAGGAAGTCTGAATCTGTGCATATATAAATAGGTTTCTTTTCAAGAAAAGAAATTGATCAGAATTCCTTCCATTTTTGACAAGTTTCTTAAACTTCACAGCACTGTTAACTAACGTTACATGTGTCAGATTTACCTTAAATCAGGCAATAAAGCTGCCCATAGACATAACACTATGGCCCAATGTGTTGGCATTATCTGATGTAGGGGTCAGCTTATTTCAGAGGAAACAATAGTGGACAGCTGAAAATATCCATTCCCTGAGATTAGTGAGCCAGGTGTGTCTAGTGCAGTCTAAAATGAACCATAGACAAGGTGATCATCATACAATTCAGCTATAAATGGCTAGACGATGGTCAATTTATATTTAGGGGGTGCCTCAAAATGGATTTAAATCTTAATTGAAATATTTACATACCATGCACTTGTTGAAGGATACCTGTTCTTTTCAAAGTATATTCCCAATAGTGCTTTTTTCAACCTCTCTTTCCACTTCCTTTGTAAGGGTGACCAGGCTACTCAAGCAGCTTCCCATGTAGTAGTAGTGTTGTCACACTTGGAATGTGCACTCCCTCTGGGTACTACAAGCCCATGTGCAGTGCGTCAGTGATTACATACTATTAAAACAATAAGGCCTTCACTTCCTCAGCACTGTCCGTTCCCTCTGCGATAGACATCTTTCAGTTTAATGTGAAGGACAGAAGGCATAATTTGCTCAGGGTAAAGAGCTGTGGCCCTGAAGGACCAACTGGCAGAAATAACACGGGCCAAGAGACAGCAGAAATATTAGGGAGTATGCCAGTTTCCATGTCACTGGTTCAGACTGTGCATCCATGCCAAGTACATTGAAAGTAAGAAAATGCTGGCAAGGAATTGTCGTGAACAGTGATGAAAATTTCAACAAAGAAAAATGTCAGTTTGAAATCTTATTTATTCACAACTTTCACACTTCCCATCCTGTTCTTGGATGACCAGCATCTGCCTTGACACATTCCATGGTGATTGGATCAAGGTGTCTGTGCTATCTGTGTGGATGTACATGCTGTACTATGTTCCTTACGCTCATTGGAACTGAAGAAGTGGCTTGGATGAATATCAAACAGGTCAGCTATATTTGGTTCAGTTAGGCCCCTTCCACATGGGGTGGAATCCTGCTCAGTGGGTAATCTTTCTGCTGATCCCTACTGAGCAGGTGATTGCTGGTCCATGTCCGCTATGCTTATGCAGAACAGACACAGCCCGTTCTCCTCTACTGGCGGTCGGATGTAAATGGACTGCTTGTCTGTTTACACCTGATTGCCATCCGATCTGCCTCTGTTTTTAGTTGATCGGGTCATATCGGATGTCGGCAGGTGTCAACGGACCTTGATGCTCCATAGAGGAGACTGGAACTAGAGGGTCCAATCGGGTCTGTCTGAAAAACTGAAAGGCGGATCCGATCGGTCCGCTAGTGTGAAAGGGGGCATATTTGGTTTTTGGTTTATTTTCACCAGAACTAGTGCCCCCATTGAAAGATTTCCCCACTATTACTTTTCTGGGGACAACCCAAAATTTGGGATTTTCTTTTACTTTCTATGATAATAGTAAACGGGACAAATTGTGAGGGGGAATTCTACTCAATGGGGGCACAGACAGCAGTAAAAAGTGACAGGTGTTCTAATCCCTCTTCACGCTATTCAAAGCTAACAAAAAAAGTTTTGCCTTTAGTTACACTTTAAGCCAGAATTGAACTCCAGCTCACACTTTATAATCAGTTACAGCAAATCGTTTTTTTTTTTTTTTCATTTTGTGATCAAAGTTTTACATGAAATAAAAGTGGATAATTTTAATTAAATTAGGCGATTTGTCTCATCCATGTAAACTGATACATTCTGATGGAGAAATTGAGTTTGTGAAAAAGCAACAGACTTGCTGGCTAGATTATCAGATGAAAATAGAAGAAAGAAAGCCTAAAAAGGGAAACTAATGCAGCCATCACATCTAAAAATTGGTAAGCCGCAATATAATTAATGTTTGCTTTGGGTTTAATACTGCTTTTTTATGTTTCTTCAAAGTTTTGCTTTGGAAAATGAAATTTCAGAGTGAAAAAACATTACAGATAGGTTATTGTACAGGCTAGGATTTAGGTAGAAATGTCTTAATATTAGGACTGCAAGTATAAATACTGGGGGAGATTTACTAAAGCTGGTGCACTCAGAATCTGATGCAGCTGTGCATGGTAGCCAATTGGCTTCTAACTTCAGCGTGTTCAATTAAGCTTTGACAATAAAACCTGGAACCTGATTCTATGAAGAGATGCATCAGATTTTGCACTCTCCAGTTTTAGTAAATAACCCCCTCTGTTACACCAAAATGTCATAAGTGATGTTATTATCACTGCAATATACACATATGAAACAAAAACTCACTCAAGTAGAATTTATTGGTTACAAAACTTCATGGTGCAAAATCTTTGATGCCAGTGCTGCTACACCAAAAAATCTGCTAGCTTTCATAAGTTAAAAAACAATGCACTATATATCAATATCATCACAAACTTATACAATTGTATACAGCTGAGTCTCTTTTAATAATTTTCTGGGGCAAGCAATGTGAAATAACATAGTGACGTAAAATAAATTATATTAATTATTGGTTAGCAGCATTTCTTTAAATGCTGGCTGTTCAGGATTTAAGAAAATTACAAGCAATTTTGAGATCTCTAATGATCTAAATGCTGAATTTTCAAGCTCCCTCTAGTGGCCAACATATGTCACTTATTTTTAGCTGCAATATACATCAAATCCGGGGAAAGAAGCATAAATAAGAATCGTATACTATAGACATGCTGCATTCATTTATTCAGCTGAATTATTTCAGTATCCTTAACTATGTAACTATTAGTTCAAGGTAAAAAAAATGTCATGCTCGTTTGTTTGTTTGTTTACAAGGACATGCAATTTAAGAGTTATCTACAGAAAAAAATGATAAATAATAATATATAATACAAAGCTTTAAATATAAAACAAAATCTAAAATTGCAACCAGCAAGTGCAGTTAAAATTGATATATGTATGTTAAGCCAGTATGAAAAAACATATCTAAAGTATATCTACATTTTATAAATCAAACAAATAGCATTGGGCTGTAAGATATACTGGGTGTTGCAAAATATCTGTTCAGAGAAGGATTAATTCCCTTTCTCCATAGAAAGTAGAACAATCTTTTAATGTGTTTAAGTTGGTTCTCATTGTCGCATCAGGCAAGGTGACATTTTCAAGAAGAATGCTACCTAATTGGACTGATTTACTAAAGGAGTCTTCATGTTAAATCATGTGAATATTCACACCAATCATCCACATGAAAGGCTCGGTTCACATATATGCAAATTGGATGTGTTCTGAACCGCTTCCGATTCATATAACATCTGCACTTGACCGGCTTTTAATGGAGCCAGTACACACATGTCCGGGGCGACCGTGGTCTGTTTTTGAAAAGAGTCCTCTGAGATCTTGGTCCCGGTTCAGGTGTGAATTCAAGTAAATATTTGCACCTGAATCGCACCTGAACAGGTGAACAAAACTGCACTGGACTCTGGACTGCAAACCGCAGATGGACATGTATGAACCTAGCCAAAAGCAAATTCCTGCTCACATTGAATACCCAAACATGATTGGATAACTGAAGTCTATATTCACATATTCATGCATCTTATAAGGATGGGCTTGGGCTTGTTTGGAACCGAATGTGCCCGAGTCAGCCAGGAAGTGAACCCTGCACTGCACTAATCACAGGCAGTGAGACATTTCCCCTATGCGCGGCTGCAGCGATCGGGGAATGTATCACTGCCTGTGATTAGTGCAGTGCAGGGTTCACTTCCTGGCGCGCTCGGGCACGTTTGGTTCCGAACAAGCCCGAGCCCATCCTTAGCCTCTTATTGTTTGATTGTTAAGATCCTCGGCTCCTTTAGTACAGGAAATCACCTTTCTCATCTCGATTGCTAGTGATAAGAAATAGATCCAATCTAAAGTAGAAGATAAGCCTGGGTAAGGATGGCCCAAATTGTGTCCAATTCCTACTGAATCCATTGGAGGCCCTGCAAGCACCACATGGCTTCACAAAAGTCAATTTCAAAATGGACCAAGTGTAAAATTATCATCCAAAAAGTGACTGCACCCTATCGGATGCAGTCACTATTCAGCAGTGCCACTGTATCTAGGCAGACACAGATGCTGTGGCTGCCGAATACAATAGTTGACATCCCTGCCTTAGAGGGGCATGGTTGGGGGAATTGATATTCTCTGGTTCAGCCCAAGGCTAATCGAGAGAAAATATATCTTTTCTTGGCAAATCTGGAGACTGTTCTTCACTGCACAGCGTGAGTTAAAGGGAATGTGAAAGGGAGTATGGTGGCCTCTCCTTTAATCTGACTTTTCCTGTGCCAGGGCATTAACTCAGAAATATTGAAGCCATTGGATTAGAACGACAACCAAGCTTCATTTTCAGAAGGAAGTCAGCAACTCCAGCCTCCACATTTCTCTCAGTAAGCGGTATCCTTTGATTTATTAAAACCATAGCATGGCAGTAGAACTGTTTCAAAAGACTACACAAACAGACATTTAAGTAAAAATGTTATATCTAAACCAATAACCCTCATATACCATATACAACATATAAAAATGATGTACAACAAAGTAGCACATAGTTAGAATGTCCTACACTCATTTCTGGGAGCAAGTTGTACTATGTATTTACCACTTGATTGTGTTTGATCAGTCATTGATAATTTGAGTAGATACCTGAATAACTATATATTGACTTCATTTAATGTTAGTATGAACTGAGCACTAAGCCTACTAAGGGCAAATACGGGTTCATTTAGTATTGATGTATGTATCTGTGCAGTGCGCTACTATAAGCAATATTTTAGGACATAATGTCAGTTGATGAGTTGAGTTGATATTGTCCAGACTCTCTTAAATACAGTACCAAATATCAGAAGGTTTTGTACAGAGATGGAAATGTCTGCATTAGCACTGGTGAATATTAGTTGTTATGTTGCACACAGGTACATGTTTGTTAGGTATATTAGTCCATTAAGAGCCACAGTAACAAGTAAAAAGTGCACTGCATTACGAGGGGTTCTTAGTCAGCATGCACATAAAGGTATGTGTGTTAAAGTGGGCTCACTTTGTTCATTTGGATTTGTTGCTGATATTGTTTCTGCTTCTCCAGAAACTGCTGGTGCTGCTGCTGAATGACAAGCTGGGCCAAAGTGCTGTGAGGCAGCGGTGCAGACTGCGTTCTGTGCAGGGGCCGGTGCCGAGGCAGTTTGTGAGCCACCCTGCCCGCCGGAGGAACTCGCTCTTTTGCTGTAAGTGGAGACTGATGAAGAATTGCAGCACCACCTAAAAAGAAAAGAAAACTACAATTTAATAAAGGGAAGCAATATTAAGAAATAAACACATCTCAAGATGCATATGAAAAAAAAAAGCTCCTGGTTTTGTTTCCCCCTAAAATGTTATTATACATACCATATACATACCAAATGTCATTAGATTATATTATACAGTATTATGATTGTAAGCTCGCAGGAGCAGGGCCCCTCTAACCTTCTTGTTTTGAATTGTACTGTTGCTGCATTGTCTCTCTTTATATTGTAAAGCGCTGCGGAAACTGTTGGGGCTATATAAATCCCGTATAACCACTTAAGGACTGGAAGAATTTCCCATGTTGGGACCAGAGCATTTTTTGCGATTCGGCACTGTGCCAATTTAACTGACAATTGCGCAGTCGCGTGACGTTGTACCCAAGCGAAATTGATGCCCTTTTTTTCCCACAAATAGAGCTTTCTTTTGGCGGTATTTAATCCCCTCTGTGTCACTTCTGATCACCGCTATTAACAAAAAAAGAGCGACAATTTTGAAAAGAAAACAATATTTTTTACTTTTTTCTATAATACATATCCCAAAAAAAATATAGAAAAACTCATTTATTCATCAGTTTTGGCCGATATATATTCTTCTACATATTTGTGGTAAAAAAATTGCGATCGGTATTTATTGATTGGTTTGCACAAAAGTTGCCGCATTAACAAACCATGAGAATTCATTTATGGCGTTTTTACTATTTTTAGTAATGACGGCAATCTGCGATTTTTATTGGGACGGGGCGGACATGCCGGACATTTTTGACACTTTTTTGGGACCAATGACATTTATACAGCAATCAGAAATTTAAATATCCACTGATTACTGTATAAATGTCACTTGCAGTGAAGGGGTTAACCTGCAGGGGGTGATCATGGGGTTAACTGTGTTCCCTAGGCGTGTTCTAACTGTGAGGGGGCTGGGCTGCCAGGGGTATAAGAGATCTAACTGATCCCAGTGACAGGGATCAGTAGATCTCTTACATGGCGCCTGACAGAGCAGGGAACCGCCTTGTTTTCTTCTCTGCCAGGTCATTACTGCTGTAGAATGTGGCGGGCATGAGAGCGCAGCAGCGCAGGAGCGAGCCATCGTTTATAAACAGCAATTCGCGCTACAGCACCACTCTGCAGCAGTAAAAGTATGCGAGGCGGTCGGGAAGTGGTTAATAATAATATTATATATAGTGCACAAAAAGAACAGCGTGGTCACAAATATTTGCAGTCATAGAGACCACACAATAAAAATTGTCCGAAAGTGGTATTAAAGTGTTACTAAACCCAGTAATATGAAAATAGTCCCTTTTTAACTTAAAGAGATTGTAAAGTCTAGTTTTTTTTAATAAATAACATGTTATACTTACCTGCTCTGTGCAGTTGGTTTTGCACAAAGCAGCCCAGATCCTCCTCTTCTTGGGTCCCCTCTCTCCCCTGATTGACTGACTGACTTTGATTGACAGCCGTGGGAGCCAATGACGCTACTGCTGTGTCTCGGCCAATCAGGAGGAGTGTCCTGGACTGCTTAGACATTCGTGGACATCCCTGGAGAGAGATGGGGCTCAGGTAAGTAATTAGGGGGTGCTGGGGAGGCTGCTACACATAAAGGTTTTTTATCTTAATTCATAGAATGCGTTAAGATAAAAAAATCTTTTGCCTGTACAACTCCTTTAAAGCGTTTGTTGACCCCAAATAAAAATGCCGCTCCTGTCCCTTTAATGTGCAATTAGCAGCATGGTGCTTTTGCGTTTTAAATTATCCCTCTGTATCCCCTAAAATACCTGTTTGGTAATGCCAGGTCATGACTTCCTCCCTGAGTGCTGACTCCCCAATCATATTAGCTGATCTTGAGATCCCCGTGGTCTGTGCAGTCTGTGTCACTAACAGCTCTCCTATTCTCCTCTGCCTATCCTCAACTCCCCCCTCCTCCCCCTCCCTCTCCCTCTCAGTACATAGAGTCTCTTCTCTGCTCTCATAATTAACTTTTAAAGCACCTATGCCCTCTGTATTAGAACAAGAAGTTTTCCTGTGTCCGTGTTATATCATAAATATTATTATCTGTATAGATAACACACAGGCTTCCTACACACGGCTCTCTCTCTCCCCTCCAGCTGACCTCAGCAGCAGTGCTCGGCCCCCCACCCTCAGAATTCTTTGCTGAGCAGAGGAGAGAGAAAAATGACAACTGATCCTAGGAAGCCTGTGTGTTATCTATACAGATAAGTATATATGTTATAACACAGGCACAGGGGAACTTATTGTGCTAATACAGAGGGAATAGGAGCATTTTATACAAGTGGCTTAACAACCACTTTAATGCATACGTTGCATTAAGGTAAAAAAAAACCTAAGGCTTTACAACCACTTTAATCAGTTGCCGACCAGCCACTGCTGTTTTGCTGTGGCAGCTTGGATCGGCTGCGCAAACTGCCTTCATTGTACGTCAGCCGCGTATGCGTGATTTGCGGGCGAGCGCACCGCAGGTGGCGCCCAATGCCCACTCCGCTCTCGTTGTCCACCAGCGACCCACGATCGCCTGTTACAGAGGCAGAAAGGAGGTCTGCCAGTGTAAACACGGAGGATCTCTGTTCTGTCAGGGGACATATGTCAGATCTACTGTTCCCTGTAATCGGGATCAGTTAGATCTGTCATGCCCCGGCCAGCCCAGCCCCCACACAGTTAGAACACAGTGAGGGAACACAGTTAACCCCTTGATCGCCCCCTACAGTTTAACCCCTTCCCTGCCAATGACAATTATGCAGCAATCATTGGCTATTTAAAGCTCTGATCACTGTATAAATGTTACTGGTCCCAAAAAAGTTTCAAAAATGTCTGATCTGTCCGCGGCAATATCGCAGTCCTGATAAAAATCGCAGATCAGCACTGATACTAGTAAAAAAAAAAAATAAAAAAAAAATGCCATAAATCTATTTCCATAGTTTGTAGACACGATAACTTTTGCGCAACCCAATCAATATACGCCTATTGCAATTTTTTTACCACAAATATGTAGAAGAATATATATTGGCCTAAACTGAGGAAGAAATGATTTGCAATTATATATATATTTTTGGGGGGATATGTATTATAGCAAAAAGTAAAAGATTTTTTTTTTCAAAATTGTCGCTCTTTTTTTGTTTATAGCGCAAAAAAAAAAAACCGCAGAGGTGATCAAATACCACCAAAAGAAATCTCTATTTGTGGGGAAAAAAGGACATCAATTTAGTTTGTGTACAATGTCGCACAACTGCGCAATGGTCAGTTAAAGAGGCGCAGTGCCGTAACGCAAAAAAATCCTCTGCTCAGGAAGGGGGTAAATTCTTTCGGGGCCGAAGTGGTTAACACTGACAGGAGTAATTACAATGGTCAGTTTTTATTTATTTATGTAAAAACTTTTATCCCAAAAGGAAAAAACTTCTTTAAAAGTGTTAGCTGGAGTTCAGTGTCCACTTGTTTGTCAAATCCATCTAAATCTGCTAATCTAACACTACTTTCCCCCAACTAGCCTGCCATGCTGCTGTCCAATGGTGTCTTTGTTGCTCCTCCATCCAGAGTGAAGACGCCCTGAGACAAGTGTCTCTTGCTGGATAACCAGGTGAAAATAAAGGTTAAAAAAATAAACACATTTGAAGGAGAGGTGTGGGAAATCAATATATATATATATATATATATATATATATATATACATAATGACATATATGGCTACAGCATCAGTCCAATGTTGCAGCTGCCCACCACCAGCTCTAAGACCAGGAACCATGCATTGATTTCTCAGTTCTTGGTCTCCCTGAGCAGAGAGTGATGACTGCCAATCACCCCTCCAGCGCTCACTGGAGCAGCGGGCTCCTGGACCAGCTCTGTGATGTCATTTGACAGTGGGCTTTAGTCCAGTCTAGTAAAGAAATAAGTACACTCCTGTGACCCTGAAGAGAAGTAGTGCCAACAAAGCTTTACTTCTCTTTTAAAAACTGGTAAACCGCAATATATTATATTTCTGTTTGATTTTAATACTGCTTTAAGCTCTATGTAACTAAAATCCTCCTCTGGTCAGCAGAGATATATACAACTAAATAAAATATACATTTATAATATATTATAATATATTTTGAATATTTTTATATTCTAGAGAACTGTTTCTTAAACTTAACCCCAAGTTATACTTCTAATAGGTTCAAAAGTTTAGAAGTTCCATATTTGTATCCTGACAAATTCCCTTTAAGCTCATCACACATTACCAGACATTAGGAGGTGTCAAAACACATTTACAGGCTAGCATGTGTAAACGGACATCTTTTAATATGACAGGACAATGTGAGAACTAAAGTGGTCTCTGAACGGATCTGCTGTAAACATGTGACCCACACCATGAACCTAACATAATAGAAAGGACGCGTTTAATATGGAAGCTGGCAGGGACTCCATGACGCAACATCTCCCTCACACAGTCACTGTCTTATTCATTCAAAGCATTTTGCTCAATCATTTTAGAGAGGTAATGATAAAACTAAGAAAGTACATAATTGCACACTAGGATTAAAATATTTAAGATAAAGAACCTTTCTTTCAGGAACAGCTTACATGTTTCAAAAACAGTTTACTGTACTTGGAAATAAATTGTGAGAACAGAGGAAGGCTGCTTAGAGTAGAATCATAGGATGTGGTTTACCAAACAGACTCTCACAATGTTTAGGATTTCTCCCTTGGTTTTCCAAGACAGGTTGCAATTGAAACTAACCTTTTTTAGCTTTGAATTTATTTTCCATATTCAAATTGTTCCAATACTAGGCAGTGGTTTGCAGAGTATATAGCCTCGGAAAATGCAAGTCCTTGCCTCTAGGAGAACTTACAAAGGAGAACATACCCTAGAGTCAAGCCTGTCAAAAGCAATTTAAGCTGCCCATAAATGGTTAGTTTTTTTCATTCAGCCAGTGGAAACAGATTCATTTATCCACACAAACATATGGTTTGTCCCCGCTGGGGAGCTTCTATGAATGAAACACAATTTAAGACTGGAGAACGGATGGACGATTGACTCATAGATCCTGTTTCACTCACAGAAACTATAATATGGCTTCTATGAATGGAGCAGATGGGCGGAAATGGTGGACTTTCTTGATGGGTGCCCGTCAGAGCCCCATGGTTCCATTAACCCCCACCACACTTGAAGATTATGGCGGGGGGGAGCATCAGAGGGGAAAAATTTTGGCAAAAAGGAGGGCACGGCATCACAAGGGACACATCTAATTTAAAGGCAAGTAATGTCCCTTGTGCTGATATATATACAGTATATATCAGTCTATCATGAATGCTTCTGCCAGACTCATCCACCTTACCAACCGTGCGGTGTCCGCCACTCCTCTCTGCCAATCCCTCCACTGGCTTCCCATTTTCCAAAGAATCAAATTCAAAACCCTAACCATGGCATACAAAGCCATTTACAATTCTGTCCCAAGCTACATTACCAATCTTATCTCCAAATATCACCCAAACCGTCCTCTTCGCTCCTGCCAAGACCTTCTGCTCTCTATCTCCCTTGTCCCCTCCTCCCATGCTCGTCTCCAGGACTTCTCCAGAGCTGCTCCCATCCTCTGGAACTCTCTACCCCAAGCTGTCCGCCTATCCCCTACTCTGTCCACTTTTAGGCAATCCCTGAAAACTCATCTCTTCAAGGAGGCCTATCCTGCCTCCTGCTAACAACTGAATCTTCTACTCCCCTCATCAGTTCATCCCCCACAGTCCCTACCTTTTGTTTCACCAGCCCCCCCTTAGATTGTAAGCTCACAGGAGCAGGGCCCTCTAATGCTCCTGTTTTAAATTGTGCTGTTGCTGTAATGTCTCTCTATATTGTAAAGCGCTGCACAAACTGTTGGTGCCATATAAATCCTGTATAATAATAATAATAATATATATATACATATATATATATATATATATATATATATATATATATATATATATAATTTTTAAGATAGACATTTTGAATCTTGTTAGGGACCGGCCGAGATCCGAACTATGGATAGGACGGCTGAATGTACCCAAGTTGATCGATTAACCAGCCCGTCGGATTTTACATGCAATTATTGCTAGCAGCTATTATAGCCACTAACAGTAATCACTGTGTTCTCTCACTGGGAGAACTCAATGACTTCCTGCATCAACACTGTCTGTGTTGATGGGGGAATCAACCCGTGGTTGTGGGAAAGAAATTTGCTCCATGTATGGCCAGCCTTAGAGTATAATAGTTCACCCTTATGGGACCAATAACTGCATGCTGAGCACAAACACAACTGTCTGTGTTGATGGTGGAGTCAAGCGATCTTCTTTCCTGCAACCATGGGTAAATTGCTCTGTCTATGGCCGGCTTAAGTCAGTGACACACAACAACGGTGCAGATAAGGACTTTTCTGTAATTAGCCTGATCAGCATTATTTCACGCCCATACTGATGTCAGAGGATCAACATACGGTAACTTGCATTTGCAGAGACAGCCAGCCATGGTTGCACTTATATGACTTTTAGACCCCTTTCACATTGAAAGCGTCGGGCGTTAGCGGTAAAGCGCCTCTGCTTTACCGCTATTTAAGCGGTGCTTTTCGGACAGGGAGCTTTTAACCCCAAAAGCGCTGCCCATTCATTCAGGGGAGTTTTGGGAACACTGTATAAAGTGCTCCCAACCTTCCCCAAAGATGCTGCTTGCAGGACTTTTCAGAACGTCCCGCATGCCCAATGCCCCAAAGTGAAAACTGTCCCAGTTTCAAAGGAGTCTTATAGTAAAGAAAGTTAAAATCACAGAATGCCTTGACAGCCTTTTTATTACAAGGTACAGTATGAAAAGCTATGAAGGTCTGTTAGTCGCATTGTTCAGATGGGTACATTGAATGCATTGGGAAGAAACATCTTTAAAATGTTTAGAATCATTTGGAGAATCTTGGATTACCTGTAGCTAAAATTTTTTGCTGTCGCAACTGTTCTTTTAGCAGTAGGTGCTGCAGTAAGGCCTGGTGACTGCTGTTGGTCTTGCTCTCCAGGGATGCATGAGCTGAAGAAACAGGCAGGGCCCCTCCATACGATCCAGGCAATGACACCCCCTGCCTGGGTGCCTGAGGCTCGTACTTTTGTTTCTCTTTTAATGAAGATGAGGCCTGTAAGACAGAAATTAGAAACAAAGATTTTAATCCTGTTACATGCATATTATTGAACAGCTTTGAGCTCTTTACCATCAATGGCTATGTGATTTAAGTAATACACATCAAAGCTTACAAAGAATCTTCCCTACATATCCGAGCAGCAGAGAAGATACTGATGAAAGATCGATCAATAGGCATTCATCTCTTTTTTTCAACTATTAGTACCATAGAAGAAGCAAATTTAAAAAAATGTACTTATAATAAACCGACAATAACACACCTGTGTGAAAATTAGGGTAAGTGAAAGAAAACAAGTTTGCCATGATCACTAATTGAATAGCTTCTAATGAAAGGAATATCGTGGGGGGCAGTCACAGTTAGAACTATTTTACACAGCCAATATTACTGAAATAACAATCTATAAAAATGCTTCATGGTAGATGAATAAAAATTATGAAACAAACCAGTAATTAAGGTATTTATTTACCAAAAATTGGAATACAACCTTAAAACATTATGTTGATTTTTCTGGGATATAAAATTTATGTTGCTGGTTTATAAAAATATAACCACTATGACCATACTGAGGTTGTTGGTTATATAATAAATCATAAATTGCAGTTATTGTAATGAACACATACATTATATGGTGTGGGATTAAGCAAAAGAATAACATTCATTCTCCATTTTTTTAACTTTTCAAACCCTGTTTTACATTTTAAAACTTTTTACATAGAGATCAATCACTTCTATATGAATCTCTATCTCGCCTTTGCCTGAAGGCCAAACTGTGAGAAGACAAAAAATACCTGCTGTTCATAATTTTAATATTGGGAATATTCAGTCCCTTTATGATAGCAGGTAGCTCATAGTCCATCAATACCTACCATTGCTGTTCATAGTCCTGTGAAATCGCTATGCACCTCCTTGCACCCCATGTAACAATTCCCACGCCTGCTTTGGCATTCATGAATTCTGGGATGGGCACAGTAGGCATGCATGTTCTCTTCTAAATAAAGGGCATGCTTTGAGAGGTGCATGAGGGTGGATGGAAATGTAAGTACTACATTGTGTGCTGAAAGCTGGTCCTGTGGCTGTATAATAGCCCCGCCACTTTAATTGTCCTTCAGTACTTTCAGTCTAGCAATCTTAATACTAGTGGATTCCCTCTCTAATATAGAATATAAAAGAAAAAAGTGTGTCTTTGTTTGGGGAATAATCAGATCTGGTTCTCATCACCCATTAATAGCTGTCACCAGGGGTGAGGTGGTGACAATAAACAGATATTCTCTTACTTTAACTCCCTTTATTAGATGACGCATATCTGAGTGATAATAAATCAGAATATAGACACACATTAAGAGACAGTCTTATAATGTATGTTCCAAATTTCTAACATTGATATGAGAAGTAACTGTGCAAAATTTAATATACCGGTAATATTACTGTAACCACTTTTACTGCATTTCTGTTTGCATGCAAGTTTAAACTGTTACATTAGACAACAGCAAAACAATTTCAGGAAAACTACAATTGTTTAAGAGGTTCCATATGCCTCTAACAGCCATACACTTCTATTAAAATATAAAAACAACATGACCCAAGGGTGGTAACTCCACATTTGTAGAATGGCACAGCTAGCAAAGTCTGAATTGGTAATAAAAGTAGCTTCTTACCCATGAGCCAATATGAGCTTTCATTCCTGTACTTCATATTGTGAACTTATCACGTCACAACCAGCCTTGTTCCTACTGATGCCAAATACTCTTTTAGGCCCCATGCACACTGGACGCTCTCTGGGCATCAGATCATGTGGCAGGAGATGCTTCCATTGACTACAAAAAGTGATGGATGCCAATAAACACCCGTTTAGCAGCGTTTATGAGCGTTTATCGGTGTCCAGCATATTTTGTGGTCAGTTGAACCATTCTTGAATGCCAATTCAGGGCGTACAGATAACAGCCCATAAACGGCACTGCTGTTAAACGACAATTAACGTCCATGCGTGCATGGACACATAGGATAACATAGAGGGGCATTTATAGGCTGTTAAAAAAAATGCCCAAACGCCCATAAACGGTCGTTCATCAGCTAAAGTGTGCATGTAGCCTAAAGCAAACCAGTGTACTTGGCCCATGGAGGGCACAGCAATAGACTGATCTCATGGTATCCCCACCAGAACCACTTCACTTTATTCTGATGCAGGGGTGCCCTAGGGTAACTGCAAACACTCACTGTACTGTATCAATGTAGGAGCAGCATTATCACCTTAGAACAGGATGTGTGTTAGGACTACAGTACAGAGCACCTTTCCCTCTTCTCATCTCCATAACATAAGAGGGAAGTGTCCTGTAGTCCACTGTAGGTGAACTAACTGATAAGAGTGTAGCATGGATAAAAAGCAAAGGAAGTATCAGCTCACAAGATTTGGGAGGATCAACAGGTATTTTTTGCAGTTATCGAAGAAATAACAAAACACCTTTAACGGCATGGATGCATAACCTCTTGTCTCCAGCCGCACCGCGGGTGAGCCTTAACAGCGTGCTGCCACATATATGCAGCCCTGTTAAAACAAATTACCATGCTGAGAGCGTGCTCCCTGCACGCTCCCAGCAGGGCAGTCGTCAGGGATCGGTAAGCTCCCGGTGCGTACTTGCGGTCCGGAGCTTTCCGATCATGTGACAGCTGTGACAGCCAATCACATTGGTCACATAACCCAAATGCCCACTTTTAGAACTCTCAAAGGACCAGGAGGTGCTCAGGGCAAGGGGTCAAATACAGAGATCCCACCCCCCGCCACTCGAATCCCAAGTGCTGGGGGTTAGAAGAGCCATCAATGCTCACAGACTGAATGCAGAAAAGGAAGCTGCTGCACACCCAAAGGATCACTAGTATCTGTGTTCATTTGTCTAGGAAATCCACATGCATGACTTTGACAGTCCTCGCCTCAACACCGTCCTCTAACGCATTTCACACAATAAGACTTAGTCATGGGCATAAAGGCAGATTTAACAGACCAATAAGGGGAAATTCATTTTATAGTAAAGTAAGGGAATTTAATTTGTTAGGGATCACATGCACTTTAGGCTCAGCAAAACATGCTAAAAACATTGTAAAAATGTGAGCTGTCTCACAATAATATTGTGTGACTCCTGCATTATATAGCAGTCAAAAAGGAACAATATACCATCTCCTGTCTACATTTTAATGTTTTATTCCTCTATTCTGGGAGATAAATTGCATCTCCACACAGACAGATGAGTCTTACATTTATCAAAGAACGTGTTTGCCTAAAATTGGGTAAGTCTGGAAACTTTTGTCTATCATCAACAATAAATAGCCCAGCAATAAAACAAAAATGTCTTCTCCAAAAATACAGCAATCACTGCTACTCCGGGAACATAACAGTCCATCAGCAGTTTTCATTCAGTGTGCACACAATATTGCACAAAGTTGCTTTAGTGATTTCTTACCACATCCCACATGAAAAGGTTTGTATGGGGTATTTCTGCAGAAAATTGACCAAAAATGCTAATGCAGCATGATCCATAAATACTTCTATTATTACACACTGTCATTCTTCTAAGATAAAAAGCATCAAAGGAGACTGAAAAAGACAGCAGCTTACAGATGTCTTGAGAAATATTACACTGATTATCAATTTCTACATATTTCTACACCCGCATTACTGGGCTAAATATTGAATTGTTCATTAAAAAGCGGTAATAGTTTAGCCTCCATTATTCTTTCTGTATAGGTTCCATAAACAGCATCCTTTACATTGCACGCTGAATTTCCATTATTGGGTGCATTTAGAATTTAATGATTCCACATTGGAATATCTTTTTATGGCTTCTTTCCAACTCTGCATTTTCTGGTATGATTAAAACATGTTTGAATGCAGGTAAATACAAGGACAATCAAAAATGAAAGCCCAACTTCAAAGTCAGTTTAGTTTAGTTAGAATAAGGAGAGGAAGCGGAAGCACTTCTGTCAGATTTTAAATGATTTCTGCGTCCCGTTAAGGAGATTTTAAAGCTTGAGTCCACATTGAGGAAATTCATCACAAGGTGCAATAATACATTTGACATGAACTGTTCTGCACAAGGTATGAGCTCAGCGTTCAGTTTAAATATACAATTGGACCAAACACTGGGTGTCCAAACATGAAATGTTTAGGGTGTTCAGCACGGACAAACATGACAGCTTTTGGCTGCCAATGGTTGCTAAGGAAGTTGGTGCTTGCATCCACTGCATCTTTACAAACCACTGATATCATCCAGCATATTCACTTACATGGGCAGGAATCCCCAGCCACATAGGCACATTTACAAATTTACATTCCCAAAACATGGCCATGGCAATATTTGGGCACTATCTTTACCAATCTTCATTTTGGATAGACTAGAAGAGGGTTAACACTAGGGATTGGCCGAAAACCCCCTGGTTCTGTTCGCACCAGAACATGCGAACAGACAAAAAAATTGTCCAAACATTCGAACACCGTTAAAGTCTATGGGACCCGAACATGAAAAATCAAAAGTGCTAATTTTAAAGGTTTATATGTAAGTTATTGCCATAAAAAGTATATGGTGACCTGGGTCTTGTCCTAGGGGACATGTATCAATGCAAAAAAAAGTTTTTAAATCAATAGTTTTTTCAGGAGAAGTGATTTTAATAATGCTTAAAGTGAAACAATAAAAATGAAATATTCCTTTAAATAATGTGCCTGGGGGGTCCCATTAGTCTGTCTGTGAAAGGGCGCACCTCTGTGATGTTTAGAAGAGTGCCAGAGCAAAATTACATTTGTGAAGGAAAAATTGTCATTTAAAATCGTGGCTGTAATATATTGCCGGCTCCCGGCAATATAGAAAAAAATTTGCATAGGGCCCCCCCCCCATTCCATACCAGGCCCATCATCGGGTCTGGTATGGATTTTAAGAGGAACTTCACTCCAAAATTTTAAAAAAAATTGTTGTATGGCCCCCCCTATAATCCATACCAGACCCTTATCCAAGCATGCAACCTGGCCGGCCAGGATGGGGGGTAACGAGCAAGCGCCCCCCCCCCTCCTGAACCGTACCAGGCTACATGCCTTGAACATGGGGAGCATGGGTACTTTGAGGCAGGGGGGTCTCTGCGCTCCACACCCCAAAGCACCTTGCTCCCATGTTAAGAGCCTCTTCCCCACAACCCTGGTCTGTAGTTGTGGGGGTCTGCGGGCGGGAGGGCTTATCGGAATCTGGAAGCCCCTTTAATATGGGGGCCCCCAGATCCCAGCCCCCCTAATTGTCAAAAAAGAAAAAAAACACAGGAGACAATTAGGGACAAGTTCTTAATTAAAAAAGAAAAAAAATAAGTGTCCCCCGCTGTAATCCATCGTCAATCACGGCACGCCACGGACCCAAAAAAAAAAAAAGCTGCAACAGCTCCTCCTCCATGGGAGGGCTCCCGCCGACTGAGCTCGCTTTGTCTTGACAGTTTATTTATACTGAAGGATGGGGCCAGCCAGTGACGTAACTGAGTGACCCGCCCCTCTGGCGTCACATGATGTCAGAAGGAGACGAGGTCACCCGTACATCACTGGGTGGCCCGCCCTTCACTATAAACTGTTAAAAATAAAGCAAGCTCAGATGGTGGCAGCCCTCCCATGGAGTAAGAGCTGTGCGCGCCGTCTGTGCACTATGCATTATGGAACATTTGGCGGTGCTGAAGTTGCGCCGAACACCCCATAATGTTCTAAGTTTGGGGATCAGGCGAACAATGGAAGTACAGCCCGAATGCTTGTTTGCCCATCCCTAGTTAACACTACTGTTTTGATAAAGTTGTCATTGGGAACAAGTGTGCCCATTATATGCTTTCTCCACTATTCCTGTTCTGGTGGAAGTTCTAAACCTCTCAGTATCTCTATCCAAATAAGATCTAAAAAAACAAGTTTTGCCTTTAGTTAAATGTTAAGGCAGTGGAGTTGATTTACTAAGATTGGAGAGTGCAAAATCTGGTGCAGCTGTGAATGGTAGCCAATCCGCTTCCAACTTCAGCTTCTTCATTTAAGCTTTGACAATAAAACCTGGAAGCTAATTGGTTTCTATGTAGAGAGGCAGCAGATTTTTCACTCTCTAGGTTTAGTAAATCAGCCCCTAATGATTGGTCAACAGGAATGTATAGGAAAGGGGAAAGAGGCAAGAAGCTCTGACAATACCACAATACCAGGAAGTGTTGGAGCTTTGCCAATCAGAGCAGCCCTGGGATTCAACTGGGTTTAAGGCTAGGCTCACACTGGTACAACATGACAGTCGTACGACTGTGGATCCGACTTTGCCCTGCGACTAGAAGTCCGACTTCCATCTGATTTCAATGAACAGGGATCCGACTTTGATCCCGACAATACCAGGCCCTATGAGTTTGGTATGAATCTTGAAGGGAACCCCATGCCAAAATTAAAAAAAAAAATGGCATAGAGGTCCCCCTCCAAGGCTTTACCAGACCCAAGGGTCTGGTATAGAATTTAAAGGGAACCCTAATGCCAAAATAAAATAAAAAAAACGGTGTGGGGTCCCCCCAAGATCCATACCATACTCTTATCCGAGCATGCAACCTGGCAGGTCAGGAAAGGGGGTGGGGAGTAGCGAGCGACCCTCCGAACCATACCAGGCCACATGCCCTCAACATGGGGGGTGGGTGATTTGGGGCGGGGGGGCCCTGCAAACTGATCTGGGGGTGTCATTAACTTTTTATTGACACCCCCAGTGGTTTGCATAGGGCAGTGTGAACCACTGGCGGGTGACATGCGATACGGGAACCTGTACTAGATTTGCATGGGTTTTCGCATTGCAGAAGTGTGAACTCCTGCCCGCCGCACTCTGTGTGAGTGTGGCCACGGGTCGGGCAGACTCGATATCCACCAGCGAATCGCGATCGCCTTCTGGAGAGGAAGAACGGAGAACCGCCGATGTAAACACGGCGGTTCCCCGTTCTGTCAGTGGGCATGACAGTGATCTACTAATCCCTGTCATTGGATCTAATGGCATCATTAGATCTGTTATGCCCCTGCCAGCCCAGCCCCCACACAGTTAGACCACGCCTAGGGAACACAGTTAACCCCTTTATTGCCCCCTGCAGGTCAACCCCTTCCCTATCAGTGACGTTTATACAGTAATCAGTGGTTCTTTTTAGCTTTGCTCACTGTATAAATGTCACTGGTCCCAAAAAAGTGTAAAAAATGTCCGATCTGTCCACTGCAACATCACAGTCCCGATAAAAATCGCAGATCGCTGCCATTACTAGTAAAAATAAAAAATAGTAAAGACCCCATAAATTATTTCTCATGGTTTATAAACGTGGCAACGTTTGCGCAAACCAATCAATATACGTCGATTGCAATTTTTTTTTTACCACAAATATGTCGAACAATATATATCGGCCAAAACTGATGAATAAATTTGTTTTTTGGGGGTTTTTTTTGGATATGTATTATAGCAAAAAGTTAAAAATATTGTTTTTTGTTTCAAAATCGTCATTCTTTTTTGCTTATATCGGGCATCAGAAATGATGTAGAGGTGATCAAATACCACCAAAAGAAAGCTCTATTTGTGGGGGGAAAAAAGATATCAATTTAGTTTGGGTACAATATCGCACGACTGCGCAATTGTCAGTTAAACTGACGCAGTACCAGCTCGCAAAAAGCCTCTGGTCAGGAAGGGGGTAAATCCTTTCGGGCTGAAGTGGTTAAAAAATAATCATAAAATATGAGCGTCACTCCTTATTAAAATGATATATTTATACATTATTGTTATATAATTACAAATTGTATTTATAGAATAATACACTAAAAGTGATATAAATACTGTATAAAATGTGGGTGTCACACAGACATATTCTGTAATATTCTTCAGCCAAAAGCGGAATTGCTTGTGATTCTCTCTCTACAGCACATGTTGCTCTGGCTTGGCAAGGAAGGAATTTCAATCAGCATTTTGAAGCTTCATAATTACACATCTGTGTTTTTTCCTCACACTTATCATCACTGACATCTGAAAGGTTAAGTGCTGGATGTGTGGCTGAGCTTGTGATATATTTTCTGTGCTGCTGCCTTTCTTCACAAATCTGTGATTTTCACTCCCACCTCGGCCTGTCCAGGCTCTTTTCCCATAATACTTTGTATCTTATTCATTGATCACTTGTGCCCTTTTCTTCTTTGTACCTGAAACCTTCCAAAAACTCCCTTGATGTAAAATATATTGTTCTAAAAAGCCAGGTCAAGAGCATGAAAAAGTAGCCCGCAAATAAATGTAATCATGGCACTGGGTGGTTTCTATATTCAGTGTAATTATTTATGAGTCATTTATAAATGTGCTTTACTTTCTATTTAAGTTATTCTTTTTTAAAAACTCTTAGGCAGCCCATTGATGTGTCACTTTTTTTTTCGATCAACCAGCAGGTTGAAAGAAAAAAAAAAAGACTTGATTCCCCTGTCCACACACTAGATGTGGATGGGGAATTCCCCCTTCTGTGCTATTGTATTCTATCAGCTGGGAGGCTGTTGAGTGGGAAAATCTGATAGGGCGGTTGTACAGAAATCAATTGGTATATCGACTTCTTTATAACTGTATATAGCCCATACAGAGATCAAAATTTGGGCAGTCCCTGCTGAACTGACAACATTTTGATGTATGGACGGCTTTAACCTTGCTGGTGCATAGAGGGAAAGTAGTACAAAATATTATGCTGGTTTTAGGACATGTTCACAATGCCCTGGACAGCTGACTCACACTAAACCACAGTGGTTTAGGGTGCGACATCTGTCCATTCTGGCTGCAGTAAGCCGGAGGTAGTGGGTGATATGATATGCATTTTAGTACATCACACTGCTCCCTTTCTTTCTTTTTATTGTACAAACTTTATTTGAAGTCCACATAAGTGACACTTCGTTCATGTCACTGTACAGCAGCATAGTGTTTTGCACTGCTGTACAGTTACATGCAATTCCTTCCTGTGCACTGCAATAAAATGCAGCATGTCTGCATTTTATCACAGCTCACTGCACTGCGCCTTCTGGGTGCATTGCAGTGTGAATAGGACACATCTGAAACAATTGTTTTCTATGTGTCCTAGTGGTGACCTGCATTCTTGTAGCGTGGCAAATCGCAGGTCACCACATTATATGTGAACAGAGCATAGATATAAATTGACCAAGATTCAGATTCTGAACAGGACTTGCCTCAGTAATAAAAATAGCTTGCCTTGTTATACTGGGGTTCTGAGTTCAATGTCCTAGAAGATTCTGGATGACGTTGTAATGTTCTGGGTTTTACTGAGGTTTTACTGAGTGTTCTGAATTTCTCTTTTCAATACAAATATAGTTGTAGGGAAAAGGGCTTCCCCCCATATTGCTCCTGATGTGAGTAAGCCAGCATTCCTCTAGGTGCCATATCCAAACCCCACTGAAGTCAATTGTTAAAAGACAGTAATGGCATTTTCCAGGGTAATAGGCATGGGATGGTCAAACAAATGACCTGTGGGGCTAGGCACTGCCATGAGGAACATGTACCAAAGCAATTAAGTAATTTTCTTTCTGTTTAGCAGCAAGCAGTGATTTTCATAGTGCTTAAAGGGCAGCAGTAAAAATGCAAAACTCCTTTAAATAACATGCCTGAAGGATGCCCGACACCTGCCTGTGAACTGGCACATCTGTACAAAGTATACTCAAGAAAAAAAATGTTATTCAAATTTCCAGAAATTATAGCTACAGCCACTTACTTCTGTTTGGAAAACAAAGCAGCCAGGGACTATCTTCATTTATACCAGACCCTTATCCTAGACGAGGGTCTGGCTTAAATGATACTGGGGCTCCCCTCACAAAAAAAAACTAGCATTGAGATCTCCCTAAAAATACATAACAGACCCTAATACCCCTGTACTTGAAATATACACACAAGGTAGCACCACTCTAACTGTAAAAACCTCTAAATATATGTGTTGATTACTGGTACATTCTCTCCAGGTGCCAGGTTCAGACGACCTCCCACTCATCACAAACTCGGAATATGGATATATGGAAAGAACCTGCACTCTGGAATCCTTTCAAATTCTTTATTCGATAACTGCTATGTTTCAGCAAAGAGACTTGTTCACAGCAGAGTACTTGGTGATTATTGAGCAAAGAATTTGGACATACTCTTATACTTGATGAGGGATCCCCTGTGACATCACTGACCATATACAGTTGTGCTCATAGGTTTACATACCCTGGCAGAATTTATGATTTTATTCATCAGCCAGGAAGCTGCGCGTGGCACGTACTTGGACATTAAAACATGACAATGATCTAAAAACACAAGGCCAAGTCAACCTGTCATTGGCTACAGCAGAATAAAGTGAAGGTTCTGGAGTGGCCCTCTCAGTCTCCTGACCTCAATATCATTGAGTCACTCTGGGGAGATCTCAAATGTGCAGTTCCTGAGAGCCTACAAATTTAGAGGAACTGGAGGCTTTTTGCCAAGAGGAATGGGCAGCTTTACCATCTGAGAAGATAAAGAGCCTCATCCACAAATACCAGAAAATACTTCAAGCTGTCATTGATGTTAAAGGGGCAATACACGGTATTAAGAACTGGGGTATGTAAACTTTTGATCAGGGATCATTAGGATTTAAAAAGAGTAAACACAGTTTATTGATAATAAATGGCTTCAGCCAAGCACTAACCATGAGTGGAAGAAATGCCTTTGTGTTATCTTTCATATTCTCTGAAAAATGGCCAAGAAATCATAAATTCTGCCAGGGTATGTAAACTTATGAGCACAACTATATATGGTCATGTCCATATTTGGTCAATGACGTAATTCGTCCCTTTGATTACATATGCTGGTGGAGCCTGAGAGCTGTCATTTGTGGCTATTTAGATATGGGATCAGTTGTGTTGCCCAGTTGGTGGGTTTTTCTCTGGTACTGTTTGGTGAGTCTGTGGGCATTGAAATTTTATAATCAAGGACTTTGTGTATTTTTTTACTATTTACAAGGAAGAAGGCTTTTTGCCTTGCCTTTTGTTAGCATACTTTGTTGGCATACTTTGGGACAACAACATCAGAAATCAGTTTTATTGTACTGTAATATTAAGATGTCCACATATTTTTTAACTATTCATACTATTCATTAAAGCTTTATTTCACACGTTTTTTTTTTTGTTAGTGCTCATATATCTGAAAAAACAGGACTGACTTATATCCAGTCTTTCTAGGTCGGGTGTTTGGGTGTTGCAGCTTGATGCACAGTGCTGCGATAAGGCTGCAAAGGTGATACAAAAAGGCTATATTTAAGAGAATACTGAAAGGTTTTTGGCTAATGGAGAAAAGGAGATTGAAAGATTATTGGCTAAAAGAAAGCAATGTGATTGAAAGATTTCTGGCCTCAAAATCACATAGTAAAAGAGTGCAAAAGAAGCAGGAGGAACATGTTATGTAGGGTATTATGTTGCTAAATGTATTCAAAATGTCACAATTTCACACAAGGCAGATGTTTGTTATGAGTATTAAAAATATGCAGTCCCAAATAGGTCATATGAAATTGGAGACCGACTGCTTCCATCAGAGAACTTAGATACTGATGACATCTTTCATGACATCCTAACTCTAACCTCAAAAAGACTTCATTATCAAAACTTAAATAAAAGAAGATGCCCAGATCAGATGATCCTACATCTTTGGTTGCCCGAAGACACCACTTGCTGACATTTCTTAGAAATTAGTGATCTTTCAGGTGTCTGCACATGACTCTCCTGTACTCTGTGGTTGAATGTTTTGTGTCACAACAGTTGCACCATGCCTCCATATCAATTGTCCTGCTATGGTATTTGTTGTGGGAAGACTAAATTAAAAACCTTTTTAAGACAGTAAAATCTATACTGACGCCAACAAATATTTTACTCGGTTGCTTGCCAGTTTCAGACACTTTTTGTGGAACTTTTGCTTGTAAGCATACTCTATAAAATGTCTATGGATTAATTAACAGGTGTAGAGAAAGCTTTCCCAATCTGAAGGGAAGACGAGCTCCTGTTTTAATATATGCTCCAAAAACAATAATTGAAAGAAAGAGAAAAAAGAGGCAGCACCTTCAATGTTTCGTACATAATAATACAATATTTGTTTTATGGATGGAAACTTCAGCTGAAGATTGAGAGTCATCTCTCTGTGCTGTAGATCAGCCATCATGGGTTTCAGGATGCATTAACACCTGAGCGTATCAAAAGTCGAGGGTTTTTACTGCGATTTTTGTTGTGATTTTTACAGTAATTTTTGCTGCGGTTTTGTACAGGTCAAAAGGTCACCCGTGTAAAAAGAAGAAAAACGCCTGTAATCTGCCTGAGGACCCATTCACACCTGAGTGAAACGCTCATCTCTGCAGCTTCCACGCCCAACAAGCAAAATCCCATTAATTTCAATGGCCCCTGTTCACATCTGAGCGTTCTGTCACCTGAAGTAAAACGCCTGAAGTTCAAAAAAGTACATGAGCTTCTTTTTAGGCAGATTACAGGCGTTTTTCTGCTTTTTACATTGGTGACCTTTTGAGCTGTACAAAATCATGGCAAAAATCGTGGTAAAAATCGCTCCAAAAATCATGGTACTTTCGATACGCTCAGGTGTGAATGCAGCCTGAAAAGAAGCTCATGTACTTTTTTGAGCTTCAGGCACTTTGCTTCAGGCGGCAGAACTCTCAGATGTGAACAGGGGCCATTGAAATGAATGGGATGTTGCTTGTTGGGCGTTTTGGAGCTGCAGGGATGAGTGTTTTACAAGCGTTTTACGAGCTGAAAATGCTCAGGTGTGAATGGGCTCTCAAGCAAATAATTGAATCATACCATTTGCAAGATTATAGCATAAGCAATATATCTTTATGTCATCATTTTGGCATGGCCAGGCCTGGTCCTTGTTATAGCCTCTTACTGTTGTACTAAAGCCCTGTGAGCGTTTTTAACTAAAAACAGTCAACAGAGTAGGGAAGAGTTTAAAAAACCCAACCCATTCTAAATCAGTGGTTCTCAAGCTCAGTCCTCAAGTACCCCCAATGCGCCATGTTTTGGGAACTTCCCTTAGATGCCATGTCATTGATATTGATTTAAAGCAGCTGTGCAAAGTAAGGTAAAACCTGAAAACATGGTCCATAGGGGGTACTTGAGGACTCAGGTTGAAAACCACTGCTCTAAATAGCTTCAAATGTTTTTTTGTTTTTTTCAAAATCAATGGCTTCAGTACTTTTTAAGCCATGAACATTAGCAAAGGAACGGTGACACATGAATGGCTGTCACAATAGGGTTCATGTTCTTAGGTGATCCAGTTAGTGTGACTGGCACTTCATTCAGCATAATGGATGAGGATCCTCAGTTTCTAATTAAAGCCGCTTTGTTATCATCACAGTGCAGTGACATCACTGAGCAACTTACAATGATGTCCCCACACCTGAGGAGGCCTGATTTAAAAAGTCCCCCCAGGATCTGTGCAAGCATAGCTGCTGGTTAAATAAATCTTACTCAATTGTAGGTTTACAAATCCTTTAAAGGAGACATTAATAAAATATTAACTGTGCTTATTTCAAAAACTGAAGTGGTGTGGCTGGTGTATTTTGTTACTTTAAACTGATATAGGGAAAAGTAGTCAGAGCGGGGAACTTGCATTGTGCTAGGACGCAAGCATGCATAACACATTACATACATACCTAGTTCGTCAAGTCAAATGTCCTGTAAACTCTCCTTTTTTTATACAGAATGTATACAAAAAAGGTTTTATAAAATGGTATTATGGACATACCATTCCACATGGGTATAGAAAAGCGGTGCATGTCTATATAATAGAATTACAGTCAAAACCTTTAAATAATGAACCTTATTCAATGACATACCAACATCAAAAAGGGATAACAGGCAAAATAAAAAAAAAAATAAAAAAAGAGAGAAAAAATATCTCACAATAGAGTATCAATTCTTTATAAAGGTCGTACATAGAATAAGTCTAAAAATAGATGTCTATTAGAAGACCATATATCCCATTTATCTGAGAAGCAAGGCATTATATCAAAAGGTGTGAAAAATTCTCTCCATCAACATTATGGCATCTATTCTCTCAATTATTTGTGAGAAAAGAATCATGGAAGACTTCCAGTATAAATCTATAGCCCAATGTGTTGCTACACATTGTAGTGTGGATTTTTTTTAGTGATAGGAATCATCAGATATTGGAGAAAATAAAATGCACATAGGCATAGTAAGTGTAACTGAATGTCCTACCAGTCAAAAATACATTTCTGAAAGCTTTTGGCATGTAGGTCTCACAATCCCAAAATGTATGGGATAAGGAGCCATGGGAAGCACAACCATGAAAACAGGCATCTGAAACCACTGGAAATATTGAGTGGAGTGTTTTATTGTGTGTTACCCTGTGTTGGTCCTTATATATTTAGTTATCAAGTTTCTCAAATTAGAAACCATAGAAACAAAGAGTAATGGTATTATCACATGCATTTTTAATATTATTATGATACAGGATTTATATAGCACCAACAGTTTGTACAGCACTTTACAATATAAATGATGTAAAGATGTTAATAAATTAAAAGTTGTTCACTAACTTGTTAGACCTAGTGAACCAACATTTTTTTCTGCCTTCTGTTACAAGCATCTTGTCCTTCTGGCTGGGTTCACACTGGCTGTGGCTGCAGCTCACAGCAGGGGGTTTGGTGCGTCCCTTTTTACCATTTCAGGTGTGAATCAGGCCCGATTTTTTGGCTAAATTTGCACCTGGAACAGACCAGAAGATGCATAGGACCCTTCTGCGGCCTTCCAGAGGTGTGTGAACCAGCTCCATTGAAAGCCGGTCACACTCTCATGTCATGCGAATTGGATGCGGAGGAAACCTGCATCCAATTCGCATCAGTGTGAACCCAGCCTAAATCTTGTATCCTGGACATTTATACTCGTGAAGCCATGATAATGACCCGAACTTGCAAAGAATATGATTTAATTTAGTGGCTACAGATAACTACAGGACAAAATGGGTCACCCTCAGACAATATGAGATTTAGATTTCTAATATTGTAAAGCGCTGCACAAACTGTCACCGCTATATAAATCCTGTATAATAATAATAATAATAGGCCGCAAAAGATACCCCAACCTCTAAACAAGTTGAAACACGAACGTTTCTTATATGCCATACATTTAATTGAACTATGGTCCATTTAAATAAGATGAATACAATTTATACAGTATATGTTAACCTTATTTTCAAGTAAAAAATGCTGAGCATTTTTATGACCTACTAATGTGGACCTTGGCAAATATATTCTCATTTTAGACTTGGCTAGTAATAAACATTAATCGTCAGTTTTGGTAAAAACTTAGAAAGCAATGAATACAAAAAAATCAAACCAAGGTATTAACCCTCTTTTATTTTCATTTTGAATGGAATCAGAATCAACAGAAAGCAATGAACTCTGCCAACCACCACCCCAATGCAATTCATCAAGGCTAGTCTGGATCTCCACTTACTTTTCATCTTTAGCTTTCTGATTACCAAGTAAATGTATTGGAGGTTCAGAACTGCTCTACTTGTTGACTGCTTTGGCTTATAGATCATTACTGACTACAAAGGTTTGTGTCTCAGGTATGAATAAGACAGAAAGGGGCAAGCAAAATGGTCCCCTTTTTTGGCCAGAACAAAGGAAATTGCACCTTTGCAGACCAAGGAAATAAATGTTAAGCTGCTTGAGATTTTCATATAGAAAAGTATCAATCCTGCTCATCCAGGACACTGCTGGTGATGGTGACAGTTCTTTGAAGTTACCATATCTGAGATATAGCAATCTGTCAAGACCTCTCAGTGCTTTGCTGTTAAGCATTATCAGTACCAGACGTCTTGAGGCAAAGCATCATGTTGGAGCCAAGTTGCTGTAAGAAGAGCCAGGAGTATAAATTTTGGCAACTAGGGAGCTCAGCTTGAATCTGAATGAGATAGATCTGTGCTTCTTTAACAAGCCATTGTACATTATAACACTAAAGAGAATTTGGATTCTCCCATTTATCAAGAAAGCATCAGCTATGCATTCAACTTTTTACTGTACATGTAAAGTAGTGACCATGAAGTGAAGATGGAGGCAAGGCAGGCAATGCAAATTACATAACTAAATTCCAATTGGCTTTCAAGTCACTAGAGTGACATAAGACAATAAGGATAACTATAAATTCTGCAAAACTGACTACTAGCAAATATCAAATATCTGTTAAGAAACCTGCAATGCATAAAACTGCTTCACTAAAATATCTGAAGAACTTTGTATGAGGACTAAGAGAAAACTGTAAGTGCAGATGTACATATAATTAAAGCTGCATTCCAGGAAAAAAATATTTTTAAAATTTGCTTTGTAAAAGTAAATCCCCTCTAATAATGTGTGTCCATTAGCATAGGTGCCAGTGCAAAAATGTACAGTTGCATCTCTTGTACAGTGTATAAAGTGAAGGACAGTGGGTGGCTCACACGCCACCTTATTTATTCACAAAACATTTTCTATCCTTTCCATAGAATACAAGGCATTCTGTGATTGGACACAGGGAGTTAAGGGGACAGTGAATTCCACAATCTCCCCTCCTCCAGTCACATAACGCCTATGTACATGAATGAGGTGGAGTGCGAGCGACCCTCTGTACCTTACTTTATGCACTGTACGAGAGCTACCACTTGTACGTTTCAGTGCCAAAAGGTTGGTGCTTACACTAATGATAGGATGAATTAAACAATAGTTTTTCATAAAGGAGACGCATACCCCACACATGAGACATACATCATTAGAGGTGATTTAAAGTGGTTGTATACTCTCCTATCGTTTTTAGCTAAGGAAGCTGACATCTTAGCCTCTGTTTAATCTGCAACTGCCATGATGCTGCACATGTGATCCATTATGACACCATCCATTGGATGGTTTGCTAGTTTGGTTGAGAGCACAATCAAGGAGACAGCTAGCATTTCTGGCATGTCGGGAATATTAACTCTTTTTTGACACTATCAAATCGATGGATAGACAACCGCCTTAACTTTACATGGCAAATATGTAAAAAAAAAAATCCTGGGGTTGAGTTATAAATGCTGCAGCATATATTTTTTTAATTGGAGGCCACAGTTCTACAGTAAAAATGGGGAAGAAAATGAGAACAAAAGTGTAGTTAGAGCTTATATCAACCAATCAGAATCAGAAATCAATATCTGTACAATATACTTTGTTCTTTATTCACTGCATATGTTAATTATTTTTCACAAATTGTATCTGTCAGGCACCTTAGCATATTGAGGATCATAGGGACTTGTCTAAACAATGCTATAGGAATTGACAGGCTGCCTTCTGGAGATGCATCGCAAAATGTCACTAACAAACCTCTATTTCAAAACCTGGATGGGTCATTTCTATATATATTTCTGATATTGTTTTTGTAGAATATTTTGCTTTCTCTATGCTTAGGAATGAGCATCAGATTTCTATTCCTTTGATCTAGACTCCACAAAAGTATCTGCTAACAGTGTTATTGCACCATAATTCAATGCCCACTGGTTTACTGTAGAAATGTAGTGCTCCATTACCAGTCCATTTAGACAGACTGTATGCACTCCACCCCAGACTATAATCAACCACTCTACATCAGTACTAAATTTCTTTGTAAATTCCAGACAACTATCATGGTGATTCAGCCTGTAAAACTCTAAAGAGATATCATATTGTGCTAATAGAATCTGTATAACCTCCTCATAGTCCAGATGCTGTTCCTCTGAGAACTCTGTAAAATCGTACTTAGCCATTCCTGTGAATTTTCCAGCTATTGCAACTCTCTGGTCCGCTGCCTTTATAACATAGATTTTACATATGATTTAAAAGTTCCCATATGCAGGATAATTCAATGTCAGAGTCATTGACGCACATATGTAAACTGCTGCTCCTACATTTTGTCAGCATAAATGGAAAGTTTTTACCCTTTGCTGGCATGTTCCAAGGTGTTGTGGTCAATGTAACAGATTGTCCTGACACCTTGGGAAAAAAGGGGGATTGGAGTTGCACAGTAACGAAAGCTTAATTAATTATTACCATCTCATTCAGGGTAGTGTACATGCACCCTGGCAGTCCACTTTAATCAACTGCATCTCTGTGAGCAGTAGCTCTATAGATGGTGTGAGTACCAGTTTTTGCAGTACAGTGCCCTCAAATTGTACCATACCCCACAGAATGTCCTGCTCATAGGCAGGGAGCAGCACACAAGTAGATGGCATACAAAGTGCAGTTGCAGGAATGTGTCCTCCCAAGAGATCTGCACACATATTACTGCTGTTATGCTTGCATATTAAATGTACTCACACTGAGTTGGGGAGCTACTGCTGGAAGTCCTAGGGTAATGTTGGGTAATGATGGAGATGTGTATAGACTTAGCAGATTCATCGACTTTTCATGATGAACAATATGTTGTTGGGAAATCAAGTGCTGTAACAGAAAAAAAAAGTTGAAAGTATTACACTGATATATGACAATGGAGAAATAAATATCAAAAAGTCATTGTTTTACAATCAGTACATTTCTTAGAATACTCAAGTCACCTATTGTGCACATGATTTAAAATGAAAAAAAAAGTTCCAAAAGTGGAACTTATGTTTCCCCCCCCCTCCGGTTCCACATTTGGCACCTTCCAGGGGGGAGGGGGGAGCGGGTACCTGTTTTTGACAGGTACCCTGTCCCCACTTCCGTTGGACCTTGCCACGGCGAGGTACATCAGAAGCCCCGCCCCCTCCTCCCTCCCCTGCTGCCGGGCCAGCAAGAGAACGCAGCATGCTTTGCACAGGTGCAGTAGCGACCTTGCTGTGAAGCCGCAAGGCTTCACTGCCGGGTTCCCTTACCGGCAATGGAGGCGGCAGCACCCGTCAGTCAATGGAGTAATTGGCTGCAGTGCTGACATCGCTGTACTCCAGGACAGGTAAGTGTCCTATTATTACAAGTCAGCAGCTATTTTTCGAGAGGGGTGGGTGGAACTCCGCTTTAAAGTGGATGTAAACCCGATTCATGAAATTTGAGCTGGGCACATCTATCTGCAGGGGTTTCTTATCTCTCTTCAAAGCCCTGTGTCTTGTAGCTGTGTGCCCTGTCTTGGCTGTGTGCCCAGGCTTCTCTGTAATTCTAAGCAGGAAGAGAAAAAATGCTAACACAATCTCCACTTTCTAAAGGATAAATACAGATGAAGACAGCAGATATACATGTAAAAATTATGTAGGGAGATTTTTTTCATCTCTGTGTATCATCTGAGGCTGTGCACTTCACTGGGTACTTGTGAGGGTTTACATCCACTTTAATGCCTGGTACACACAATGAGATTATTGGGCGAAGGATCATCCGTTTTTTTTCGCATGCTAATCTCAGATCGAATCGGAAGAGTTTACTTTAGTGCCGAAAATTCTCGCACGACAGAATAAAAAAATTGAAAGCAATGTGATGTGTTGTAGTGTATTTGCATTGCATTTTCGAATGACCACTGTATTGATGAAACGAAAATCATACGATCGGGCACAGAGCGAGAAAATTTTTCCTGCATATCCGATTTTGTCCGGACGGAAAACATCAGATAAACTGTCATGATTGGCTCTCGAAACCTCTGTACTAACGATCAGATTATCGTATGATCGCTTCGAAATCAGTATTTTCCGTCCGGTTTTCTGATCGTGTGTATGGGGCTTAAGTCTTAATTTTGAATAGCAAAAAGAAAACAGTTTTTCAACTGCTCAAACACCCCTAGCACTGGTACAGTTTGTCCCAACTCCTGGTCCATTTTGCTGACAAAGGTGTATAAAAATACACAGGGGCATATTTGTAAAACAGCAAATGTGACATTCACTAAGCCCTTGTTCACATCGGTGCCACTTGACAGGTCAAATCGCATGACAAGTCGCACTCTATTGTCAGCAATGGAACTGTTCAAATCGGTGCAATGCCAACTTTGAGGTACCGCACCAATTTGAAAAATTAGTTCCTGCACTACTTTTGGCGATTTTAGGTGTGACTTGCATAGACAAGTGTGCATGAAGTCGCACAGATTTCAGCCAAGTCACACCTGAAGTCGAACTGATATGTGGCTTTGGAATTGTGCGGTTTGAAGTGAAGTTGAACAATTTCAAAGCCGCAGTCAATGTGAACCAAGGCTATAGGAGAATCAATTATTGTCATTTAAAACACATGCACCATGAAGACACATATGCAGTGAAAGTTTGGTGAATGCCATGCTCACTGCTTTCTAATTATATCCCAGTTTGTGTGAAATAAATAGGACCGTGTTTATAAAATTATTACAAGTATTTACCACCAGAAAACTTGTAACCACCAAAAAAAATTTGTACAACAGCAAACTTAAAAACAAACAAACGGAAAAGTAATCCTATATAGTAAACACTGCTACAATTGGGAGGAGTTGCAGAGGTTTTAATGTTTGAGTCCTCAACAGAAAAAAAACCTACTACTTTGCTATTTAGATTGCCATCTTAACAAATTGAAATATAATTTTTGTGTGTCTTGAACCCTTAGAGTATACCTTAATGTGGAAGGTAAACAACTTTCTGTGTGCAGCAGCCTCCCCAGCCTCTCCAATACTTACCCAAGCCCCCTCTAGATCCAGAGATGTCCACAAGAGTCTTGCCTTTCCGGGCAACTCACACTCTTGATTGGCTATTGGCAGCAGCAGGAGCCATTGGTTCCCACTGCTGTCAATCACAGCCAGTGAACCAATCAGAAGATGGAGTGGGCAGGGCCTAACCGCGGCTCCGTGTGTGAATAGACACACAGAGCAGCGGCTCGGGTGCCCAACAGGAGGGAGGAGCCAGGAGCGCCGGCGCTGGGTCCGAGAAGAGGAGGATTCAGGCCACTCTGTGCAAAACCAGTGCACAGAGCAGGTAAGTATAACATGGTTATTATTTTAATGAAAAAAAAAAATGAAAGCTTTACAATCACTTTAAACCAAAACATTTTCTTCTTTTTGGATAGGGTAAGGGATGGATAAAACCCCAGTTTTATGTCATCTGTAGGGAGATTTCCCCTTGCCTCCTGACCTGTAGACACAGAGAGTGAGAGGGAGACTCCAAAGATGAAACCTCTCTCAGACAGCTGTAAATGAAAAGTAAATGTGGCGCTAACTCAGAACAATCGAGTAGTAATAAATGTACAATAGTGAAAAAAATGATCATCAAATCACACATATGAAAACAACTTAAATAAGCCAATGCATCAAGTCCATAACTAAAGTCCATTCAGTGAAAATATTAACCAAAATATGAATATGATATTCAAAAAATGTAAGTGCAAAAAAATGCATGTGCAAAAATTATTGCAAAATGATGTCTCAAACATTAAAGTGAAAAAAGTGCAAACAATATATTGCAATATTAATAGTAGAAGTGAAGCAATCCGGTGCAGGAGAAAACATCAATTCATAAATAATGTGGCCACACTTTCTTCCACCATCCACAAAGAAAGTGTGAGCACATTATTTTTGAATTGATGTTTTCTCCTGCACCAGATTGCTTCACTTCTACTATCAATATTGCAATATATTGTTTGCACTTTTTTCACTTTAATGTTTGAGGCATCATTTTGCAATAATTTTTGCACATTTAATATTTTTGAATATCATATTCATTTTTGGATTAATATTTTCACTGAATGGACTTTCATTATGGACTTGGATGCATCACCTTATTTAAATTGTTTTAATATGCGTGTTATTTGATGATCAGTTTTTTCACTATTGTACATTACTACTCAATTGTTCTGAGTTAGCGCCACATTTACTTTTCATATACTCTGTTTATGTGAAGACACACTTTTGTAATGTTGGCTGCCACTCTTTTAGTACTGTCACTTTGGTTTGTGCATTCGTTTTTTATCTTCTTATCTCTCAAACAGCTGCCATCACAAAAAGTGTCCCCACTGGAAGATTCCCCCCCTATTCCTGTTCTGGTGACAACTCCAAATCTTGGATTCTCTCTCATTTTCAGGTCCAGTGGTTATCAGGACAAATAGAGAGCATATGTATTTTTCTAGCAGGGACACAAAGAGCAATAAAAACAGGGGTTCTTATTTTCCCTATTTTACTAAAAAGTAAAAGGAAAAAGTTTTGGTTTTGAATACATTTACAAATATTTTATTTTTATATATCTTCTATCTGCTGACTCATTTAAATCAGTTTTGTTTTGCCACAGAAGAAAGCATCTTCCTGCGGTTGCCCTAAGTCCATGGCTTCCACATGTGGTCTCACACATTCTTCCTTGAATTACACAGTCTGTTTATACCTCTTAATTCAACAGCATTGCATAATAAGAGCCACATAGGCTCCATTAGAATTAGAAGCTATGCCATGATATTATCCCCAGGGGAGTCACATCCCTGAAAAAGAATACCCTGTGTAACAGTACGACAACAGTGACTGCTTTCTTCCCAAACAAAAAGCATATGGGGTC
>BLSH010549335.1:188762-207505 GCA_018402905.1 Glandirana rugosa
AGTTTAGTGTCATTAGTGGGCATCTCACGGTTACACAATAGGGACATTGACCATTATTGTCTACTTTCGTTTACAGGTCACAGGTACTCACAATATATACATTATCCTGACATACGTGAGCACACATTACGTCATATTTGACATTCACATCTCATACCATAAGACTTAAAACCACGTCGTGCCATGTGAAAAAGTTCCGTGTATAAATGATACGTATCTGTAAGTCCCCAATTTAAATGTCGAAAGGTATATATAATACATTCTTCGAGTAAAATAAGATTTACATACTTGACGTAGCTTCCGTAAAAGGGTATGCTGCATTCAGATGTCCTAATGGGGACATTATTTTTATGGAACGGTCGTATGGGAAAATGCCTTCGATGCAGTTCATACATTTAGAATAAAATGAGCTTCTTACATAATATATATGGAAAGCTGTAAATTTAACCCCTGAATGTCTATGCATAGTAAATATGTGCCTTGAAAAAGTGTACCGTGCTGCACCAAAATTCAGAATACCATACTCTACACTTACAGTTTATACTGCATTACACACGAGTGCATACAGTCCTATTACATATATAACACTCATGGACACTGGACATTTGCTTTCATCTGTTATTACCAGTTACAGGGATAACACATTGGCACTCTACGGGTGATTACTGTGATTTGACAGTGATCATTGTACAAACCAACGTTTTCAAAATCATTACCTCTGTCTCTTACTATCAAAGAGTAGAGCAACACTGCTTCATTGTGCCAAAGCACTTTGCAATTGATCCGTAAAAAAGCAATAAAAGTCTGTTAAAGGGAATTACTACAAACATAAAGTCAGAAAATACTATCAGTCATGACAGAAGTGCAGAAAGGTGTAACCAAAGACCAACCAATAACCTATTGCTTGCCTTGGCATGTAAATTAAAATACAATACAGGATCTGACTTCTCAAAAATATTGTGTTTAGGCTTGAACTTCTCTTAACATCAAAGATCAAAGTATATATCACCAACACACCATGGATAAGCAAAATCAATGTCCAAACACTTATTTGAAAAGGTCATAACACAACAGTATGATGCAACATTTCAGGGGCGTGCAGGACCCTTTTGTCAGGCATGTCTGATGAAGGGGTCCTGCGCAGCCCCAAAACATTGCACCTTACAGCTGCACCTGCACATTGCACCTTATATCACCAACACACCGTGGATAAGCAAAATCAATGTCCAAGCACTTATTTGAAAAGGTCATAACACAACAGTACGATGCAACATTTCAGGGGTGTGCAGGACCCCTTTGTCAGACATGTCTGATGAAGGGGTTCTGCGCAGCCCCAAAACATTGCACCTTACAGCTGTGATGTGACTTTTTCAAATCAATTTTTGGATATTGATTTTGACGATCCTTTGTGTGCTAGCGAAATATACTGTAATCTATGGTGTCATCAGGCTCCAGCTAATATCTGCTGCAGCACCCACTTTCTTCATCCTTTTCCAGGAACATGTGCGATGGGAAAATTGCACATTGTCCCATAACGTCAAGGTAACTGACAACACAACCCACATTCAGCAACCCAGAGAAAGCTTCTATTGCATCATGGGAACTAAGCACTCCCCCCGCTCAGACCTGCTAAGTTATAACATGATGACAAGAAGGAATTGCCATGTATGAGTAAAAGCTCAAATCTTACTGTGTGGTTAGGAGGTGCAGGCAGGATGACTGTACTTATATATAGACTTGCTTACAAGGGTTGCTTGCTGTACTTAGCAAAATGCAAATAATATATTGGTTACAGAGGGGAAATTTAGGAATTTTTATGAATGTGAATTTTACATTTTATAGCCACAGTTTTATAAAAAATGAAAAATAAATATTTATTGAGCAGAGGCCACCTTCATCCTTGTGTAGGAACCATGCATATTGATTGTGGCGAGTCTGTATAAAAAAAGGCAGATGCGGTGAAGCAAGCAAAATATATGTGAATCCAAATAAGGAACTGCTACGATGCATTCTGTATGTAGAGCAGCTAAGAAACAATGGGATTGATTTACTAAAGGCAAATAGACTGTACGCTTTGCAAGTGCAGTTGCTACAGAGCTTGGTAAATGAGGTGAAGCTTCACTTTGCAAAGAATACCCAATCGCATGCAAGGTAAATAAAGAATGCAGCATTTTTTGTTTGCACATGATTGGATGATGGAAGTCAGCAGGACTTACAAAGTTCTGCAGAAATCGTACTTGCAGGAATTAAAAAATGATTCCTTCTATAGGCTAAAGTAGGTAAGAGATAAGTCTTGGGTGGAAGCAAAAAGGACTTTCATGGTATGGTATAAACTCACAGTACAAACATTTTATACATGATTGTACTGTGAGTTCAATAATTTCTGACATTTTTTTGACTCCATAGGACGTAGGTATCTTATCTTCTTTATATCTTTTTGTAGCACATCCCTTTTAAAGAAATACATCTTGTTTGATCTGGCAGATCACCTCTATGGGCACAAAAAAAATGTGCCAGATAACTCTGGCCAACATATATCTGAGGAAAGCACAACTGGTAGGAATTGATAATTTAATCAGTTAGAAATCCTTTTCTAACCTCCATTGGCATAAATTTGCATAATCAGAAATATTTACAAATCCTCAGGCAGTAGGAAACTACCTACACATCTGACCTCCTTTATGACTACATTCAGCCTTTCTTCCTTAGCTCTATTGTGATTAAGTGCAAAATGCACTCATAGCTCTTTTTCTACACTTCTACAGTGTGCTGATTTACAACCTATGGTCCATTTATTTTCAAATATGGTATTATATCTCATGGGGGAATATATCTCTTTGAGAACCCAATAATGGCAAACTGACAGCTGGCCCATCAGATAAAATTAAATTTGGGAGATTTCTGATAAAAAGTAAGAATTTTTGCTGTAGCCCTTCCCTTAAAGTCCAGGGTATAGGCTGCAAAACCAAGACAAATATAACATTATTTCACAGAGATTCTTTTCTTTCCTTGCCATTTACAGTATGCAGTAATGATTAGAAAAATAGGTGACAGATAAGACGCAGGTAGAATTTAGAAGTATTTCTGCTGTTAACTTATCAGAGGTCATCACTACTTTTTTTATTCAAGAATAAAATGTGATTTTTGGCCCTTTATTGGAGCCATGGAAAACAAGTAAGATCAATAAATGCAGCAGGTTGTCTACCACTTGTGTAATTTGTTGGGTAACTCTACCTATTCTTACTTTCTAACCAGTCATCAAACAATGTTCTTTTATTGATCCAAAATACAGAGCTTATGTTAGGTCAAATGAAAATGATCTGGAATCTCTTCATATGAGCCATAAAATTATTGAACTTTGCATTTGGAAACTTTTTTTTTTTTATATTACATTATCGTAAAGCTCCAATATCACAATCTGTAATATGCAGCAAACCTTTAAATTTGATAAATGTTAACCAAAAGTTAATCAAATAAAGTTTTTTGTTACTGCTTAATTAGACGAGCTTGTGTTATTGAATTTCCTTGGTGACAGACAGATTTGCAATAGAGCGGAGTCTAACGGGTACCTGAAGCATCAAATCTTTCATTACTGAATGCTCACTTCCTAATTGTCTAATTGTGTAGTAATGAAGTCTTTATTCTTCCAGCTCAATTTGACATCTCTGGCTTCTTGCACAAAGAGTTACAAGATAAAGCCACATGTAAGCTATCAGTGTAACATTATTTTCTCTTTTGGCGTCCACAGGGGGCTACTAATCAGTGGGCAGGGGTCAAACACCTGCCCCCAGGATCACAGTTCACCAACAATTAATTTATTATGAATGGGAAGCCTGGAAGTAGATGTGTCTGAGTCTCTCAGTGGATGTCCTGCTGGTGACCTACACATTTTGCTGTACAAGCACATTTCATTGCTTACTGAAAGCAGCAATAGAGCTAAGCAAAGATTATTATATTGGAAGAGAAAAAAAATTATTATGTTGTAACAAAACAAAAAATACAAAAATGTATACAATAAATTTGTGTGGAATGCAGTGTTCTCCTATCTGAACTGATTCAATGCACATGTTACTTGTTATGTAAAGTTAACTGAAGCTACAGCCAGTCAGTAGAGGTACACATAGAACTTAAAGCTCAGCTCCACTTTTCTCCACTTTTTTAGAATCCCTCAGCAGCTTATGAAAAAAACAAAGCAGTTCTGGTTGCACTTCTAACCTCCTCTTTGGCACTGTCCCTTATGACAGTCACCCAGTGGGGATGGGTTTTTTAAGGAGGAAAAGTGGACAATGGGCATGAAAATTAGGGTTGGGTTTTAAGGAAATTCTGCCATAGAGACTTAGGGTAACAGATACTGGCATACCATAACAGTTTCATTACAGAGAATGTTTTGATACCAAACTAGAAACACTTGGGGAGTTTTACTAAAACTGGAGCACTCAGAATCTGGTGCAGCTGTGCATGGTAGCCAATCAGTTTCTAACTTCAGCCTCTACAAATAAGCTTTGACAATAAAACCTGGAAATTGATTGGTTGCTATACAAAGCTGCACCAGGTTTTGCATGCTCCAGTGTTAGTAAATCTCCCCCAGTGTCTGATGTACTCATAGATTGATTTTAGTTTATTAACTTCCTCAGGACAAATATCCTAAACACACAACCAAAATTAACTGAATAGTTTAGAAGAAAGAATGTGAATGTTTTAGAATGGCTCAGTCACAGCCCAGAACTTAGTCCAATTGAGAATCTTCGGAAAGACATAAAATCACTTTTTTACCAATGTTGCCCATTCAACCAGGAAAAAGAAAAAATTGAAGGATCCAGTTGTGCAAAGTTGGCACAGACGTATGTCAAAAGGCTCACAGCTATAACAGCAGCCAAAGGTGGTGCTACTAAGGCAACCAATAGATGCATGCCTATTGAAATGTTTCATCTTCAATGCGTTAAAGGAACCCTGTGCTGAATATTGAGGCTACCACTGTTGACCTCCTGAAAATGTTAATTGTCTAGCTGTGTTCGGCATTGATATTTTATGACTTTTCCACATCTGACTTTTTCACATGGAATAATGATGTTTTTATTATTATTATCAGGAATTTACCGATCTTGGAGTGTAGTGTTTGCATCATTTTGTTTGATAGACTGATAACTGTTTCCCAACTGGGAGGCAGTAAACCAAACGTGGGCTTTTTGTATAATGTTGTTTTTTGGATTGTTGTAATTTTGTGCTATTGAGGTGGGGGCATGCCAATTCAATCATTTTTAATTGCAAGTACAACAAAATAGAAAAACACTGCATATGTATTTCTATAAGCATAGAAATAGCATTATTCTAAGTCCTTATTCAGAGTAGAATATGGAGCCATGACGTTTGCTTGTTTATTTGTTTGTTTTTCAGTAGCTGGGCCCCCTGTGCTGCTGCCCCCCAGAGCAATGACATAAACCACTACACCTTCAGTCATAAATTCAGATTCTGCAATGTTGATTTGTTCAAAAAAGCAGAAATTGCCCAGCACACAACCCAAAAAAACATGCCTATACAGCTTTCTGGAAAAATAAACTCTTGACCACCTGGTTATTACTGAATTGGCCATTCCTATGAATAGTAATATGTTAAATATACAACTTTAGCCAAAAAAAAAAAAAAGAGTCCATTTTGGATAAAGCAATGTAGAATCTGATCCTCAGCTGGGCCTTTAAAAGGCCTCCCGATCCCTGGAAGGGGAATGGGAAAAAACACACACACTCAACACTCAGACTCAGTAGTCTTCCCCATCCCCACCATGTGTAGTAACCAGGCTGGAGAACACATCAATATGGTATGAGAATGGTATATATAACATAATCAATCTTAATTACCAAAGCATGCTGTAAGCTATGGATGTCACATTTTATAAGCCTTGGCTGGGTATATCTTCCTTGTATATGAGAAGAAAGGTGGCCATTTGACACTATACAGCTTTTCAGCATTGCCTCCCAAAAGCTGCCTGTATGCAGTCTGTTATTGCCATGCCAGGAATGAGGGAGAATCTGTTGTAGGGGGTCTGGGGAGCTTTAAAGATCCAAGAGCTTATTGAACCTTGATTCTAACTGTCATCAATTATTTTTTGTTTCAAGTTAAACCTTATTCTATGGCACATATTCTATGCCGGAAAATGATCACATTGTATTTTTCATAAAACAAAGATATATAGACAATGCTTGCTATTCATTTTTTGCATTTGAATATTAGTTTGCTCTCATCATTCGATCACCATAATTGGCAGCTTAAGAAACAACAATAGGTAAACAATTATTATGTCCTCTTACCTCAGCATGTGAGCTGGATGGTGATGCTGCGTTTTCATGCTCCATACCCATGTTAATTGGGCCGTTATTTGGAGAGCTGGGTCCAGATACTGGAGAGCTGCTACTGACTGAAGACTCTACAACCCAAATAAAACAGCCAAAATGAAGAGAGCGTACCAATAAAGCAAGCATGTTAAAATATAACATATACAGTACAGTACATGCATTGTGAAATGAAACATTTATGAACAGGTTTACAATATATTCTATATTCAATCAGTTTTCAATTTTTTTGCTTTTCCAACTAATATAATAGGGCCTTTTTTTTCTTTTCATTACTACTACTATCATTTTTATAAACAGGTTTCTTACAAACATGTTATATCCTTGTAAAGTTCTCTGTGAAGAAATTGTTTCTATTTGAACATTTCAGCACTCCACAATAAGCACAGCAAGTTCTTATAACAAATAGGGCCCCTTGCACATGGGGCTCTCTAGCTACAGTGCGGCCCGGAAGGGACAGTTGCAGCATCCAGCCTGCAGCCTGTCAAAGTCTATGGCAAGCTGCAGCTATTTGGGACTGAGAACTGTACTGAGTGGTACCTGCATTTGGAGCCACACTGTAAGTGTTCAGGGATGAAGGCCTGGAACGCAGGTCTTCTGCATTCCATACATTCATCCATAAATGCATAGGGCCATAAACAGTAATATACTATATGTCCGCTTACCAGTCCTTAAATATGGTGGCTGCAATAGTTTTTGGTTTTTTTTTTTAAGTGTTTTCCTTTATTTTCACCTAGTGACCCTGCTATTACACATTTCCTGTCCTAGAGTTACAATGCTCATTCACTGTACTATAGTTACATAGTTACATATGGTGTTATTTAATAAAACTGGAGTGTGCAAAATCTAGTGCAGCCTTGCATAGAAATCAACAGCTGTCAGGTTTTATTGTCAAAGCTTAATTGAACAAGCTGAAGTTAGAAGCTGATTTGCTACCATACACAGCTGCACCATATTCTGAGTGCACCAGTTTTAGTAAATTTCCCCCTATGTTACATATTTTTTTAAAATAACAAACATGTTATACTTACCTCCTCTGTGCAGTGGTTTTGCACAAAGTGGCCCCGATCCTCCTCTTCTGGGGTCCCCCAGTGGCGCTCCTGACTCCTCCTCTTGTCGAGTGCCCCCTCAGAGAAGTGCTTTTCCTGGGGGCACTCATGCGGGCGAGCTCCCGTGTCCTGATGCTGCGTCCATTGAGACAGACAGCAGGACTCAGCCCCGCTCCCCGGCTCCCATGTCACTGGACTTGACTGACAGCAGTGGGAGCCAATGGTTCCCCTGCTATCAATCTATCCAATGAGGAGCGGAGCCCACGGCTGGAGTGGCTAGGCTCGTCCCTGGCGCGGGAACGATTGGGCTCAGGTAAGAAAAAGGGGGGCTCTGGGGGGCTACTGCAACAGAAAAGGGTTTTCACCTAAATGCATAGAATGCATTAAGGTGAAAAACCATGAGGGTTTACAACCCCTTTAATCTGGTTGAAAAAAGACAAGTCCATGCAGCTGAACCAACAGATCTACTATATCATACTATAACTATGGAGAAGCAGCTCTGTGACCCAAAGACCAGACTACAGACCCCTCATTTCCACAACATAGAAAGGAGGGGTTGTGTAGTCCTCAGAGTTAGGCCTCAAGCACACAGGACGTTTATGGACTTTTTTACAGCAGCTGTTTTTAGCTTCAGACGTTTTTTCTACAGTCAATAAACTCCCCATCATGTTATCCTATGTTTCCATGCACACATAGGCTGTTATCAGCTGTTTTTAGCTGGGTAGTTTTTGGGCATTTAGCTTGTGGCGTTTTGGAATAATCCAAGACTAGTGCGTTCTGAGAGATGTTTTTCAGCTGTAAAAACAATCAAACGCTCACCAGTGTTTTTGGACATTTTAGATCCATTGAGGAAAAAAAAAAAAATAACGCTCAAAAACGCTTAAAAACGAGGCTCACCAACCTTTTTGGATGTTTTTGGTCCATTGAAAAAAAAACCGCTACTGCTCAAAAACGATTAAAAAAGCTAGTGCAAAACATTGAAAAAAGCTGAAAAACTCACTACAAAGCTACTAACGTTTTTAGAATGTTTTTTTTTTTTAACATCCTGTGTGTATAAGGCCTTACTAGAAGCAATGCAACTGATAAGACTACAACACAGATCCCAGGACTTTATCAGCTTAGAAGATTTCTGGCAAGGTCAATTGCTATTTTTTTTATTACAGATAGGTATAGAAACACCCTTCCAACAGTGTATCTAACAAAACCTATAGGGACCGAAGAGACTTTAACTTTAGTTTTTAGGCTTTACATGCATAACTCTCTGGGCAATTCAATTTTTTCTTACTACTACATTAATAATATATTAATCTTAATTTTTTGTACAATATATTACTCATATACATTCAAATTCTCTGCCTGCAATATTAGTGGTCAGTCTAATGCACAGTGCTGTTCTTCCCATATGGTGACCAGACAGTGGAGGAAAGAAAAAACATGGGAACTGGTAGTTTCATGCTTGGTTGAACTTACATTACTACTGGGAGGTTTGTGGCACCTTGTTGTTTTATGGTAGTAGTGTCATTCTACATAGAAGACATCCATCAATCTAGAGTTTCAGTAATCTGAATGTACATCTCTTGTTTAACTTACAAACACTTTATTAATGATCTGCCAAACCATCTGATTGACTGCTTATCCCATGTCAAGGCGGATACACAATGCTTACCCTTCATCAGAAATGCTGCTTCTTCCATATTGCACTGACATATCCTCAAACCTGTACAAGGTATGTGATTGTTTGTGTTTACACTAATAGCAGTACTAAGAGAGGTTTTCTCTATTACTATCATTACCCTTGGGGCAATAGGTGTGTACAGCCTATTGCATTAGGGTGTGCATCCCAACGTTCAAACACACATGCATGTGTGAGTGTGTATGTACAGTGTGTATATATATATATATATATATATATATATATATATACACACACTATATTGTCAAAAGTATTGGGAAACCTGCTTTTACACGCACATGAACTTTAATGGCATCCCAGAGTGTGTCTATGGGGATGTTTGACCATTCTTCCAGAAGCGCATTTGTGAGGTCAAGCACTGATGTGGACAAGAAGGCCTGGCTTGCAGTCTCCACTCTAATTCATCTGAAAGGTGTTCTGTCGGGTTGAGGTCAGGACTCTGTGCAGGCCAGTCAAGTTCCTCCACCCCAAACTCGCTCATCCATGTCTTTATGGACCTTGGTTTGTGCACAGTCATGTTGGAACAGGAAGGGGTCATCCCCAAACTGTTCCCACAAAGTTGGGAGCATGAAATAGTCCAAAATGTCTTGGTATGCTGACACCTTAAGTGTTCCCTTCACTGGAACTAAGGGACCAACCCCAACCCTTGAAAAACAACCCCTCACCATAATCCCCCTCCACTAAATGATCTGGACCAGTGCACAAAGCAAATTCTACCAACATCAGTGCCTTATCTCAAAAATGCACTTATGGAAAAATGGTCAAACATTTGCACATTCCCATAGACACATTCCTAAACCTTGTGGACAGCCTTCCCAGAAGAATTGAATCTGTTATAGCTGCAAAGGGTGGGCCAATTCAATATTGAACCCTACGGACTAAGACTGGGATGCCATTAATGTTCATGTGCGTGTAAAAGCAGGTGTCCCAATACTTTTGACAAAATTATATATATATATATACACATATACACACACACACACACTCTTATAAATAAATGTAAACAAACAACTTCAAATGTATAAAACATGGACATTGTCAGTAGAGCGGTGGACATATTAGTAGGGCAGAGGATGGTGTCAGTACAGCAGTGCATGGTGTCAGTTAAAGCGGAGGTCCGCCGTTCCTCTAAAATTTAAAAGTCAGCAGCTACTCATACAGTAGCTGCTGACTTTTAACTTTAGGACACTTACCTGTCCTTCGGATCAGCAGGTCGAGTGCAGCAGCCGCCATTGAGACTATGGGAACCCAGACATGTAACTGTTCAGCTTCATGGCTGGGCCCCTACTGCACATGGGCGAGCTGCTGCTGCACTTTCTCATTGGCAGCGGTGGAGGAGGAAGGAGGAGGGAGCCCGGCTGCTAACGACTGTGGCCCTGGGCTCCCGGATGTGTGGAAAAGGACACCCGTCTAAAGACAGATGTCCTCTTCCCTCTCCCCCCAAAAGGTGCCAAATGTGACACCTGAGGGGGGGAAGAATCCGACCAGCGGAAGTTCCACTTTTGGGTGGAACCCCGCTTTAAGCAACTGGGGGGGTTTAAATCCTGCCACAACCCGCAAAACAAAGCAGCAAGTCTGAGGAATGTGCACCGCCGTCTGCTGCGTTAGCAGCTTAGGGGGGAGCAGTAAAAATAACAGGCTTTTACCGCCATTCAACCACAAGTGTAAATAAGCCCATAGTGATGGCATAAAAAAGAAAGATGTAAAATACCGACTTTCTTCATCCAATCATGTGCAAGAAAAGAATACTGTTTTCCTTGCATGTAATTGGATATCCTTTGCAAAAATTCACAACCGTGTCTGACAATTATTTTTCCATATTGTCAAAGATTACATAACTGGTACAAGATTTTAATTAAACATCTCTCTTACAGGGTACAGATCTGCTTTAGGTGTATGTCCAATATTTTTTCTTTTACTTTTGGGTAGAGCAGGGAAGGCTTAGAACTCCTGATCTCCTATCCCGGGCTCTGATAAAGAGATTTCTTCATTATTACTATCATGGCTGCTACACTGACTCGTGAAATAAAACTGACATGGTAACGTCAACTTCAAATTGTTTATTTCTACACATTTTTCTGTCTGCATTTTGCCTATAAGCTGTGCTTTTTTAAGGAATCCTGGGGTTCAGCATTAAGATTTCCCGTGCATCCCAATTAGGTTTAACAAACACGTAAAACTGATTGAACACATTCAAAAGCCAAAATGAAGCGTGACAGTGTATTTGCAGAGTAAGAAAATGTCACGGATATCATGACATTAGGACATGAGGAGTTTACTTGTGTCACCAAGATAAACAATGTAGATTTACAGAGGTCATAATAACATGCTATTAATCTAGAGTGTAAGCCTGCCACTGTTCTGTTCTTCTGTGTGCTAGGATATTAAAATCCCCACTGGCTATATATCAACATCTGATATAAAGAAAGAACACATAACAAGCAGAAAACATTTCATCACTATAAACATTTCTGATGTGTCAACTGCCAATAATAAGAAATACTTAAAGTGTATCTAAATCCAAAACCAGAACATGTAATAAATTGTAGCTTTCGAGTTCTTGGTATGGAGGCTGAATTTGCTTTCAAGCGTCTTTTGCTTTATTTTCACCTGATAATCCTGCAAATAACAGTCTTCCTGCCCTTGGGTGGCTACGTCACTCATCCACTATATCTATGGAGGGAGCAATGGTTGTCCCCTGATTTGGAGTACAGACATGTCGTATCTCTTGATCTCTCTTGGGGGGGGGGGGCAATTGGAAGATTACAGAAGATAGCTAGGAAGGAAGGTCTGCTTCTGGGCGGCTCACTGGAAGTGACAATGACACTGCATATCTGGCAAGATTAACAGGTATTTTTTGTATTTGTTGAAGATGTTTATAAATAGAATGTTTAAAAAAAAGAAAAGTAATGCAGCCACCACATTTAAAGATTGTAAGCTACAATGTATTACTATCATTATTTTTGTTTTGGGTATAGTTATCCTTTAATGTATAGGTTTATGTAGACCAGTGTTTCTCAGTTCCAGTCCTCAAGATGCACCAGCAGGTCATGTTTTCAGCCTACCTATTATTTTGCACAGGTGATTTGATCAGTTTCACTGCCTTAGTAATTACCACAGCCATTTCTTCTGAGGGAAATCCTAAAAACATGACCTGTTGGTGCGCCTTGAGGACTGGAATTGAGAAACTCTGATGTAGACTATCTGATTTTCAAGTGTATATTTATGGACTATAGAGCCATGATCTCGTGTTACGATTTCAGACCATTTTATGAACATTTCAAGTGGAATTTGCAAGTCAGGTCTTAGAACTAGGATCTGCCCAATATTTGGACTAACAAACTGTCACATGAAGCCTGACAACTAGCTACATGTGTACTGGGCCATTCAAGATGGTACATTCATTTAGAACTATAGGCAATTTTTTATTCTGAATGCAGTAAGGGGGTGTCATAATTCCTGTCAGTTTTTTTTTTGGGGGGGGTGTTGCCATCTGTGTCCCATTGGGTAGATTTCCCTTCACTTCCTGCGTTATAGCCAAAACAGGAAGTGAGAAGAAATCTTTGCAAATTAAGGGAATCCCTTGGGGCCACCAGAACTAGTGTCCTCATTGGAAGATTTCCCCTCTATTACATTTCTGGGGACAACCCAAAATGTGGGATTTTACTTTCACTTTCAATGATAACCTTAAACAGGACAAATAGAGATGATGGATCTCCCTAATGGGGGCACAGATAGCAATACAAACTGACAGGTGTTCTAATCCATCTCCACTCTATCCAACACTAAAAATAACAAGATTTGCCTTTAGTTGTACTTTAAATATTGCTGGGATTTGGAAGATGTATAAAAGATGTCTACAATCCCCCACCTACCAAGTGAACCTGTTTAACTAGAGATAAAACCTTACCCTAAGATTTCAAATTGGCCATTTATTTAAAGTGGAATGTTATACCCCCCCCCAAAAAAAAAAAAGTAAATAATTAAATGAAAATTGCAAGCAGGCCGACTTTTTATTGCATAGGAAACATACTACTGGCTGATTTACTGATTTACTGAAGGAGTTGAGAATGTTCACAAAACTGCACAATTATTCAATCGTGTGAAAAGAAAATTCCTTATTTTGTCTGCAAATGGCTGAATAATTCAATTTATTATATGAATATTCTCCAATCCTAATTCAGCCTCATGATTTCTCTTTTTATAATGAACTATTCTTACCTGCTTGCTTGCAAACTTCTTTAGAATCTACATGTGCAACTCAGTGTACATGCTTAGCATATATCGGTGCCAGGATGTTATGTCCAGACCAGTCAGGATGAAGATGCCTGCACTGCCACAGACACTGCATTGCTGGAGGGGAGTGAAGTATTAGGCCCAACTTCCACGTGATTTTGAAGCCGACATCCCAGAGTGACTTTGGCACAACTTGAATTCGACTTCTTTAACCACTTAAGGACCAAGCCTATTTCTGACACTTGTTTACAAGTTGGAATCAGTTTTTTTTGCTAGAAAATTACTTAGAACCCCCAAACATTATATATATATATATATTTTTTTTTGCAAAATAATGTTATACTAAGTAAATTGATACCCAGCATGTCATGCTTCAAAATTTTACACGCTCATGGGATGGCGACAAACTTTGGTACTTAAAAATCTCCATAGGTGACATTTAAAAATGTCTACAGGTTACCAGTTTAGAGCTACAAAGGAGGTATTGGGCTAGAATCATTGCACTCACTCTAACAATCACGGCGATACCTCACATGTGTGGTTTGAACACTGTTTACATATGTGGGCGCGACATGCGCATGCGTTCGCTTCTGTGTGCAAGCACGGAGGGATGGGTGCTTTACAAAATGTTTTCCTCTTATTTATTTTACTTTATATTTTTTATTTTTACACTGTCCCTTCAAAAAAATGTTTTGATCACTTTTATTCTTATTACAAGGGATGTAAACACCCCTTGTATTAGAAATAAGCAGGACAAGGCCTCTTTAATGTGAGATCTGGGGTCAAAAAGACCTCAGATCTCACATTTACATTTAAAAGCAATAAAAAAATTGCCCCTTTAAGGCCAGAGGACGGAAGGGACTTTTGATGTTGCTCCAGTCCTCCAAGGGCATAGAGTCAAGTAGGGACCATCTTGCCCTCACTCAACTTCCTGTCCATCCATCCTGGGAATTGGATCATTTCCGCCATTACCCACGGCTCCGGTAAGCAGCGGAGACTGCCAGGAAGCGACGGGAGGGAAGGGGCCACCTATTCTGCTGCCCATAAAAGTGATCTCGCTGCGAATCTGCCTCTGAAACCACTTTTATGCGAAAGCGGACTGCCCACCGTTTAAAAAAATGTCAGTATTATGGTTATCTGCTGTCATAACACTAGTATTTAAAGACAAAGTAGCAACATATATCCACAGTGGGCGATCATGAAGTGAAATCAGTGCAAGTCATGTTAAAGTCTCACTAAAAGTAGTGCAGGAACCTTTTTCTAAGTCTTGAGTCGCTCCCATAAGAACGGTTCCATTGCACTTAATGGGGCGTGACTTGTCATGCAACTTGTGCTCTCAAAGTCAGAGTACATGTCGTACCAGTGTGAATCGGGCCCGCTCTGCTTTAACAATTTGTCCTCAACTTAACTAAAAACATAATCTTTCACATTCAATCTGACCCTAAAACCTAACTCAACCTTCTCCAATACTAATTTAACAATAAACTAATCCCTTCAAAAGTGTACTTACCTTGCTTGGGGCCCAAAGTAGCAGATCAAAAACAGCAGTTCTGTCCTGAAAACTAACAGCACAGATTCACTGGCATTTAAAAAAAACAATGGTCTGTGGTTTAGAGCACTTTTTATTTGCGAAATTATCTGTAAAATCATTGCCTCTGTTTTAGTTAACCTTAGTGAAAATATGCAAAAATATGTGCAACAAGCAAAACTTTCATACAGGTTTGTGTACTCTCGTTATACATATAAAATATTGAACGTCTCTTACCTGCCACTTCAAATATTCTCTTTTTATATGAACTGGTAACACTACCATCTTTTCTTCTTAGTAAAGGGCTACTTCTCCTCTCTGCTACCTTCTGTTTTAATCGAGAGCGAACTTTCAAATTGGGCTCTGAAGCTGAAATGAGAATTATGCAGAGAATGACACATATGAACTAATAGGTAGTCTATTATTTATTTTGGTTTATTCCACTATACGCCAATAAAGCTAATAAATAAATGTAGTTCCCGCGCTCACCTTTTTTAAAGAAATTATATAGAATGTACAATCCTCTTAACAGAGGTCGGTGACACATGGTCGTAGGAACCCACACAGATGGTACAGGGACCTGGTCGGTGGTGTTGACCCCAGCATACCCCTTTGGGCGTTTTCTCTACTTGAGCCTGGAGTTACCTGGATCCTCCCATCAGTGGTCGGTGACATATGGTCGTAGGAACACACACGGATGATACGGAGACCTGGTCGGTGACGTCGACCCCAGCATACCCTTTGGGCATTATTTCCACCTAAGTCTGGTAAGCGCATACCCTTTTGGATTTGGGTGGATGCATGTTTTAATCACACTCTTTTGCCACTGGGATCAACCACAGAGGGATCCATTTAACCTTCATATCTTCATACTTGAATTTGGACATTTTTTAGTGATATGTAATTGGCGCTGCTATATTTTTGAATTCTATATGCCAATAAAGGATGGCCCCTGTGGTCCCTGGTATATTCAAGAACCCAAGAGAGCTACAAAAACAACAGATAATATAAAATACAATAATAAGTTCACCTTTACAGAAAATCACTGGAACCCCTCCCCATCTCACCTGGTCCCCCTGTAGCTGAGTTTGGCGATCTCCCGTTCTGACAGATCGCATCGCTGCTTTACCAGTCTGGGGATTTGAAATCCCTGCTGCTTTCTCTCCTCTTCCCCCACGGTGACAGGACGGGCTATGCGGTTTCTGCTCTGATTAGTCGGCGTCACCCATGTGACGGCGCTGACCAATTAGAATGCTCCTATATGTACCTGCTGATGAGGTACATTTAGGAGATTGAGCAGAGGGGATTTCTAAGCCCCGGACAGGTGAATCGGCGACCCTAAGTGTCAGTGTGGGTGATCGCCGGACCACAGGTTAGCGGGACTGGGGGGGGGGGATGAGGAGAGGATCCTGTGTAAGTTCACCTTACAGATTTTTCTGTTTTTCTGTAAAGGTGTACTTACCCTTTAAGCACAGAAAACTTTTCAATAGGAAGAATAGGTCCATCACGAAGGACACTAGCAAAAAAAAGAGGACTCATGGAGTGGAGGAGGGTTTAAGGAGTACATCTTGTGACATGCCAAGAAAACTGCCTATAACCCAAGATCTATGAATATCCAGTTTATGTCCTGTACTGGATGATTAAGATAAAGCTTTTTATTTTCAGTTAAAACAATAACCCATCCATTTAATAGATGACAGATGGTTACATGAACTCTCAAGTACATGTCTGAGAAAATATTCCAAGTCAGAACATAATAGTTCTCACCCTTATGGGACCAATAACTGCATGCTGAGCACAACCACCAGATCACAGGATTCTCCTAAAACCTATCAAAAGCAATCAGAACAATTTCCACCATGCTGTTCTGAACAAAGCCACAACTAGACTATACTGTTAAAAGTATTGTGACGCCTCCCTTTACAAGCCTATGAACTTTATTGATATCCCAGTCTTAGTCCGTAGGGTTCAATATTGAGTTGTCTCACCCTTAGCAGCTATAACAGCTTCAACTCTTCTGGGAAGTCTGTCCACAAGGTTTAGGAGTGCGTCTATGGGAATGTTTGACCATTCTTCCAGAAGTGCATTTGTAAGGTCGGGCACTGATGTTGGACAAGAGTTCACAGGACAAGACTGGCTCACAGGTGTTCTATCGGGTTGAGGTCAGGACTCTATGCGGGCCAGTCAAGTTCCTCCACCCCAAACTCGTTCATCCATGCCTTTATAGACCATGCTTTGTGCACTGGTGAGCAGTCATGTTGGAACAGGAAGGGGCCATACCAAACTGTTCCCACAAAGTTGGGAGCATGAAATTGTCCATAATATCTTGGTATGCTGACTCCTTAAGGGTTCCCTTCACTGGAAATAAGGGGCCATGCCAAACCCATGAAAAACAACCCCACACCATAACCCCCCCCCTCTACCAAATGATTTGGAGGGGTGACCCAATACTTTTGGAAATATAGTATGGATGAGCGAGTTTTAGGTGGAAGAACTTGACTGGCCTCCACAGATTTCTGACCTCAACTCAAAAGAACACCTTTCGGATGAATTAGAGCGGAGACTGCTAGCCAGGCCTTCTCATCCAACATCAGTGTATGACCTCAGAAATTCGCTTCTGGAAGTATGTTATAGCTGCAAATGGTGGGGCAACTCAAAATTGAACCCTACAGACTAAGACTGGGATGACATTAAAGTTAACGTGCGTGTAAAGGCAGGTGTCCCAATACTTTTGACAAAAAGGTCTAGGTACTATTATTCAAGCAATATCTAGGCGTGAATAGGCTCCTAAATAACGCACCCCATTCCTAAACTACATATGACAACATATAATTTTGATTTGATTATTTTGGCAATCACACAATGTAGTTAGATTAGTGTGGAAAAGAAATCTAGATAGAAAGTTTCTCATAGTTTCTCCTCAATGTGCCTTAATGGGAGATTTCCCTGCCAGTCACTGACTAATATGAGGTATGTTCCCTCTACTCTGAGAAAACTGTTCAGTATTCACCAGAGAGTCGCTTAACTTCTATGTCAATGTGTTTCATGCCCGGTGGCACTGATTGCCTTCCTATTTTTACCACGCACTCTTCACTCTTTGCATTTCAATCACATCAGCAGTAGAAAATTTTCTTATATATTCACGTCTCTAAATTTATCGGCCTGCTGAGAAGGTAACCTTGCATAACATAAATTATTGAAATGTAAACAAGCAATCTGGAACTGAAAGAAATACATGAATATTCTGTGATTTAAATCTATAAGTAACACAAGAGAAACATGAATAATTAGTTCCAAAATAAAAAGGCATAAAAATAAAAAATATATATAAAGAACCATTTAATATTACTTCCTAGAACTTCAATGTTTATAAACTCCAGCAGCAAAATAGGTGATTACTTCCCATTTATATACAATAAACATCACCCTGCCAATCACTTCTAGAGGCAGTAGGATAAGGAGTGATCTTTTTGACTGATAGCTGTGTGCCAGGCTTCCTGTTCCAGTTATAAATATATTTCCACTAAGGACTGTGTGAATCTAAAATTGCCATATATCACTCCAGTGCAATTTCAGATAAACAATATTCTTTTCTATAAAATGAAAAAACAAAACAAAAGATGTCGACCTCATGGTAGTAATGTGAAAGAACATTATAACTGTGAAAAGAAGTGTGCATTGATTAGAATTACCCATGATCATGGTCTTGCCCATACACTGTAGGCCAGTGGTTCTCAACCCTGTCCTCAAGTACCCCCAACAAGCCATGTTTTGGGAATTTCTCTTAGATAAAATAGTTGTCCAAAATACCAAGCCATTGATTTAAAGCACCTGTGCAAGATAAAGGAAAACCTGCAAACATGGCTTGTTGGGGGTACTTGAGGACTGAG
>BLSH010549335.1:239483-291369 GCA_018402905.1 Glandirana rugosa
AAGTGCGTCCGAAAGACAAAGGCCTAAGGTAAAACGAGTCGCCCTAGTGAGGCAACTAGGGGCGACTCGACTGCCTACTGTCAAGGCAGAGGCGAGTGACTCACGTCTACCTTGACAGTCTCACGGCGAGAGGAGATACCTTTAGCCTACTTTTACCTGGTGGACAAGGCTAGACTAAGATGTCTACCTAGAGGTAGGTAGACATAAAGTGCCTGTCCTAGTCTAGTCTCTCGCCGTCTACAGTCGTAATCACAACTCGCTTGGGCCTGACATTGCAAGCCCAGGCATGGCTTGAAATCCCACAGGCACCGTGCCTGGGCCTGGGCCTGTAAAGTTTTTAGCAAGCCCAAGCCAGGCCCCAAGACGAAACCCGAACGATTTTTGAAATGTCCGGGTCCGGGTCCGTGCCACGGACACCCTAAAGTTCGGTACGGACCCGAACGTTACAGTCCGGGTTCGCTCAACACTAATGCTGACATCTGCCGCTCTCTGATCTGATCCTGTCCGTGAAATACAGATGGATGGAGATCCATCTGTAGAATCAGATCGGAACAGGTGGTCCATTTTCATCCGATTTCCATAGAGGAGAGCGGCACTCTGACAGTTCCATCTGCACTCAGTGAGCGGAGACGGAACTGTCATCCGTCAGCTCAGCGGGGATCAACGGAGTGATCCCGCTGAGCAAAATGGAATCCGGAAACAGAAAGCCTGCGTGAAAGGGCCCTAACAAGGGATTTTGCCTAGAGCTTACTGAATGTGGCAAAGTTTCACTTTGCAAAGAATACTGAATCACATGCAAGAAAAAAAAAGCAGCATTTTTGCTTGCAAATGATTGGATGATGGAAGTCAGCAGAGTTTCCCCTTATTCACGAAGCTCTGGGGAATATTACTTTGCAAAGTGCAACTTCCTTTGCAAAGTGAACAGTCTATTTGTCTTTAGTAAATCAACCTCAGTGTATTCAGCTGTTTAAAGCCTTGAAGGTCGAATACAGCTTAAAGCGGATCCCCTGCTTACTATAGCTTTCTAGTAATGACAAGTGTATGTGAGCACTGTTAGGTGCAGTGGGATCCTGAGCACATGCGGGTGGGGTGACACATCCCTTAGAGAAAACGTCCATGACAGCCTGAATTCCAAGGGAGTGGGTTGACTCATCTAGTGGTGGAAAGGACTTTCTCTGGAGGACAGCACTTGACTGAAGATAAGTATTGCACTAAAAAGCAGTTTTTAGGGGGGTTTTAATGCTGGGTTGTGTTTTTTTCTATAAATCTAGAGTTCCTCTTAAATAAATCCTTTGAAATGTTAATAGTGGTCAGTGGTTTCATTTAAACTCAATTTAATGTCAAAGCAGTTTTTACACTTTGGGAAGTTTATTTGTCTTGTTAATTAAATTATGAAAAGCACCTGTTTGAAAACCCAGTCCAAGAAAGATGTTAATTGTACAGGTTGCTTTCTGAAAGGGTCGTTATGTTTTGGGGGCATATTATTTCAGTCCCCTACAACTTAATTAGCTAAATATACAATGCAAGTCTCCATCTGGTAGAGTCATTTACCAGGGATAATTTTGCTGCACCATAACTCAATGAGGCACAGAGGAAAACCTACTGAAATGCTATTTCCTTTAGAAGAGAATTATGTACAATTTCAGCATGCTTAGAATTTCTAACAGCTAAAACCAACAGGGAGGTATCACTCTCATTTATATGACTTTCCCATGAGGATACCCACAGCACAGGATAAAGCTTGTGCAATTTTTCATGAGCGTCTCAAATATTTTGCTTTTGAACAGAAAATTACATTTAGCACCTAAATCCCTTAACTTGAGTAGAAGCTTAGAAATATATTTATGAAATAAAATCAACGTTGTAGGTGTTACATGTAACAAACACTAACCAGACTGCGTTTAGCATGTTTTCTTTTGTACCCTTATTGTTGTTCTATGGGGCGTATGATAATAATGATATCAGTGTTATTTAAAGTATGCTATAATTCTATTTGCATTCCAAATTTCTTTTTTTCTGTTTAAAGGGACACTGCAAGAAATGTGGAGAATGAAAAATAATACTCATGACTTATTATATGGGTGGTACAGTGGTGTATACGGGTCGCTCAGTGGTGTAGTGGTTATCACATTCGCCTAGCAGCAAAAGGGTCGCTGGTTTGAATCCCAACCACTACACTATCTGCCTGGAGTTTGCATGTTCTCCCTGTGCCTGTGTGGGTTCTCCGGTTCTCCTGGTTAATTGGATCCTGTCTAAATTGGCCCTAGTATGTGTACGTATGAATGTGAGTTTGGGACCTTAGATTGTAAGCTCCTTGAGGGTAGGGACTGATGTGAATGTACAATGTATATGTAAAGCGCTGCGTAAAATGACGGCACTATATAAGTACCTGAAATAAATAAATAAAATAAAATATTATAGGAGGTCTCATTCTCAGGACTCATATGGCTAGTTATAGACTCCCCAACAGAATGCTGATGTTTTGTAATGCCTGAGCCTCAGTATATGGACTGTTACAGATAGAGACTGTTATTAGAGGTGACTCACACAAGCTGAGCTGACACCCTAAAGGGGTTTGGGTTCCTATTGCCCCAACTCAACATAATCTTGATGGTTGCAAAGTACTTCCCCTGTAAATTTTATTTGTACGTTTATATTTAGCTTGAAAGCCATGCTAGGACATCAAATGGCTGCCAAGATTATTTAGAATATATGGTCTACTGATTAGGTTAAGACCATTATGTATTAGAGGCTTCAGAGGTGCCAATAGGAACAAAGCATTTCCATTGACTAAAGCTTTTCTGCAAAGCAAAATATGGAAAACTCTCCTAAAGCCCATTCTCTGGATCTGGTTGATAAGAGTTTTTTATAACACATACTCATTCATCTGTGGATCTAAAGTGGATCTAAACCCTCCTATGCTTTTCAGGCAAAGAAGCTGCCATCTTAGCCTCTGTTTGATCTGCAACTGCCATGGTGCTGCACATGTGATCAGTAACGACACCAGACATTTGATGCTTTGACAGCTTGGTTTAGAGCACAAGCAAACGTGACCGTTAGCATTCCCAGCATGTCTGAAATGTAACTGTTTTTTGAAACAATAAATTGATGGGTTTAGTTACGCTTTAAAAGTAATCTCCTCTCTTGAACACGTCCAGTCATTTCACCCCTCTTTGTAATCTCCTTATACTAGTCATCCAGACCCACTGGAATTTCAGAGACCCATAGGGAGATTGCATAGTTACAAGAAGCTTCAACTGCATGGTCATATAGTTGATTAGGCTGATAAAAAGATATTGATCTATCCAGCTCACAAGGGATAGCACTACCTGGGGGAGAGGGTTCCATAGTGTCATGGCTCTAACTCTAAGGAACCTCTTACACTTGTTAAAGTGGAACTTCACTCTCTCAATCAACATGGACTATTTCTACTCCAAATGCTGCTAGCATTAGTAAATAGATAGGATAATATATTATATTTACTTGTTTTAAACTTTGTTTGCATTTCTGCAGTTAATTCCTGGCTTCCATGCCTAGACAAATGATGTCATACATCCCTGGAGTCCTGAGAAGGGGAGGGAGGGTTCTCAGCTCAACCCATGCCTGAGCTAAGGGCAGATGGATTGCAGGAAATAAATACTACATGAATCATATGCCCTTACTCAAGATGGTCACTGCCAGAAATGCCAGGGGGTGTTTATCAAAATGATTTCTCAGCAAAATAAAGCATGGAGACATGGATGGATGGAGGAGTTTGCTTTGAATATAAAGAAATAAATATATAACATTTTTGGTTTGTAGTGCTCAGATGCAGTGCAGTTCCACTTTAGGATTAAACCTCCTTTTTTCCTAAATTTCCTAAATCAAATCGGGGTGCATGTCTTCTTAATGGACCTTAGAATAAGCAGTTTATTACAGTTACTATTGCCACCTTTAAAGTATTTGTACATTGGGATAATCCATTCTTAAGCACCTCTTTTCCAGAGTGAATACATGTAATATTTGCAGTCATCCCTCATAACTGAGGTTTGGAGAACCTCAGCTATGAGGGAAGACTGCAAATATTACACTTATTCACTCTGGAAAAGAGGTGCTTTAGAATGGATGATCACAGGCTCTCCAAACTCAGTGGAGAACCTGTGATCATCTCCAAATCTGAGGTTTTCCAAACCCCTTATTAATTGTTTTGCCATTAGCTGAACTCATTATCATTCAAAGAAATCCCTCCTGAAGACTGGTGGCCAAAATGGAGATGCATACTTAAGATGAAGCTGTGGCAGTGTGTTTTTTAAAGGGGTAGAATTATTGATTTATATCACAAAGTTTCCTTACCTTTATGCCCCCTATGTACAGCATGCCCAATTGAAATACTTACCTAGATTAGCCTTTTCCAACCAGGGTGCCCAGGCACACTGGGGTGCCTTCAAATTTCTTCAGGGTTGCCTTGGCAAAATGCCTAAAAATTTTTAAAAAGCCAGCAGGTGGATCAAGCCTGTTGTTTAGTTACACAAAGCCACAGGTTTTCATTGTGCATCATTACAACCATACAGTTGCTGGCACCCTAACAATCAATAATGTCATCGGTCTATAAGGAGGACGTCAGGCGCCTAGACAGCATCCTTATTTGCAACTCCTTTGCACCTCTATGTCAGCACTGGGGTCACATTGGCTGAGTGAGGGAGAAAAACTTAGGGAAAAGAGAAACATTGAACTATTAATCAGTACCAGCGTGCAAAGGTGTACTTGCTTTGGAAGAATAAATAATTTGTAACATCGGGTTTCTTATATGCGTGGATGTTACTTCCTTATGTAAAACTATTATTTTCAATTTGTTACACTTTAGAATGGGGTGCCTCAAAATTGTGCCTTGACTAAAAAAAGTTGAGAAACACTGACCTTGAAGTTTTAGCTCACTGCATTGTTTACATCCTTTTGCTGGCTTTTTGATTGGACAGCCACACCTGTGCAGTTCGGCTCCATAGACTCCATAGGCTTACGAAGCTGAACTGCGCAGGTGACAGATCAAGAAGCAGGAGGGGGATGTAAAGAATACTGCAGGCCTCGGAGCGAGACCCAATTTATTTCAGGTACTTATATAGCACTGTCAATTTACGCAGCGCTTTACATGGATATTGTACATTTACATCAGTCCCTACCCTCAAGGAGCTTACAATCTAAGGTCTCTAACTCACATTCATACATATACTAGGGCCAATTTAGACAGCATGTCTTTGGAGTGTGGGAGGAAACTGGAGTACCCGGAGGAGACCCACGCAGGCACAGGGAGAACATGCAAACTCCAAGCAGGTAGTGTTGTGGTTGGGACTCGAACCAATGACCCTTTTGCTGCCAGGTGAAAGTGCTATCCACTACACCAATGTGCCGCCCCACACCACTGTGCCACCCCAATTAAGTATAGCAATTTGGGAGGTGGATGGGGGGGGGCTACACCTACTTGGGGGCTGGGGTAAAAGATTAAGGACATTTTCTTGGAAAGTATCCTTGCCATTTAAAAGAAAAATCTTTTCATATTTTTTAATTTTGCTATGCTAATGCAATTGTGTTCTGTATTTTAGATCAGTGGTTCTCAACTCCTGTCTTCGGGACCCACTAACAGGCCAGGTTTGCAGGATAACTGAAATACATCACAGGTGATATCATTTGCTGCTCAGTGATTGCAGTGTTCTAGTTTGCATCTCCCCAAGGTAATACTTAAAATCTGTCCTGTTAGTGGGTCCTGAGGACAGGACTTGAGAACCACTGTTTTAGATGATACCACCTATAAACAAGCTAATGGCTGGCATTAAGTGTGGGTGTCTATGTCTGCTGAAATGTGATGTGATAGAAGAAGAAGGACAGGGAGTGATTACCAATAAATAATGTCTGCAGCATTTCCTATTTGCAGCTCTGTAAAGCCTCGTACACACGGTTCGATGGTTATATGACCGAACGGCTCAAATCGTATGTTGGCTGTTGTATCTAGCATACTGACATGCACTACACGATCGTACGACCAAGCTGAACGCAGTGTTGTGTTATGAACGTATAAAGATAAAGTTTAGGTGCATGTAATTAACGTCCGGCCATTCCTGATTTCTGAGCATGCGTGTTTTGCACAATACAACTTGTTCGACCAACTTCCCTGTACACACGATACAACGGTCGTAAGACCGCTTGTTGGTACTACCAAGTTTTCTAGTCTGCTCATACAACTTCTGTTGTACGACCGTCGTACGTTGGCAGTTCTAATCGTGCGTACTAACGATTGATTTCGCATACAGCGGTCGTTCGTACGACCTGTTGTATACGACCGTCGAACCGTGTGTACGAGGCATTAGTCTCATATTACAAGCACTAATCCTGTGGTAGAGAGCTTTCTATGCAACAGAAAAGTTAGGCAGGAGTTCTCAAGGTATCCAGTAGGCAAAGTTGAGCCCCCATAAACACTTCAGGATTAAATAAAAATAGAGGGAGGGAGATACAAAATTCAGACAGGCCACAGAGAAAATACAATTATTTTAGAGGAGGGCAGCAGCCATTGCAACTGTTTCATAATCATCTTTATTTCTTCATTGGAGTGTTTCTTTATACTCTATCGCCAGCAGAGGAGAGCTGGCAGCCTTAGGCATGGGGGGCAAGTCCAGTCAAGTGGCCCATTGAGCCACCAAATCAGCTCACCATACATGCCCACCGGGTTTTATAATGGATATTGATGTTATGAAGCAAGACAAATATGATACAATGCTGTAACATAATTTAATGTTAATAGCAACAAAGGAGGTTTAACAAAGATAATACATTAATACAGCCTCATCGATGCCCATCAATGCAGCCTGATCAGTGCCCATCAATGAAGTCTCATCAGTGTCCATCAATGCAGCCTTATCAGTGCCCATCAATGCAGCCTCACCAGTGCCCATCCAATGCAGCCTGCAATGCAGAGAGAGGAGAGCCGCTGGATTACAAAGAGCAGGGATCTCCTGCTTACCAGGCGCGGACACTTTCATACGAAGTCCTGCCTCCTGGACTGGCTCCCATAATAGACATCATCCATGGTAGGGCCAGCCCTGGGTGCCCCCCTATGCTTGCAATTAGTTGGCGGCCGCGCCCCTGGCCCCAACTTCCTCCACAAAAAGAAATATTGTCAGCGAGCAATGGCCATCAGCCATTTCGAATGTAAGTTGGGGTGGCCTGGGGGGCAATTGCCACCCTGCCCCCTGGCTCAGCCCTCCCCTGATCACCAGTCAGATATATGTCAGTGTTCTTCTGCCTGGAAACTTTATTTTCACAGGTCATTGCTCATTGACTTCAATGTCAACAGCACAGGCCCCAATCATCCGATTTCTTAAACAAAAAGTAATAAAGTACAAGTAGTTCTTATAAGGAGCAAGTTTCTGCAATACAGAGAGTTCAGCAATGATCCAATCTGCCAAGAGAAAAACATTATAAGGAATCTGTCACTTGTTAAGCAAGAGGGCTGAACTCTGTGAATGTATTAATCTAGACACTGTCAGACCAGGTTATTTGGTCTAATCATAGTATAATATGTTATATAAGACTTCTTAAGCAAAGTAAAGACAATGGGCCATTTCATTAAACCATAATAAATGTGGTATTTTCATTATGATTATTATATTAGCATTTATTTGATTAGAAGAAAAAATATATTTTTATTTCCAAACTTCATATGTAAATGTTACATTACATGCAGCCATTGAACTAACAGCATAAACCTTATATTATTGATATTTGTGATATTTTTCATATAAAAATAATCTCATGAAAAGTATCACAGAAGTCAAGGATAAATACTGGTTCTTGATGGGAAAAATGCTTGTAATGCCTAAATAAATACTTCCTACATGAAAATAATGATTCTGTGTGGTATCCATGTATGCTGGTTAAACATTTAGATGAGAAATTTATTACAAGATAAACAAGGGCACAGTTATTACAACTCATACAGATTAGTGGACTGCCCTCAACACATTCTATCTTTAGAAATGAAATGTACAAATGATGTTATCTCTAGTTGTCACTATTTTTTTATTTCTTGCTTCTATGTATTATTTTTAAACACTACACATACTGTTAAAGTGGTAAACCTCTGACATGAAATATGAACAAAGCGTATGTCTATAGTGTGTGTTTTTCTCAATCCAGAACACCAAGTTTCATTTCTCCCTGCTGCTTTATTCTTCTGCTATAACCACTTCAGCCCCGGAAAGATTTCCCATGTTAGGACCAGAGCACTTTTTGCGATTCGGCACTGCGTCGCTTTAACTGACAATTGCGTGGTCGAGCGACGTTGTACCCAAACAAAATTTGCACCCTTTTTTCCCCCACAAGTATAGCTTTTTTTTGGGTGGCATTTAATCACCTCTGTGTCATTTCGGATCACCGCCATAAACAAAAAAAGAGCGTCAATTTTGCAAAAAAAAACCCCAAACATTTCTTACTTTTTGCTAAAATACAAATCCAAAAAAATATATAAAAAACAAATTTATTCTTCGGTTTTGGCTGATTTATATTCTTCCTCATAATTTTGGTTAAAAAAAAATCGCAATCGGCGTTTATTGATTGGTTTGCACAAAATTTGCCGCGTCCACAAACCATGAGAATTCATTTCTGCCATTTTTACAATTTTTTTTTTTTACTGGTAATGGTGACGATCTGCGATTTTTATTGGGACTGTGATATTGGGGCACACATGTTGGACATTTTTGACACTTTTTGGGACCAACGACACTTATACAGCGATCAGAAATTTAAATACCCACTGATTACTGTATAAATGTCATTGGCAGTGAAGGGGTTAACCTGGGGGGCGCTCTAGGGGTTAAATGTGTTCCCTGGGCGTGTTCTAACTGTGAGGGGGCTGGGCTGTCAGGGGCATAAGAGATCTAACTGATCCCAGTGACAGGGATTTACATTGGCAGGTTCCCCATTTTTCTGCCGCGGTAAGCAATCGTGGCTCGCCGGCGGACATTGGGATCCGCCCGAGCTGCAGGCTGTGAGCTGCTATTTAAAGATGGCAGTAAATATATGTGAGCCAGTCGGGAACCGGTTAAGCATGAGTCACTTCTGATGAGTTTTCCTGACACCAAGAGAATAATGGTGACAGGGGAGAGCACAGTCATTGACAGCCTCAGGTCTGTTCCTGTGTAATGTATGAAAGGGGTGTGTCCCTTCCCTCCAATCAGCTCTCATAGCTCTCCTCAATGATGTAACTTCAGCTCTCTGCCCCTCCTTTTCTGAGCTAAGAGATGCTGTGTAAATTCTGCACTATGAATGGATGTAGAGGAAAGACGGCTGTGGAAAAACAGGTACAACTTATGTAGAAGGGTTAGTTTCATCTCTGTGTATCATCTGAGGCCAGTCAGTTCATTGGGTATATGTAAGGGTTTACAACCACTTTAACCACTTTAATACCATGCACTTCCCCCCCTTCCTGTCCAGACCAATTTTCAGCATTCAGAGCTGTTGCATTTTGAATGACAATTGCACCGTCATGCTACACTGTACTCAAATGAAATTTTTATTATTTTTTTCCCCAGAAATAGAGCTTTCTTTTGGTGGTATTTGATCACCTCTACGGTTTATATTTTTTGCGCTACAAATAAAAAAAGACCGAAAATTTTGAACAAAAAAGTTTTTCTTTGTTTCTGTCACAAAACTTTGTAAATAAGTACATTTTCTCCTTCACTGATGGGCACTGATGAGGCAGTACTGATTGGCACTGATGAGATGGCACTGATGAGGTGGCACGGTTGAAGTGGCACTTATATACAGCACTGATGGGCACTGATAGGTGGTACTGTGGGCACTGATAGGTGGCACTGTTAGGAAGGCACTGGCAAGCATCACATATGGGCACAGTGCCATCCCTATAGTGCACTGTATGCCCCTTACCTGGGGGTCTAGGTTGGGCTCCCTGGTGGTCCCTGGGTGGCCTCCTGTTGGTCTCCCTGGTGGTCCCTGGGCGGAACTTCCTGGCGGTCCCTGGGTGGGTTCCTTCTGATCTTGACTAGTTTTAGTTTGAACACTCTGCAAACAGGGCAAACTTCTGCTATGAATTCAGGAGTGACCCTCCTGTTGAGTCCACAGGAGGGTTAGGTCACCTGAGACAAAATTTTCACTTTGCCTCATGTACAGATTGTTCCAAAATGTACCCAAGCATGAAACAATAGACTTAATTGTCTCTAATGGAAATGTCTCAAACAGGGGGTTTACTCTTTTGTCAGCACATCCAAAATAGATTTAGGTATATGTTAGTGGATTGAGCTGTTCAGCAATTTTTTATATCTATCAGAGGCTTTGTGAAATCGCTCCATCTTTTCAGGTCAGTCTATGTACTCTAATACATTTACTGAATATGTCCTCTATTTTACATTATTGAAAGAGCAGCAGAGAGACATTTGCTGCATATATATATATATATATATATATACTGGGTGTATACTGGGTTCTACGGGGAAACTAGAAACCATTGTGTGATTCAACACAGCAGCTGCCACCTACAGCTGAAAGTTTTGGGTAGACAAATCATTTAACTCCAGGAATATGAAGACTAGTATATTGTTGTGTTTTTTGCAATAGTTTGTAGTTTTCAGCCAATTATTACACTCCTACAATTTTGATTACTATGTCAAATTTTAGACAAACCACATTGTGCAGCCAATAGGAAAGCATTTTCTAACTATTAAAACAGACCATATGGATAGCTCCATATGATTAGTATAATTTCTTCCTCTCTGTGGTGTTTCAAGCTTTCTCAGGTTCAATAACACAGTGCAGTTGTATGCAAAGCAGAGCAATAACTCTTCTCAGACCACCCGCTGGCTTTGTAGTAGTTGCAATGAAAATGGACATAGCTTTCCGCAATGATGATGCATATTTTCCGCAGAACTAGTACAAAGCCAACATATTAGAAAACACAGGTGTGTTTATCAGTGGGGCTCCGACAAACAGACATGGTAAAAACCTCCTCTAGGGTACCAGTGCCTTGAAATACAAGGAGTTGCATCTAAAAAAAATGTGTTCTATGAGGTCTGGAGTGCTTGCTTCTAACAACAATTTAGCTTTTCATTTACAGATCTGCACTAGACAAATGACAGTTGGAATCTAGGTGGTATGAGCAAGCAAGCAGATGATAAGCGGTTCTTTCCAATATCTATACACAGAGGACCATCAATTTTCTTTCTTCACATTCATATTATGTAGCCATTAGCATATTCTGTAGTCTCTACTTCCTCTGCAGTGGATGCAGTAAAGATTTATGCAACTAAATACAATAAATCCGGACTCTTTTATACAATAAGTCAAAGTCCTCCGCCAACCACGCATCTGCTGATCACAATTAACATGATTACAATGCAGCCAATTCAGTCATGATCATTGAATTTGGTAGACAACTTACACCAAAAAAAATATGTAAACTTATGAAATTAGCAGTATTTGATTTTCAATAATTGTGTTTATATAGCCTGTGTATAGCACAAACCTTTCTTAGTATTAGATAAATTTGAGAAGGTTTAAAACCATTGTCATCTTTTTTTTTGCTGTCTCTGTCCCATTGGGGACATTTCTCTTTACTTGTTACAGAGATTCAATAGAAAGTGAGAGGACATCTTTAAAAGCAAGGTGAATTGTCAAGATATTATCAAGGTGAATTGTCAAGATATTATAAGAACACAAGAAGATTTCTCCATCAAATGATTTACCCTCACCTCTCATTCTGAAGACATTTCTAATACCTTTTCATATTCTGTCTTGGTGACAGTGATCACCAGAACAAATAGACCGGGTAAACCTAACAAGCTGGGACACAGATAGCAATAAAACAGGGGCTCTAATCATTCCCCCAAACATTTAAAAAAAGAAAGTATTGACTATACATACACTTTAAATCTCAATGTGTCGAGGGAAGTGTTGTTTTTTTAACTCAAATTCCCTATAAAATTATAAGGATAAACTAATTTTACCATTGATAAACATAATCTATTCAAACTTACTTTGTAGAAATATCTCAGCAATTTATAATGACTTAAAGACTACAGAAAACCTAGTCTACCTGTATTTACTGGAGAAGACATTGTGGGGGTCATTTACTAAAACTGAAGAGTGCAAAATCTGGTGCAGTTCTGCATAGAAACCAATCAGTGTCCAGGTTTAATTTCCAAAGCTTAATTAAGCAAGCTGAAGTTAGAAGCTGATTTGTTACTTTGCAGCTATACCATATTCTGAGTGCACCAGTTTTAGTAAATCCCCCCTATATGTTCAAAGTGGAAAACAATCAGGAGATCTTGAGGTCCTCAAAAAGCTGGTGGATGACTCAGCTCATCAAACTGTGTCTATAACTATTACTTTCTTGTACATTATCCCTTAATGTTCATGCCACAGTTAAGAACATCTACCAGCAATGTTTTCAACTATGGGATAGAAACACCAGAAAACACCAGCCGTAACCCTATGCAAACATGACAGAACATAAAACCTCTATGCAGGCCTTTGAGCCAAGGACACCAGCACCGCAGGGCATAAATGCTAATCCATTATTCAATCAAAGCTTTTGATTTCCGAAACAAAATACCAAACAATCAGGACCAACTTCTCTATAAACATGGATAGAATATATGTTTTTTTTCTAAAGAGCAACCCATTTAAAAGCATTTGGCATCAGGTTCTACTACTTGTGGACTGATTGCCAAGTCCAAGTTCTCTGCATGATCTAAATAAATCATTATATTGCTTATTGGATCTGGAGACACTAGGTTATGTCAGATTTGCTTAACTCACAAGGATTGAATGCTCCAAACTGTTTATAAGCAAAGTCTCAAATTATATTTGACTTAATGTGTTGTTAAACTGTCTTTCTCAAGCCCCAGTAAAGGTCAGCCCATTTAAAAGAAAGGGATGAAAACCATCAGGCAGAAGACATGTTTGTGGCATTGATTTAGAAGCCTGGACTAGTATTAAGTGCCTTGGGAAAGAGAGGGATTAACATGTATAAAAAAGGTCAAGAATTATTTTGCACTGTTGTTGTTTTGAAACTGGTTTGTGAGCAATGAGAAGGGGGATTAAGTGCTCTTAGTTTTATTGTACCCCTGTATTATTGTATATTTATTGCTGTACTCTCTTATTGCAGTCTGACCTTTCTCACAGATAGGTCCTAGACAGATAGGGGACATGGTGCACCGACGCTTGCAAGGAATGTGATTTCTTTTGGACCATCCATCCTTCGAAGCCCTGCGTTATTGGTTCCCTGGGATAAAAGGAACAAGCTGGAAACATTGATGTGTCTTTTTTTATTGCACACAGCCTCTTGGACATTCTTACATGGACAACTCTAAGAACCATCTGAGAACACTTCAACTCCTCCACTCCCATGAGCTTTGGGACCGCTATCAGTGTCTCTAACATGCTACTTTAATAGACAATAGCTGCAAATAAATATGGTACTGCTATGTAATTTGTGTATTGTAGGTCTTGGTGACCAGCCCAGCACAATGCAAAGCAATCCACAGCCTCACACCGCATGGTGGCCAATAAATATTATAGACAGCATGCAGTGTGTGAAAATACAGTATATACACTCACCAGACACTTTATTAGGTATACCTGGCTAGTACCAGGTTGGACCCCCTTTTGCCTTCAGAATTGCCATAATTTTTTGTGACATAGATTCAACAAGGTGTTGGAAACATTCCACAGAGATTTTGATCCATATTGACATGATAGCATCACGCAATTGCTGCAGATTTGTTGGCTTCACATCCATGATGCAAATCTCACGTTTCACCACATCCCAAAGGTGCTCTATTGGATTGAGATCTGGTGACTGTGGAGGCCATTGGAATACAGTGAGCTCATTGTCATGTTCAAGAATCCAGTTTGGGATGATTGGAGCTTTGTGACATTGTGTGCATTATCCTGCTGGAAGGAGCCATCAGAAGATGGGTACACTGTAGTCATAAAGGGACTGACATGGTCAGCAATACTCAGGTAGGCCATGGCATATAAACAATGCTCAATTGGTACTAAGGGGTGCAAATTGTGCCAAATATCCCCCCACACCATTACACTATCACCAGTCTGAACCGTTGATACAATGCAGGATGGATCCACGTTTCTTGTTGTTTACGCCAAATTATGACCCTACCATCTTAATGTCACAGCTGAAATTGAGATTCATGAGACCAGGAAACGTTTTCCAATCTTCTATTGTCCAATTTTGGGTGAGCCTGTGCAAATTGTAGCCTCAGTTTCCTGTTCTTAGCTGACAGGCGTGGCACCTGGTGTGGTCTTTTGCTGTTGTAGCCCATCTTCTTCAAGGTTGGATGTGTTGTGCATTCAGATATGGTATTTTTCATACCTTGGTTGTAACGAGTGGTTATTTGAGTTACTGTTGCCTTTCTATCATCTCGAGCCAGTCTGTCCATTCTCCTCTGACCTCTGACATCAACAAGGCATTTTCTACCACACAAATGCCGCTCACTGGATAATTTTTCTTTTTCAAGCCATTCTCTGTAAACCCTAGAGATGGTTGTTCATTAAATTCCCAGTAGATCAGCAGTTTTTGAAATACTCAGACCAGCCCGTCTGGCACCAACAACCATGCCACATTTAAATGCCACGTTTAAAGTCACTTAAATCCCCTTTCTTCCCCATTCTGATGCTCGGTTTGAACTTTAGTAAGTTACCTTCACCACGTGTAGATGCCTAAATGCATTGAGTTGCTGCCATGTGATTGGCTGATTAGCAATTGGTGTTACCAAGCAATTGAGCAGGTGTACTTAATAAAGTGTCCAGTGAGTGTATATATTATGTATATATAATATGTAGTAAGCTCACAGGAGCAGGGCCCTCTAACCCTCTTGTTTTAAACTGTACTTTTGCTGTAATGTCACTTTATCTTGTAAAGCGTTGCGCAAACTGTTGGCGCTATATAAATCCTGTATAATAATAATAATAATATTTATTAAGTGCCGGTACACACTGGGGCGGCTTCAAAGTCACCAGATTCTCGTCCGACTTTGAAGCTGCCCCTGTGCAGCGCGACTTCAGTGCGGCTTGCAAACGACTTCTGTATAGAAGTCAATGCAAGTCGCTCTGAAGTCGCCCCAAAGTAGTACAGGAACCTTTTTCTATGTTGGAGCAACTTGAGTGCCTCCTATTAGAACAGTTCCAATATACTGCATGGAGCGCTGCTTGTCAGGCGACTGGTCGCCCCAGTGTGAATCGGCGCTAAGAGGACCTTTGTGGCAGCCAGGTATAATTTTAATGAAAGCTGTGGTTTTCAATATAAAGAAAATTACTTTTGAAAATGAATTAACAAGTTATGAGATATGAGTGATTGGATTTACATATACTTGAATACAAGCTTTATTAGCTTCCTGTTACCTAATACCTGCAGTATCAAAGAATGAGGAAACTGGACTGTCCATGGGGCACATCAGACGAATAGTTAACAAAAAAATCGAATGACTGCATTTTTAATTTTTGGCTAACAAGCAGTTGATGTGCCCCCGCAATGCACAGGAGTGAGCTAAGCAGGAACTTTCAAAACATTTTTGTGAGTCTAATATCAGTCAGATCCTACCAGTCATGCTCTGCGCAATATACTATAGGTAGCACAAAGATAAAACAAACCTAAATAAAAGTAAAATCAAAATACTTTTCCATTCTTCAGCCTAAAGCATCCGGACTGTGACACGTTTGGCATGTGTGCGTCACAAAACAAAATTTACACCATATGTTGAGCTCTCCATTTTAGCAGGGGAAGTTGAATGCATCACATAATTCCCACCTCCTAAGGTCAGTATACCCTCTAGCAACAACAGAGGAGTGTGACCTCACAACTTAATTGCACTTATTATCCATTTACAATGAATTGTCACAAGTGAGTAAAACAAATAGCAAACAACCGCTAAAAATCCTTAAACAGAAGCTTTATCACTACAGTTACTCTACTCAATGGACACTCGTAGTTTTCAGTATACTGTACTAGGGGATTTAAAACATTACTATGCAACAGTTCATGTCCCTTCAGACAGCATTGACTGTCTGGGTTCAACCCAAAAAGTTGCTGCCTCCAAGTAATAGAATCATAAAACACTCTCATTCCCTAATCAACACTAATTAAAAATCTGCCTATGCTCAGTAATTAAGTTTATGTTGTCTAAGTCTGACAGTCTGCATATGCCGGGGTCATATCTTTTCTAGATAGATAGATAATGATAGATAAGTTTTATTGTCATTGTAGAAAAACAAATTCACAATGAAATTACATTTCTGCTCCACACATTATTCATACACTGCAATCTTCAGCTACACATCTGCAATACACAATTAATTTGCCTCCAATAAAATTCCCATAAAAATATGACAATGAATGATAACATAGATCTAAATGACCACTTTCATTACATTCCTGCATTAATAGCTTTAATAGCCCTAGGAAAAAAAACTCTTCTTAAATCTGTTTGTCCTTGCTTTTATCACCCTAAAATGTCTCCTGGACGGCAATAACTCAATAACTCTATGATTAAATGAAAAACTGAAATGTAAACATGTAGATTCTATAAGCCATTGCTATCCCAGTTCTTCACTTTATTCAGTGTTACCTAATAGTAAATATGTAAGCAACCTTAGAGCGATATTAAACCCAAAACCAAAAACGGAATATAGTGCAGCTAACCAATGATTAGATGTGGTGGCTGCTTTCGTTTTTCTTTTTGTTTTAGGCTTTTTTCCTTTTGTTTTCAGCTAGTGATCTGGCCAGTAACACACCTCCTGTATTAGAGTGCCCGCAGGAGCAAGGGAGCACCTTTGGACAGCAGCATTGTTAATCTGGGGGAGGGGAGTGTAAAGGCCCGTACACATGGTCGGATTGTTGGCCAACAACGGTCGCCCAACAGCCTGTTGGCCGATAATCCGACCGTTAGTACGCACGATTCGACAGCCAATTTCCAATTGTCGTCCAACAGAAGTTGGCTGACAAGACTAGAAAACTTTTGTTGGCTCGTGTGTACAGAAGTCGGCCAACAAAAGTTGGAAGTGCAAACATGCATGCTCAGAATCCAGGAAGTGTTCGGTCGTGTAAACCTGCGTCCGTAATTCACAAATCACATTCACCTGAACTTCCTCTTTATACGCTCTTAACACGTCACTATGTTTGGCTTTGTTGGAGGATTACTTGACTACCATCAGTACGCTAGACCAAACCTCAGACAGCCGATTTGGACAAAAGTTGGACATGCGGTCGTATGATAATTGGCGCATGTGTACGAGGCTTTAGGTGTACTAGAATGTTTAAATACACTAACTAACTACTTTATAAGCAGTTAAAACAAACAGTTTTTTCCCTTTTGGGATAAAGGTTTTTACATAAATAAATAAAAGATGATCATTGTAAACACCCTTGCCAGCGTTAAGTGGTTTGTCTCATCTCTGTAACTGATACATCTTGCAGGAGAGCTTGTTCTTTTGAAAAACAAAAGACTTACTGGCCAGATCACCAGATGAAAATAGAAGAAAGCCTAAAAAAGAAAATGAATGCAGTCATCGCATCTAAGATTTGGGAAGCTGCAATATAATAAATGTTTGCATTTGGGTTTAATACAAATGAAAATTAATTAATGAAATATTTAATTCAAAGTATATCCATAAACCCAATAAACATAATTAGTGTATATCCAAAATGGCCAATTTTCCCCACATACATGGGCACCAGTTTTAGTACCCACTAGAAAACTGCATGTCTGAAATCATGGATGAGGTTACAATTACCCGTCTTGCCTTGAACTGGCACAGGCTTTACTGCCTGCCACTGATTGTAATACATACAGCCTGGCACAAAACTTGTCTCCACTTTGGGTTAGCAGATGGCCATAAAAAATAAAGACACTCCCTGTTTTCACTTTGTAGCATGCTTCAAATGGATTGACCATATTCTGTGTGGTTGCCAGCCATTCTCTTCATGTGCCAGGCTCAAGATGAAAAGATCAGCACTGAAAAGGGGCTGTACCAACCTGAGAAGTCAGGGCCAGTAAAAAAAAGTTTAGAAAAAGAAAAGGGCCATGCCAATAGTTTTGAAATCCTGTAGTATTTATTTCATCATTAAATGCCAACATAACAAGCCAATACATTTCAGAGGTCACATAACTTTCCCTTCATCAGGGCCTAAATTACAAATAAGGATGAAAATAAACTCAAGGGGTAAGTTGGATGTTGGGATATAATTGGGACTGGAGACCACACCCACCCACCAACGTATTCCCCAAATACAACCATGTGACCAAAAAAACACTCACCACGCCATGTTTTGTCAGAAATGGCTGCCGCACTTTATTGATTTACAATTCTCATAACCATTATCAAGAATTAAATACTTGCATAACATAAAACCTCTAACAGGCTTTGCCCAGTTGTCGGAACTTGAGCAGCTTAAACTTTATTAACAAAGAAAAGCACCCCCCCTTGGATTCTGGGGTGACCCAAACACACAAAATGCTGTGACGGGGAGGGAGCTCTTCTTTCCGTCGTCCAGGCCTCTGCAAAGGAAGACCCCATTCTCTGCAGCCCTTATATAGCTTCCCAAGGGAAATTCCAGAATTTTCCAGGAATTCCCATTGGACAATCACGGAGAACCTTTTTACATATTTAAAGGGACAGTGCCCCCAATCACCCATTGCAATATACAATCCTTTGTACAGTCTTATTAAAGTGGTTGTCAACCCATGACAACCACTTTAACCTACAGGTAAGCCTATAATAAGGTTTACCTGTAGGTGCCCTGCATATCTCCCAAACCTGCACGGTTTAGGAGATATGCAGTGTACTGCGATGTGCCTATGTCCCCAGGCACATGCGCAGTGAAGAAACTGCTTCCGAGCCATTCCACTGAGATCGTGCCGTGACTGGCAACTCCTGCACGCATGTTCGGGAGTGAAGTCACGCGACTCCAGCCAGTCACAGAGCCGGAGATCTTGCCCCGGAAGGAAGAGGGGCAGAAGATGGATGCGGCCTGGAGCGGGGACATCGCTGGACATCGCTGGCTTCCAATGGAGGTAAGTGGCACATAATGGGCTAATATGCGATGCATACTGGCCCATTAAGCTTTTACATTCCAGGGTTTACTTCCTCTTTAAAAAAAACTGGCTTCAGCATTTAGTTGTTTAAAAAACCCAACTTTGGAACCAGTTCCTCCTATCCACACCATTCGAACGTTAAAATGTAATTTTTTAAAATCTCAGATATAGCAAATGCATGATCTTTTCTGTCGCAAAAGCTTGTGGGGGGGGGGGGTATTGAGGGGTTTGGGAATATTTTTCATTTAAAGGTGCACTTATATTTTAATATTAAAGTTCCTTCGCTAAACTGCTAGAAGTCTAATGTACAGATCTCACAGTTCACTGTGTATCTAAGTAAAAATCAACAGATCTTCAAGCCAACAGCAAAGTATGAGTAATGCCTTATAACATAAATGAGTATAGCAAAAATAGACAGGGATTAAAATGTTGACACTATTTTGGTCTATTAGATAGAAGTTGTTAGAAGCCTGTAAACATAGCAAATATCTTTAATACACAACCATATGTTTAAATTCTATATCTATATGCAATAATCAACAAAATGGTCTCAATAAAGTGGGTCAAGATCCATACTCAGTATAGGTAAGATTAATGTTGTATTGCCCATGGGCACAGGAAAAAAGGCTTAACCTCAGTGGCAAAGGTTACAAATGCCTGCCTGTCCATCACTGTAAGCCCACTTGAGCCATCATTGTCTGTCCTATGGCCAGGGCAGGGAGACAGTCCCTTATTGTTCCTGGAGCCTACAGCATAGACTGTTGGTTACCCAAATGAGCAAGGGGTCATCTGACTCGTGTCGGGGTTCCTGTTTCTTTTCCTGATCAAGCTAGCATAAAAACATAAGGGTTATATAGCTAAAGGGCTAGAATTAACTCCATTGTTCTTATAGTGATTTAATAGGTAAACAGGGTATCCCTGCATGTTGTTAAACTGTCACTTTAATTAATGAAATATGGTATAGCTAATGAATCATTAACCCCACAGAATATACATTCTGTAAGCATTATGTTAGGAATCCTTAATTCATATACAAGAAGAGAAACATGGCTTTTGAATAATGTAATGGGAAATAGTTTCATCTGCCTCATTTGCACAGTAGTTCCTGTTCTGGTTTTACAGCAGAATGTAACCATTGTTGCTCAGTTTCAGTGTGCATACTTTGGATTTACTAAAGAGTGTGCACAATTTTAAAAAATGTACCCTATTTACCCAATGTGGAGTATAACTAAGTAAAGGGACCAGAGAACCTTGGATGCTGTCTATAAATTAGCAAAGATCTGTACAGCCTGAACTTTATAAATGCATTTCCAGGATTGATGACCCAATGAAGCATAACTTAAAGTGATTGTAAAGTCTTGTTTTTTTTTTTTGTTTTTTTTTTAATAACAAACATGTTATACTTACTTGCTCTGTGTAGTTGGTTTTGCACAGAGCAACCCAGATCCTCCTCTTCTTGGGTCCATCTTTGCTGCTCCTGACCCCTCCCTCCTGGCCGAGTCAAAGCTCCATGTATCCATTCAGACACGGAGCCCCAACCCTGCCCCACCCTCTCTCGCCCCTGATTGGCTGACCATATTTAATTGACAGCCGTGTGAGCCAATGGCACCGCTGCTGTGTCTCAGCCAATCAGGAGGAGTTTCCCAGACACCTTAGACATTTGTGGACATCTCTATAAAGAGAGGTAAGTAATTAGGGAGTGCTGGGGGGCTGCTAGACACAAACGTTTTTTTTATCTTAGAATGCATTAAGATAAAAAAGTATTTTGCCTTTACGACTCCTTTAAAGCTTCCATAGTCCCTACCTGATGCAGGAGTGTTCCTTAACAACTAACCCTTATGAAAAAAAGGTTTTCCGAGTACCTTCCCGAGCACATCCTTCATGCCCAGTAAGAAAAAGCGAAGAGTTTTTAAACTGACATTCAATTACATAAACATGCTCTCAATGAAAAATAGGTACCATAGAACATATTATAATTTAGAATTGTGATATTTTCCTTGGATTTTAACAGACATAAACAGCCCCAGTATAACATTTTAGTTTTGCAAAGATTGGGATTTACTGGTGACTGAAGTGACTTTAAGTGACTATTGTGAATGGATAATAATAGACAAAGTATGATCCTGGTTTATTTTAAATGCTAATTGACTGATCTACTGTTAGGCATGGCAGTAAGGTTATCGTGTTTCAGTAACCACTTAATTCCAATAACAGTGCTCTCAAAGTTTTAGTGGTTTTTTAATACCACTTTAATACTTTGAAGTGTCCAGTATCATGCAGACAGTGGGTTGAAGCATATTCCCATTAAACAAAGATCATAGCCCAAAATATCCAGTCTTCCTTACCTGGACAGAAATTACTCTAAATATAACTACATTGTAGTTACATTAAAAACCGCTTCTTTCAAAGACAAAAAAAGGTGACCAAGCCTCATCCTGAAAATATATCTGTCTTGGAGGCGGGGTTCACACCTATGCAAATTGGATAAACCGCATCCAATTCGCAGGGCACTTGAAAACACATTGTTTTCAATGTGTCCTGTTCACATAGGTGCAGTGCATTCACACTCCGCATTGCACAGAAAACGTGTGTGTTTTCTGTACAATGCGGTGCGAATTTCCAGCCCATTTCGTTCAATGGGAATGCATCTGACACGGAGATGTGTTCCGCATTGAACAGGAATCTTTTCCCCTGCTTGCGGCCCCTCCCCCTCCCTCCCCGGACAGCTACCTCCCCGAACGGGCAGGAGCCGCCAAACGATGGCTCCAGTCCTTCTCACAGGAAAACAGGCTGGAATTTGCACTGCAATGGTATGAATCCAGTCGGAAGATACAAGTTCATGAGAACCAAAATAATTCAGATTATAGGACTTAGTTATTAAAACATTCAGGAGCAAAAATTAAACAATTCCCCATAGTAACTAATAATGTATAGTAACTAATAATGTTAGACCTTTATTATTATTATTATTATTATTATTATTATTATTACACAGGACTTATATAGCACCAACTTACTGTGCAGCGCTATACAACATGAGGGCAGAAAGTTCAGTTACAATTCAATTCAATACAGGATCGCAGGGCCCTGCTCGCTAGAGCTTACAATGTAGAATGAAATATGCAATCTGATACGTTGCTAGCCAATAGCCCTATTTGTGCTCCAGGTGGGCAATAGCCCTATTTGTGCTCTCCAATCAGGTCTATTGATATCATACTTCTACACATAGGCCATTATCTCAGATTCTTAGGAACAGCTATTTTCTATGCTTAAATACACTGTAGCACTAGTTACATGTCCTGGTGTATGACCAATGTAGGGGCATTTATAAAAGAATACAAGTTGTGAGGGTATTCTTATAAATAAACTACATTTTTGTACATGCTATTCTAATGTCCTGGTTTTGCACGATTTATTTATGCGGCTGCCTATATGAATGTCCCTGGTGTATTTATTTTAATTCCTCAATACTTACATATTCTACTCTTTAAAAGATGAATAGTTACTTTATATTACACTGTTTGAACAATCTTGTTTAAAGGAAATAAGCCATGTAATATTTGTAATTGGTGGCCAACTGTAACAAACCACACTCTCCAGGAGTCCTTTAGGAGGAACACTGGTTAATAGTACATGTATCTGCTAGGTAATCAGTCTCACAGCTGGAATGCAGAGGTCCTCCCTGCCCACGTATTTACCCAACATAATGGAAACTACGAGCAATCATCTTTCACGATTAATCTGGAGTGTCTACGCAGTTTCATCTGTTTAAAATATCAGCCAATTTATATCTAATATAAATGGACACAAGGTAAACTTGAAGGGCAAATTCTTAACTCTCTGATTCTGATAAGACTTGCATGTGGGACCTGTATTCCTTTCAAATGCCACTTTCATTAAACATCACTAGACCTTGCTTAGCTGTGTTTCAAGGCACAGGGATGTCTACACCTATTCATGTTCTCAGCAGGGGTTCAGAAAGTCTCACTTGATGCAATCTTGATGTCTGTCAGAAAATATAAGCTGGGACAGCATTCGATTCCCTTTGGAACATAAAACAACAATCAGGATTTTTTCTGTGCTGTACATCAAAGAGCAATGATATCATCTATGTGTTTACTAAGAGATGCTTGGTAACGTGGCGTTATTTTGCCATCCAAAGAAGGTATTCCCCACTGAAATAAGACCGTGACACTTTTTCTGAATGTTTCACTTACGAAGCCTCATATGCAAGCATAACATATGAGAGGTTAGCTTAAAGTGTATGTAAAGGCAAAACTTTTTTTTAGTTTTGGATTTAGCAGGGACAGGTTAGAACCTCTGTCAAGGTTTTATTGCTTTCTATGTCTTCATTGCAGAAATGGACCCCTATATTTATACTCGTTACCATTTTCACCAAGACAGAAAGTACCGGAAAATCCAAAATTTGAAAGTTGTCACCAGAACATAAGGTGCGGATGAATCTTCAAATAGGGACACCTGTTCTAGACACATTTGAATTAAGCTGGCCCTATGTATAGTTTTTTTTTTTTTCAGCCTACGGGCACAAATTAGGTGGATGGGGGTGGAGGTGGAGGTGGACATTGTATTCTATAAGCTGGATCACTCCTCAAGAAAAGTTTTTCAGCATAACCGTTTAACAAAAGTCAATCAAATTATCAACTTTGGTCAAGCATGGACAGCTAAACACTGATCGAAATTTGGCAGGTTCCTGCTGAACTTTGGGAGAATGTTTTGGCTTTACAAACACTTTAAGAATTCTGCGGCCCTATTTATTAAAACTAAAGAAAGCTGGCATTAAGGTATTGCTTATTGCAACCATTATAGTCTTTCAGATTATTTATTTACACTGTACAAGAGCAAAATGTAAGAATGCAGAGGAGCAAAATGTAAGAATGCAGAGGAGCGTCTTTATAGGTATTTTCAATGAATGTTGAAGTGTCTGTGTGGGGTAAGTAAAGGTCTATGTCTGTGTGTAAAGTTACTGTTTGTTACTGGCACTAGCAACAAAGGAAAGAGTGTATGTAATTAAGGTTATAATGAGACAGTAGTTGTTGGAAATTATCAAATTGTGCCCCAAGGGGAATTTGTCCAGTTTGGGATTAAGGGTTAAGTTAGAATCTCTGCATGAAAAAAACTGTTCCCTTCTGGTGTTGTTTAAGGAGGAATAGATTGTAGGAAGGGAATACGGGAATTGTGTTTGCTGGGGAATTAAGATTGTAATAGGTGTATAGTGATGTTAGCATCTTGGGGTTTAACTTGTAACAGGGTCAGCTATCTGCTTAAAGCAGTCAAAGTGTAGGCTTTTCCTTACATTATCAACACTCGTATTTGCTTGGCCTGGGTTTGCTGTTGCCTGTAAACCCTGATTAAGCACTAAATTATCTGGGGGTCAAGGCTTTTTGAATATGGGTCTATTGAAAGCATGCAACATTAATTTGGTGAGAATGCAGGTATTTCAATACTTTGACCCTTTTGAATAGAGAGTTAAGGCCCAAAGCATCTGAGGAGGTTAAGAACAATTGGTAATAGTGAAAACAGAAGAGAAAATTAGCAAGTGTACGTAGTCAAGTCCACCCCAGAGGGAGAGGGGATGAAGGGGGGGCAGGTTAGTAAGAATGGAAAAAAACAAACATAGGTAGTAAGAGCATCTTTTAAAAGTAGGAAAGTAAAGTGTGGTATGAATAGGTGAAGCTAGGGTGTTTGCTCATTTTGAGCACTGGTGTGCAAACTCTATGAGTAATATTGGTCTCATGGAGTCTGAGAGAGGAAGCATGAACATGATTCAGGAGAATGGGCCCGGTGAGCAATTTCCAGGAGGAATTTTACTATAAAGGTACACAAACCAGCAACAACAACAATACCAATCATAAAGAGAATCCAGATGCACAATGAAAATGTATTGAAGGGTGGACTATCCTCTTTATGACCTCTGCTTAAGGGTGTTGGAACATGGAATCTAAAATAATATGTAGGGTCATTTAGCTGGATAATAAGAATCTATTAGGGATGAATGCCTCCCAAGGACTTACAGGGGTTTATAATAGCCATTCAAGAAATATCTAGGAAAGCATCTTTTCAAGTATCAATAAAAAAAGACATTTAGAATAACAATAATTCCCTAATTCAGGTTTAAAAGTAGAAAGTTAGGTATGCTGAGCAGGATCAACAGGGAGCCACAGCAGCACATTAGACCCTCTGCAAAGCCTGCCAGTGTTTCTAAAAATTAATAAAGGAAAGCGTGGTGTGAATTGACAAAGTTAGGGTGGGTGTTTGCACGTTTTGAGCACTTGTGTAAGCTCTGTGAGTACTATTGGTCTTATGGGGCCTGAGAAAGGAAGCATGAATTTGATTCAGGAGAATGAGTCAAGAGATAACAACAATACCTATCATAATGAGAACCCAATGCACAACGAAAATTTATTGAATGGTTAAATATGCGCTTTAAGACCCTTCGCTTAAGGGTGTTGATACATGGAATGTAACACAATGTTAGATGGTCTAGCTGGATAATAAAAATCTATTAGGAATAAATGCCCACTGCAGACTTGCAGGGGTTTATAATAGTCACTTAACAAACATCTAGATAACATCTTTTCAGGTATCAATAAAAACTTAAAATAACAATAAATTCCCTAACGCAGTTATAAATGTAGGAGGGTAGGTACGCTGAGCAGGACCAACAGGAAGCCACAGCAGCACATTGTACCCCTGCAAAGCCTGTCAGTAGTAGCACCAACTCACAACAACATAGTGTCCCGTATGCTATGGCATCCACTATAGGCAGACATTAGGACAGTGGAAATCTTTTCAATAAACCAGGGCACATCGGCTGCCAGATGTTAACAGTATATACAGGGGCATTTGAGCAAATAAAGCAGCACATTGCATGGAGAATATAGGATGTGAAATTACAGTCTGTCCCACCATGGGATACAAAGCATAAACCGGACGCTGATAATATGAACTGGATAATAAATGGCCACCAGAGATGAATGCGACATGAGGACATGCAAAGACTAGTGAAAAACAATTGGCAGGTAGTCATCATGGAGGAGCATTAGGGCAATCCCTTTATAGCAAAAGTAAAAAAAAAATAACAGAATAGGTTAACAAATAGCCTGCATCAGGTGTTTTTATGAATAAAAAGTATCGGTAACTGTAGAGCCCGGGTCCTTCCATTGGGTAGGTAATGGTCTAATGGTGCAGTGGGGAATTCCTCCTTAGAACGTCGCTGTAAATTTTGGCATTGTTTGGGTGGAATCTGTAAAGCCTGGTACACGCTACTTGTTTTTTTTTTTTCTGATTAACCCAGTGGGCTGAATAAAAAAAAACTGCAGAGCTCCGGAGGAGGCGCTGTACTAGCTATCTGATGTTAGTACAGTGGTTTCCCTCACTGAGCTATTGTGTTATGACAGGGGGATACTTCTCTGGCAGAACACACCGGTCAGCACTCAGATGCTGATTGGCAGACCTTTCTCGGTCATACCCCATCGACAGAAGCCAATTGAATAGCTGGGCTCTGACGGACCAGCTGCCGTACACACAGGCCGAATGTTGGTCGGATCAATAGAAATTACACTTCCTTAACCCTTTGCTTTGAAAACATATTCTGGTGGTCTCCAGAGCTGTTTTGTTGCTTTCTTTTGCAAATAAAATTTAAGTGGAAGGGAAACCCCATCAGTACCAGATCTTACAATCTCTGAGGATTTGTAGATAGGGCCACTGGGCCCTACATTTAAAGCTGGCCATGGATGGATTGAAATTTGGCTAGTTTTGATCCATTTATTTCATGAATTCATCTACTGATTGACTGCTCACAAATGGACTTGCTAGAAAACTTTAGTTCAATCGGCTACAGCACTGATCAGTGCATTCTGACAGTGGAGAAGTCCAGCTAACCAGTGCCCCGTGTATTTTATCCATCTATAATGTCTATAGAATTAAATCAAGGGTGAGCTCCTTAAACAGTGCTGTGACTAAGCTGATGAGGTCTGGGGTGGATTTGGGGAAGCCGTGGATATGCAGATTTCTCCTGCATGAGAGATTCTCCAAATCCTCTTGTTAAACTTTTAGGAAGGCAATTTCTTTTAGAAGGTCCTCTATTTCTTTTAAAGTGGCCTTCAAAACAACAGTGTTTGTTTTGGCTAGAGTATAGAGGGATTAGAACACCTTGCAGATTTAATTGCAGTCTGTGCCCCATTAGGGAGATTCACTCTCTCTATTTGTCCTGTTTACCATTATCATTGAGAGTGAAAGTGAAAGAAAAACCCAAATTTCTGATTGCCACCAGAACAGGAAAAGAGAGCAAATATTCCAATAGGGACAATATTTCTGGTGACCCTGATGACAACCAGGGATTTCTTCACTTTAATAGATACCCTCTCACTTCCTGTTTTGACTATGGGATAGGAAGTGATGGGAAACGTCCCCAATTAAACAAAGAAAGTAAAATTTGACAGGGGTTATAACCCTCCCTTGCTCTATCCAAAATGAAAAAAAAATTGGTTTTAGATCTGCTTTATTTTCTCAAAAGTTCTGAAGATACCCTGCTTGAAGCTTGGGTTCTTGCACTATTATTACCTTAGCTTATCCAGCAGGGCAGTATTCAGTGATTCAACACTCCTAAGGGCTGTAAGAAATGGATTCACGCTTTCCTGCAAAATGGGTTAGACTCCCCAGTAGAGGAGTACCTCCCAGTTGCTGGGTCTCAATGCTGGGTAGGCCTCTCCTAACTGAGGTGACAGAGGTATGATCAGTCATTAGCTTAGGCTTTGTTTTTACTATGGGACCAATCTTCCTCCAGTGCAACTAATCTCCCTAGACACAATCATAATAGCGTGGCAACAGTTTGGTAAGTGGGCTCAAGCTCCAGCCATCTTGCCCCCCCTCCCCCTTTGTGACTGTATTAAAGTGTTACTAAACTCACAACAGTAAAATCAGCCTGTATATACAGTAAAGCATGCTTGTTATACTCACTGTGGAACCTAAGGGGTTAATCCTCTACATTGTGTAAAAAGGCTGTTTGATCCTGTCTCCTTTGATCCTCTCCTCCTTCCACTGTCTCCAATATATTTCCTAATAATACAGAGCCAGGGGACAGGCTGCACATGCTCAGTTTGGTGTGTATTGCTAGAGAGTTTTTTTTTTTTCTTGAGAGGGTGCATGTGATCAGCACAGGGCCAATGAGCACTATCCATATAGAGGGTCAGGGGGACTGCATCCTGATAGGACAGTCAGTGCAGAATGAAAACCCCTCCTACAAGCTTTAACTAGGCATTGATAGAAGTTACAAGACGGCTATATACTGCTGATGAGAAAAGGTATTTATCAGTTTATATTTACTAAAATAATTGCATTTCCATGTTCTGTGTATTGTGGGAGACCAGATATAGTGAATGCAGGGTCCTGTGTTTAGTAACACTTTTATGCTCTACACTTTATTGATTAAGCTAAAAGTAATCTGACAGGCTGCCGAGGGAAACATTGACAAACAGATTTTTTTGGCACTTATGGTTAAAATTTTTTTAAAACCTTACCAGTTTTCCTTAAAGGAAAGTCGCTTTTGCAATCATGTGCTCCAGGGAGAGGACATTTATATGATGGAGAGGTCCCACTTAATGGAGGAGAGCTTTGATCCAATGAAGTATGATGTGCTGCCCTACAATAGAAATATAGATATACATTTATATACCAGTCATTAGCAGAGTGATAGGTGAAAGTAATTGCATCATGAAAAGATTATTGGCCTATCAGCTTCTGCTCTGTTTGTCTGAAGGTATGTGTAATGGATACACTCTATAGCCTAGACTGCACATAAAGGACCCATAATTAATGGTGAAGATTAATGCAGAATAAATTATATTTAAAAACAGGGTTTTAACTTATTCTTTGAGAACGAAAACAAAATTTCATTTAAAAAAATGTATGAATGAATGCATTTTCTATTTTATTAGATAGGTAAAAAATATTGCATAAGATTATTTCATATTTACACGTTTAGTCAGAAGGTAAAACTTTTAGCTACATTTTCACGTTTAACAGAAAAACTTTAACCACTTCAGCCCTGGAAGGATTTACCCCCTTCCTGACCAGAGCACTTTTTGCGATTCAGCACTGCGACGCTTTAACTGACAATTGTGCGGTCGCGCGACGCTGTATCCAAACAAAATATATGTCCTTTTTTCCAACAAATAGAGCTTTCTTTTGATAATATTTGATCATCTCTGCGGTTTTTATTTTTTGCGTTATAAACAAAGAGTGACAATTTTGAAAAAAAACAATATTTTTACTTTTTTGCTATAATACATAACCAAAAAATAAAAAGATAAAAAAAATGTATTCTCCTACATATTTTTGGTAAATAAAATCGCAAAAAGCGTTTATTGATTGGTTTGCACAAAAGTTACCGCGTCTACAAACTATGAGAATGGATTTATAGCGTTTTTATTATTTTTTATTTTTTTACTGGTAATGGCGGCGATCTTTGATTTTTATCGGGACTGTGATATTGCAACGGACAGATCGGACACTTTTGACACTTTTTTGGGACCATTGACATTTATACAGCGATCAAAGCTAAAAATAGCCACTGATTACTGTATAAATGTCACTGGCAGGGAAGGGGTTGAACTGTAGGGGGCAATCAAGGGGTTAAGTGTTTTCCCTCACTGTGTTCTAACTGTGTGCAGGCTGGGCTGGCAGGGGCATGACAGATCTAACTGATCCCCATTACAGGGATCAGTAGATCACTATCATGTCCCCTGACAGAACGGGAAACCGTCGTCTTTACATTGGTGGTTCGACGTTCTGCCTCTGTGTTAAGCAATTGTGGGCCGTCGGTGGGCATCAAGTCCGCCCGACCCACAGCCACACTCATGCAGCGTGTGGCAGGCACAAGAGCGCAACGGCATACGGCCACCTACAACTGCGGCTGCGCGAATCGCCGTTTATATACGGCAATTTGTGCAGAGGAGCCACTCTTTCGCCGTTTATCTACGCGAGTGGTTGTAAACTCCCATATATGAATTGTACCTATAGGTAAGCCTATAATAAGTCTTACCCATAGATACTGTAAATACTGTATCTCTTAAATGTGCACTGTGTAGGAAATATTTACTGTATATGCAGCTGATGACATCACAGGCGTATGCGCTCTGAAGGAACGGCCACCAGTGCCATTCCTTCAGAGCTCTGTGCTGTAACCGCGAGACCAGGAAGGAAGACGGGTGAAGATGGATGCAATCTCCAGCGTGACATTGCATCATTGGAGGGGCTTTGTTTGCAGGTAAGTTTCACATAATGTGCTAGTATGATAGCTATATAACTATACTAGTACATAATGCGTTTGCTTTGCAGGTCAGATAAAAAAAAAAATTAGCCGGCAGTTTACAATTTCACATTTCATAATAAATCTGCTCAGGCCATTCCATTTGTCCTATCTCTTCATGGCAGCTGTGAATCTGCACCTCTCCTTTCAAGATTCTAAAAAATGTATTCTGAGCCCATCACTTCCTGTAGCATCATGTGAACATCTAGGAAATGTCATATCCCATCATCCACTGCCTTACTAAAAAAAGATTGCACTTATAGCAAAGTGGTGTAAACACTCAATAAAAACAAGCTAGCCGGCTCACAGAAAGCAGCCCATCCTTCTGAGACTTGCACAAACATGGTTACGTCAGCACGTCACTTCTCACTACGCGTTTCGTCACAAGATGATGTCAGCCTGGGGCACATCATCTTGTGACAAAACATGTAGGCAGGAGGAACGTGCTGATGTAACCATGTTTGTGCAAGTCTCAGAAGGATGGGCTGCTTTCTGTGAGCCGGCCGGCTTGTTTTTATTTTGTGGTTAATTAAATGTAAAGGATTTACACTATGGAAAGCCTTATCTTTCCTTTGGGGTCCTGTATGATGGAGTCCTTTCCGTGAATGGTGGGTGCTCTTCAGCCAGATTCCCTTAGAGGATTTAAAGGGCCTGGCTGGGTATATAGCCATAAGTGAGGAAGACCTCCCATAATAGGAGGTCATAAGGAGCTGATAAGCGGCCATTCTATCAGGTGGTGGCTTTTTTCCCTTTGAATATAATTCACTACTTAATTATTAATAGTGCACTTTTGGATTTCTTTTCACCTTCCTCACTGAGTGGACTCTTGTTGCAGCGTGTTTGCTGCATGTTCATTTGTTTATGTCATCACATTTATCATTTTTATACTAGCGCAACTTAATTATTTTTGACAACAGAACAACAGCCACTATTTCCTTTTAATATTCCATCAGTATAAACATTGCATCTACCTGTGGAGCCTTTTACATGGTATTCATTGACCAATATTTTGCCTTAAAGTTAGAAAATGAGCCAGATTTTTTGCGTTTATTATACATAGTTGAAATGGTGAAGTTTAAATGCACATTAATTCAGAAGACATTTATAAGTCTTTAGTGGTTCATAAATCATAAATAACCCATCTTAATACTTTCACTTATTGCACTTTTCATTCCTCTAGGTTTCTCTTAAAGTCTAACCCTAGACAAATCAATTTTTATTTTTTTTATTTATTTTTTTTGCTTTTGGATATGGGGAAGGGTTCACATTTCTGTTAGGCTTTTATTGCTGTTATCTCATTGTGGGGATTCCTGGTGCTCTAACACAGAGACAAAAAAATGGGGGGATTTGTTGACTCTAGTATAGGTTGAAGAAAATGGCAATAAACACAGTTCTAACCCTTCCCCACTCTTCTAACTCCATTGGAGACATTTCCCACCACTTTTCTTGACATGAAGTGACAGTAAATAAGTACACTGGCTGCAATACAAACCTAAACAAAGTCTTTAACCCGTCACCCTTTATCCAAAATGACTGGCTGGTGTTGAGTTTCAAATGGCAGTGTCATGGATCTGCACTAGCAATTAATTTCCTGTCTGTTTGCTTACCTCTCTGCTCTGTGTTTCAGCTTAGGGACTGAGCCCTCACACCTGAATGATTAAGTAATCTCCTACCAGCATGGCTCCACCCAGAGGAAAGAGTACTTATCTCTGTGTAGTGCAAGTCAAGCCTTGCCAGAGCAATAGTGTGTCTAGGCTCCCTGTGTGTGTGTTCCTGCCGTGTGCTTCAGTTTGTTTCCATGTACTGATCCTTGGTCTGTTCTCTTGACTATTCCTGCCTGCCTCATTCCCTGACCTTTAGTATGCCTTCCTGACTTACCCTTAGCCCTGCCTGCTGCTTCCTATCCACCAGAAGCCAGCCGTGAGCTATGAGACCCTGGGGGCCGCGACCTGGAGTCAGCTGCAGCAAAGTCCATCCTCACTATCAGAGGCTCTGGTGAATACCTGCTGGCTCTTGGACTCAGCACCCTGGGGAATCTTATGCTCTAGCTCTCAGTGCAATCCATGTCAGTGCTCCAGTGGCCCCGCTATCCCGAACCATCCAAAGCTCCATCCGAAGCAGTCAACCGAAGGGTCCACTACCTTCGCGGTGCGCACCTAGTACCAACAGAGTGCATCTGTCACCTGGCCTCAGGTGACCTGACAGGCAGGTGTCAAAATTGATCACATGTGCAGCACCATAGCAACTGTAGATCAAACAAAGGCTAAGATGGCAGCTTCCTAGGCTGTAAAGGATAGGAGGGTTTAGTTTCACTTTAAGCCTCCACTGAAAGGACATGGGACAGGCTGACAATGCAGAAGAGAAACTGGGAGGCAAGGACAGAGCACTTCCACCCCATAACAGGAAGTACCTGAACAAGGTCCTTCAGAGGATTACTGGGTATTTTTTTTATTAAAAGCTGCAGATGTAAAAAGATTGAAAATTACAGTAAGTTATCAACCCCTTCCCGCCGCCACCTCCCGGCCATTTAAGAGCATCTAGATGCCGGGAGGCGGAAACGGGCATTCGAGTCAGGTGACCTCTGTGATTGTCTGTCACAATGGTCACATGATTGGAAAGCTTTCTGGTCCCCATCGTTGACTGTGCTGGGAATGCACAGGGCACACACTCTCAGCACAGTTTTGTTTACACAGGGCCGTATATATGCCGCCTCTTTGCATTAAAGCCCACACACTAAGAGGTCCCATATATGAAAGCGGCCGGCAGGAAGAGGTTAAAGTAGAACTACTGCAGATATTCCCCATCACTTCCTGTCCCACAGCCAATCAGGAAGTGAGAGTAAATCCCTGCAAATTAAGGGAATTCTTTGGAGACCCCCAGGTCACCAGAACTAGTGCCCCTATTGGAAGATTTCCTCCCTATTACTTTTCTGGGGACAACCCAAAATTTTGGATTTTCTTTTATTTTCACTTTCAATGATAATGGTAAACAAGACAAAAAGAGAAGGCGAATCTCCTTAACAGGGGCACAGACAGTAATAAAAAACGATAAGCGCTCTAATCCCTCTCCACTCTATCCCATACTAAAAGTTCATGCCAACCATATGACCATACTCAAATATGCGGCCTCGGCTTGAAGGAGTTGTACCGGGTGATGCATGCTGCTGAGTAAACGGACGGCTTTCTTGGGGTAACAACCGATGCGGCCTTCCGCGGCTTGCCTGGGCTCTCCCGTCCCACCAGGAAGTCCGATCGACCAGCCAGCACATCCGCCAGCTGGCCGGAGACCCGAACTAAGCCGGAATCAGCTTTAATTGGGTTTTAAATCAAGTAACCCAGAAACAATGTCATGACATCACTTCAGGTTTACTGAAGACTTAAAAGGAAAATGACAGCATTCAAAACTTCCAAACTTGGCGTTTCGAATGCTTTTAAGTGCAAAGGAGGGATCTGAGGTCTTATAGACCCCATATCTCTCTATAATGAGTACCAATAAAAAATGAACAGAATTTTTTTTAAAGAGACAGTATAAAAAAATACAAAAAAACTAATAAAATAAATAAGAAAAAATTTAAAGCACCCCATCCCTCCGTGCTCGTCCGCAGAAGTGAACGCATACGTGAGTCGCACCCGCAAATGTAAATGGTGTTCAAACCACACATGTGAGGTATCACTGCAATTGTTAGAGCGAGAGCAATAATTCTAGCACTAGACCTCCTCTGTGCCTCTAAACTGGTAACCTGCAGAAATTGTTAAAGCGTCGCCTATGGAGATTTTTAAGTGCCGTAGTTTGTCGCCATTCCACGAGTGTGCACATTTTCAAAGCATGACATGTTAGGTATCTATTTATTTGGCATAACATCATCTTTCACATTATACAAAAAAAATGGGCTAACTTTACTGTTTTTTTTTTTTAATTCATGAAAGTGTCTTTTTTCCGAAAAAAATTGCGTTTGAAAGGCCGCTGTGCAAATACCGTGTAACATAAAATATTGCAATGATAGCCATTTTATTCTCTAGGGTCTGCTAAAAAGTAAATATACTGTTTGGGGGTCCTAAGTCATTTTCTAGTAATAAAATACGGATTTTAACTTGTAAGCAACAATTGTCAGAAAAAGGCTTAGGCATGAAGAATCAAGATTATGAGATCTTAGTGATTGCTATAAGAATGACTTTAATTATAGAAATCCTACAACTGCTGGAGTATCATTGTTTATGGTATTAGGTTGGTCAGTTTTCTCCCTAACAGCTGTTGTCACATGCATATCGCTCTTCAGAAGGCATTTGACAGGCAGTTAGGGGGGGTGATACATCACCTCCTCACTACCTGTTTTATCACTGAAATGCCGAGCCCCTATGCCACAACAGTGGGGATTTCATGCTGTTGCATAGCAGTCGTGCCTCATTCATTTGATTGGATCTAGTTCAGTGGCAGTACTGAATGTGAAAAGCTGTTATTATTTTTGCCACAGCCACTGCATGCGTACAGCCCTGAGTTACATAGTTACATAGCTACATAGTTGGTAAGGTTGGAAAAAGACACAAGTTCCATCCAGTCCAACCTGTGTGTGTGTGCCTATATATTAATAGTACATTGTATACCCCAGTATATTGTGGTCGTTAAGGTTCCCATCTAATACTTTTTTGAAATTATTGTTGCTCCTCACTGCTTGTGGAAGAGAGTTCCACATCCTTACAGTTCTTACAGTAAAGAACCCTTTACACCAGGGGTAGGCAACCTGCGGCCTTCCAGCTGCTGCAGAACTACAAGTCCCATCATGCCTCTGGGAGTAATTGTAACTGTCAGCCTTGCAATGCCTCATGGTAAATGTAGTTCCACAACAGCTGGAGGGCCACAGGTTGCCTACCACTGCTCTACGCAGTTTAAGGCCAAACCGCTTCTCTTCTCTAATTTTAGTGAATGGCCGTGTGTCTTTTTAAATTCCCTTTTACGGAAAAGCTTTGTCCCTATAGTGGGGTCACCAGTACAGTATTTGTACATTGAAATCATATCCCCTCTCAAGCGTCTTTTCTCCAGTGAGAATAAGTTCAATGCTTGTAGTCTTTCTCCATAGTTTAGATCCTCCAGTCCCTTAATTGTGTTGCCCTTCTCTGGACCCTCTCCTGTTCCAGCTGAGTAGCTGCATGCTCTGGTTTAGGTGGACAGTAAAACCATGGCTCAACCCTCTGCTTTTATCACCCCCTCCGACCGCCTCTGTGAACGAGTCCTAACACAAAAAAACATGTTCATTGCAGAAATATAAGACAAGAAACCTGATGACATACGTGTACCAAAGCTTGGGGTGGCGGCCTATGGAATGACTGTTTCCGTTTGTATAGGATTCTTTTGTGGCGGATTTACTCAGAAGGAATTCCTGTAGTTTCAGCTTGACTTCGGTGCTGGCAACGGCTCCTGAAAGGCAATCGAGCAAAAGAAAAACACGTTAAAGCGTTAAACTGCGAGGAACAAAACAGTTCTCTGGACAGAAGGAGAACACTTTATTTAATTCTCACACCGGCCATCTAGCACTATAAATAAATATTAATGGGATGGCGTGTCCCTTAGGCACAGAGAGGGTTAATCTTGATTTAGGAAGTGCGAGTCCATTTTGCTAGTTCCTAGGTAACAGGTCCGCACAGCACACACTCAGCCAGAGGGAAAGGCCTATAAAAGTGACAATTTACTTCTGCTTCCCACACTATTTGTTTACTCATAGGGTACATGTGAAATTACTTACTGCCAGCATTTCAAATGAATATTGTGACTCTAAAAGCACACAAGGCATTGTGCGGGCTGTTGGAAAAGGATTAAATGCTCTCCCCTAAGGTCAATTAAATCTCTGTTCATGCTTATTGATTGCTAAATGAAAAACCTTCTGCACCTACGTGGTGGAGTGGGAGCAGACGGCAAACATAAAATGAGCAAATGTATTAGAAATTGTTTCAGTCTCTCATACGAAGTCAATAATAATTCACAAAACACAAAGTCAAAAGGTAATGAAAAGAACAGGAAGGATTTGGCTAATAGTGGAGCCCTCACCCAATGTTAGAGGGTGGCACCTAAGGTTGGAGTGAGTGAGGAGGTCATTGGGAATGTGAAAGCCTATATTGATCATTGCATTGTAAGACAGCAATGATAACATTTAAGTTTATTTCTTAATTTTTCCTTGTCTGTCCACTGCTTTTACACTTAGGCCTCATTTATGGGGACACTGAGACGTAAAGTCGCCCTCTAGACAGGAGTAGGCAAACTTAAAGAGGTGGAGATCTACCTGAATAACATGGGAGAAGTCAAAGATCACCGGGCTCAGTGTTCCCTCCTCACACCTGATTCAAACCTCTAATTGCCATACTACCGTGTCGCAATCGCATGCATGGGTTTAAATCAGGTGGTGAGGAGGCAACATATCGTATCGCCTCCTCACCACCTGTCAAACACACTCAGATCACTTTTGAATGCACTTAAGTGAATGAGCCATTGGTTGCATTCAGCAGTGGCAACCTCAGGGCTCGTTTACGAGTAAAGTTGTGGGAGGGGGTGAAACCCTGCGGTTGGGTCACGCTTTTACCACCCCGGTCTCTACTCCCCTTAGCTGCTGAGGCATCATCTAAAGGTGTACAGATGCCACATCAGGAATTAAGCCCCCTGTTGCTTTTGTGGGTGCTACCTCCTGCCAGTCACGGCCCATTCATGTAAATGGGGCCACTCTGCAAGTGCCCTGTAACTGCATGCTTCTGCGGGGTTTAAGCAGGTAGGGAGAAAGCAACACAAGGCTGCCTGCTTTAACCCCCTTGTTCTCTGTACTACAAAAGGTTGCAGGGCACTTGCAGAGTGTCCTCATTCACTTGAATGGGTCATGCTTTGCAGGTGCTACACCCACCAACCATGAGAGGGCGTATAACTCCTGTACACCCCTCGCCACTGAAGCTAAAGGGCAGGGGTGATAGAAACACATCTTAACTATGGAGTTTTACCACCCACCCCCCAAATTGCAAATGTAAATTAACCCTTACTGTTCTGAGCCCTCTATAAGGCTGCTTCACACTGATGTGCTGCGGTTTACCTGTACCGTGGCTGTAGTGCAGTGCATCTGCAATTTTCCTGGGTTTGCTGTGTTTTGCCATAGACTTCTATTATATCCTGCAGGTGTGGTGCACTTTCTGAACACGCACCAAAACTCCTGCATTCAGAAGTGCACCAAACCCACAGGATATAATAGAAGTCTATGGCGCATCAAATCCACAGGAAAGCTGCAGGTGCGCTGCACCATGGGTACACCTCAGCACATCAGTGTAAAAGCAACCTTATACTAATATGCCCAGTGTATTGCTTCACACTGCCCTGAAGATCTCTTCTTTCCTGTTGCTGGTACCACTCTGGAGACCGCTAGCCGGGATAAGAGGTGGAGTGCAGTTGGTATCACTCTGCATGGGACAGGAGCCAGCGCTACAGAGGAGGCATCGGCTTATGTGGCTCTTGCTCCCTACTACACCTCCAACTTTACAAGTAGTCCCTCTGCATTGCACTCTTTTTTTTTTTTTATATATATTTATTTTCAAAGCAATAACAATATCACAAGCCTGTGAAGGCAACGGAAATAGGCAACAACGCCTTCACAAGTCAAAACCAGTAGAATATTAAGCAGTACATGAAATAAAATGATTATCAGTCAATCAATACCTGAGAAAGTACATAACTAAGACTAGGCATGAACTGATTATCGGAGTCTACCATTAAAACCTGAGGAGTGGAAGCAGTCAAACTATCAACTAAACAGCAACATTTATGTTACATATAGCACTATGGGGATCAGGGGTTCCCTAAAGTGGCGAGAAGGGGGGAGTACATGGGGCCACTGAGTCAGATTTGACAAGAACTGTAAGTTTGTACAGAGAGTTGGTGATCTCAGCTTTCAGGTACCAGTCTGTATAGCAAAAAGGTTGCATATGAGGAGAGCTCCTCGGAGGAAAACGAGTATTCCATGAAGTGGCGCCCCCTAGTGATGAAGCATTTAAGGCAGTGGTTCTCAACTCCTGTCCTCGGGATCCACTAACCAGGTTTGCAGGATAACTGAAATACATCACAGGTGATATCATTTGCTGCTCAGTGATTTCAGTATTCTAGTCTGCATCTCCCCAAAGTAATACTTAAAATCTGGCCTGTTGGTGGGTCCTGAGGACAGGAGTTGAGAACCACTGGTTTAAGGGAGATAGAGTTTTATGTAATGGTGTGCATTGCATTCTGTTTGATGCTTTGGAAGGCAGGTCGGAAAGCCCAGACTGCGATCTACAAGTCAACTGTCCACGATCTACTGGTAGATTGCAATGTACATGTTGCTGACCCCTGTTCTAGAGTTTAGTGTGACTTTATATATACTTTTTGGGCTGGTTCACGCCATAAAAATGCACTCCATAAATGGAATCTATCAACCACTACTCCTTTATAGAAGCAATGTGTTTTCATTATCTGTTATTATCCAAAAGGTTATACTCCTTGAATGTAATTATCGTCTTCTACTGTACTTCATGGCATTCTTATGTGTATAAATGTTCTTTACATTTGTATGTAACCTTTTGCTGAATAAAACTTTATGAAACAAAAAAAAAAAAAAAAAATGCACTCCAGATCCGTTCTGGATAGATTTCTGCATGTGCGTTTTTGATGCATTTCCGGATGCATTCCGGGTGCTTTTTTCTTCTTTTTTTCCTGCTTTTTTCACTATACTAGGGTCCAGTGCGTTTTTGGTGCATTTTTATGCATTCTAGTGTGTTTTTGATGCATTTTACTATGTTCCAGTACAGTCCAGTGCAGGTAAAATGCAACATGTTCTACTTTTATTTTTTGAAACTGGAAAGCCCTGGAGCCACATGGAAAGTAGGTTATATGGTTTACGATGGCATAGTTCACATCTGTGCAGTCAGTTCCAGAAAAAAAAAGTAGAACATGCTGCATTTTACCTGCACTGTACTGTTCTGGAATGCAGTAAAACGCATCAAGAACGCACTGGAACGCATCAAAATAGCATAAAAAACGCACTGGACCCTTGTATAGTGAAGGAAAAAGAAGAAAAAAAAAGCACCTGGAATGCATCCGGGACAGCATCAAAACGCACTGGAACACATTAAAACCGCGCATGCAGAAACGTATCCAGAACGGATCTGGACAACCCCTAAGGGGTGCCAACAATTTGGTCAGTTCTGAAAATCAGTAACCTTTCCAGGGAACCTTTAATTTCTAAAACTGACTCCTAAAATCATCACAAGACACTGCGTTTTGGACATTTCCAAGCATTGCAGCAAGTATAAATGTACAGTTTACAGAGTAGATAAGATTCCAATTCACACAAATAAAACAATAAAACAAGACAGAGACTTTCACCTATAAAGTAAACTGAATGTATTTGTCTCCCTCTAGTGAGCGCACAGAGATCAACAACTGACCACATAACAGGTTCAGATCCTTTTATGGCTCCTCTTCAATGAAACTTCCTGCAGATATTTCTTAACTATCTAAAAATGTTCAAGGTTGGTAAGAAGACACTTGAAATAATTGTTGTGACTGTAGAAGCCTGAACATCCTATCTACTAAAAATACACCCAGAAATATAATCTCCGTTAGGAAGAAGCATTGGAAGAAGGGTCTACGGAAATGCCCCATGGCATAAAAATGAACTGCTGTTTGTTACTGAGCTTAAAAAATGTGTAAAAATAATCTTCATCGTCATTATTATCATTACTAGTGGGCTTAGGGGAGATGAGATTGTGTAAAATCCCGTCTGCTAGCAATCTACTGGAAGCTGATTCCAGGGGTTGTATATTTGAATTGTTTATTTATGCCTCTTGCAAATGGACATAATAATTTAAAGTATAACTAAAGGCTATTTTTTGGGGGTTTTGGATAGAGTGGAGATGGATTAGAACCCCTGTCAGGTTTTATTTGCTGTCTGTGCCCCCATTAGGGAGATTCACCCTCTCTATTTGTCCTGTTTACCATTATCATTAACGGTGAAAGTCCCAAATATTGGGTTGTCCCTTGAAAAGTAATAGAGGGGAAATATTCAAATGGGGATACTAGTTCTAGTGACATAGGGGTCCCCTAAGGACTCCCTTAACCACTTGCTTACGGGCACTTAAACCCCCCTCCTGTCCAGACCAATTTTCGGCTTTCAGCGCTGTCGCATTTTGAATGACAATTGCGCGGTCATGCAACGTTGTACCCAAACAAAATTTATATCATTTTTTCCCCACAAATAGAGCTTTCTTTTGGTGGTATTTGATCACCTCTGCATCATTTCTGGTCACTGCTATAAACAAAAAAAGCAATAATTTTGCAAAAAAAAAATATTTCTTACTTTTTGCCAAAATCCAAAAAAAAAAATTATTCATCGGGTTTGGCTGATATATATTCTTCTACATATTTTTGGTAAAAGAAATCGCAATCGGCGTATATTGATTGGTTTGCGCAAAAGTTATTGCATCTACAAACTATGGTAATTGATTTATGGCGCTTTTTTTATTATTTTTTTTTTACTAGTAATGGCGGTGATCTGCGATTTATATCAGGATTGCGATATTGCAGCGGACATGTTAGACATTTTGACACTTTTTGGGACCAATGACATATATACAGTGATCAGAAATTTAAATGTCCACTGATTACTGTATAAATGTCATTGGCAGGGAAGGGGTTAACTGTGTTCCCTCATTGTATTCTAACTGTGTGGGGGATAGGCTGGCCGGGACATAACAGATCTCACTGATCCCAGTGACAGGGATCAGTAGATCTGTCATGTCCCCCTTCACAGAACGGAGAACCGCCATGTTTATAATGGCAGTTCCCCGTTCTGCAGCTCTGTCAGGAGATTGTGGGTCACGTGCGGCGGCCGCCGAGTGCACAGGGAACGACGTCCATGGACATCATCCCAGAAGTTCAGATCCATGCTGGAGCCGTACTTCGGCAATAGCGTGGATCTGAAGGAGTTAAAGCAGTTGTCTACCCCCTAAAGTCATTTTTACATACAGGAAAGCCTATAATAAGGCTTACCTGTAGGTAAAATTAATATATCCTAACCTTGTACGATTTAGGAGATAGTTTACTTGCAATGCAGCTGCTGACATTACGGCGCATGTGCAATGATGGCCCATAGCGCTGGACCCTGCTGGAAAGTGGGCCGGAAAGACTTGCTCCCACACATGCGCAGGAGTGATGACTCACAGCGCCGGAGCGGCGTATCCGGAAGAAGCCACACAAGAAGATGTCCGCTCCCTCTGCTGGGACCGGACAGCCCTGCCGGAGCTTCGTTCTCAGGTGAGTAGTTCATAATGAGCTAGTATGCGGTGCATACTAGCTCATTATGCCTTTGCCTTACAGGTTTTTGTTCTTTTTGGGGTTTTTTGTGGGTAGACAACCGCTTTAATTTTCAGGGATTCCCCCTCACTTCCTGTTATGGCTATGGGACAGGAAGTGAAGGGAATTCTCCCCAATGGTACACAGAGGGCAACAAATAGACTGACAGGGGTTATGACCGTCCTTTATTATATCTAAAATGAAAAAAAAAGTTTTTCCTATAGTTCTACTTTAATAATATTTATATGCAGGATCTTGCTGGCAGAATGGTTCTGAGTACACGTGACCTTTTGCATACATGTGTACAGGCATTAATGCTTGCATATGTGTATACATGTGTACCTTTCTGCTTCATCCTCATCTAGCTGCCAGTGTTGCAAGTTTCATTGTATATGCTTATATATACTTGCTTACACATGCATTATACCGTAACCCTACTGCCCTAGATCTATTAGTGCCATTATGGTAAATACAGCCCTGCCCTTAGGTTGGTACACATTTTTTACAGGGAAGTAAAAAGAAATCCCCAATTTTATATTCAATAGGTATGTTTTAAAAACAAACACGCCAATGAGGAACAGATCATTGGGATTATAGGGGAAAATGCTTTATTACAACATATATTCCTCGCCAACCGCAAGTATGACGGAAATAAAGTATGTTTTATAAGCAATCCGATAGGTGTCAGCAAGGTCGAACTGACACATCGAATTTACATCTGACTGGGAATGTTAAGTTGTTAGTGACACTCCATAATGGACACTGATTACAAGAGCAAACAGAAACTAGAGTTGGGGGAAAACAGAAATTAAAATCAAATCAAACAATCATTTTGAGGTTACAAAGTGAGTAGCGTATTTCTGAGGTTGGAGTGGACGCGCTTTGTCCCGCTCGGTGGAAACCTGCCATGGCTGCCATCTGAGTGACCACAGCGTGTTATTTTATAAACTTTCCTCTGAAATGTCAGTGATATTACCCTGTTCATACTCTTTTACTGCTGTCAGAATAAATTACCATTCACGGAGGTTTAAAGGTAATAAATACTCCTCAGTCTGATTGGTTTATGTGGTGTATGGAAGAGACAGACTACTGCGGAAAAAATGTAAAAGAAGAAATGCTTAGAAGCTGACTGCATATCTGTAAAGAGTGAAAGCGTCTAACATTTTCATGATCTGTGCACAAGGCCTCCTTCACAGGTGTTCCATGCGGATGCAAGTCTCCAAACGCACATTGTGCGAGTTCAAGAACATGCAAGAACATGTACCCTCACAGAGGTCAAATTGGGAGCAGAGGATGTGTCTGTGCAGCTGCTATGTCCCAATTTACATCAATTGGATTGCTGCATAGGGGAATGCCCAGAACACCCGTGCATCCCCATGCAGGTAATCATGACCCTCCATGGGCATATGCTTTAGTACATTTCATGTGAACAAGACCTAAGAATTATTAATAATGAAGGGAGATCAGTGAAGCTTCATCTGAGCTTCAATAGCCATCCTTACGCATAGTCTACCCACCCATCGCTCCCTATGCTGGAAAACACATGGAATATAACTTTTGGTGTTTAACCACTTCACCCCCGGAAGGATTCCCCACTGTAGGACCAGAGCACTTTTTGCGATTCGGCACTGCGTCGCTTTAGCTGACAATTGCGCGGTCGTGCGACGTTGTACACAAACAAAATTTGCGTACTTTTTTCCCACAAATAGAGCTCTCTTTTGGTGGTATTTGATCACCTCTGCGTCATTTCTGATCGCCGCTATAAACAAAAAAAGAGCAACAATTTTGCAAAAAAAACCCCATTTTTCTTACTTTTTGCTAAAATACAAATCCAAAAAAAATCCAGAAAAACATGTTTTGGTCGATTTATATTCTTCCTCATATTTTTTGGTAAAAAAAAATCGCAATCGGTGTTTATTGATTGGTTTGCACAAAAGTTGCCACGTTTACGAATGATGAGAATTAATTTCTGGGGTTTTTATTTATTTTTTTGTTTTTTACAATCTGCGATTTTTAGCGGTACTGCAATATTGCAGCGGACATGTCGGACCATTTTGACACTTTTTTGGGACCATTGGCATTTATACAGCGATCAGTGCTATAAAAATGCACTGATTACTGTGTAAATGCCATTGGCAGTGAGGGGGTTAACCTGGAAAGGGAGATCTAGGGGTTAACTGTGTTCCCTAGGCGTGTTCTAACTGTGGGGGGGCTGGGCTACCTTGGGCATAAGAGATCTAACTAATCCCAGTGACAGGGATCAGTAGATCTCCTATGCCCTCACTGACAGAGCAGGGAACCACCGTGTTTACATCGGCGGTTCCCAGCTCTTTGGCTGTGGCAGCTCATCGCGGCTCGCCGGTGGACATCGGGTCCGCCTGAGCCGCGGGCACACTCCTCCGGAGTACGGCGTGCGTGCCCCCTAGCGGCTACTCTGCAAATCGCCGTTTATTTATGATTTAAATATAATATCTATGCCTTATGGGGAAAAACCTTTGCTGCAGCTCTCCCCAGACCCCCCCCTTTTTTTTCTTACATAAGCCCAATCATTGCAGCACCGAGTACATGTCCAGCAGCTGGCTCTCATCCCATTGGACAGATTGATAGCAGCAGGAGCCATTGGCTCCCACTGCTGTCAATCAAATCCAGTGATACTTGAGCGGGGTGTGGTTGAGTCCCACCTTCTGTGTTGTAGTAGTGTCCCCGTAGGGCTTGCTGAGTGTTAACTTCTCTCTCTGGTTACCTGCAGCCAGTTGCTAAGGGTTTTCACTTTGGTTGCAAGGGGTTTTCACTTATCCCCCCCCCCCCTTACTCCCGCTTGCTCGTTATTCAATGACCACTCCAGGGTATTTGTATTTATGTATGTTATTTTGGAACTTGGATGGGAGAAGGGATTAGTGGGATACTCGTACTGGAACTATTCACAATGGATAAGGACAACTCTCACTTGGCCTCACCAGAAGATTTGTGGAAGCAGTCACACTGCTTTAACCATGCTGCCACATGTATGGAAGAATTAAGTCTTCTTGCTCTCACTAGCAGTAGACTTGATGAACTACTTTATCTTCAGGATACTCTCTAGCATCCACTTTACTGACACCCGTCCACTGACTCTCCTAGCTGAAGGGGTGGCCCTCACTTGGCAGACCCAAAGACACAGATCTGTATTCACTGTAGGCAGAATCAGATCCTCCCTGGTGTCTCCCTTCCAGTCAGCTCTGCAGGACCTCTGGGTTCAGCTTCTCTCTAACTTCAGGTCCTTGGATTGACCGCCCAAGGCCACACGACAGCCTCCACAGAGGAGAGGGAAGCAACCCTGAGCCCATGTGCCCTTGGCATTGTTACAGCATCCCAGCATGGAGTGCAACACTTTTCCTCTGCGAATAGCCAGGGTTATAACAATGCCTGTGTCCTCACTTGCCAGGTCCCCTCCCACTGTCCAAATGCCTCCCTATTGGACCAGTGTGGGACAGTCTGACAAGCTGAGCTGCACCTGAGCACAATGAGCAGACCTAACCAATAGATCCTGCTCCCCGGTAGGCAGAGAGCACTCTAAGTTTTACCTGGCCATCTTCCTGGTAAGCAGAAAGACAAAAAACGACATTCTCTCTTCCAGCACCTAACTATGAGGGTGCTACAGTGCTAAAGCACACAACAGCATGACTTGGTAGCATGCCTGCTCTGGTGCCCCCAGGGAAAGTGGCTTTCTCTGGGGTCACCCAATGAAGGGGAGGAGCCAGGAGCGGCAGCGGGGCACCCCATAAGAGGAGGATCGGGGCTGCTCTGTGCAAAACCCTTGCACAGAGCAGGTAAGTATATGTTTGTTCTTTTTATTTTAAAAAATGCTAACCCTTACAACCCCTTTAATCTCTTGTCACCCATGTAATGCATACACGGGGGGTGGCCACGGTTGCTGTGCTGCATGCTCTCAGCACACTTACTGGGCTGTCTTACACAACTCTCAATCTCTAGTCATGATTGGATGCCGGTAGGGATAGACTCCGAATCTTGTGACCACTGTGGCAGCCAATCACAGTAACCATGTGATTGGAAAGCCCGTCCCTCCCCTAGGCATAAAGACCCATTTAAAGGGATGCGGGGGCTGGGCACGAAGGGGTTAGGCATATCTAAAGTCGAAATGTTTGTTTATTTTGGATGTAGTAAGGAAGGGTTAGTGCCCCTTTCAGGTCTCTATTGCTGTCTTTGTCCCCACTGGGAAAATTCACACTTTCTATTTGTCCTGGTGACCAAGTTTGTTATATAAATTGTAAAAAATGTTTGACTTTAGTAACATTTTAACACATTTCTTGTCTTAGGGTGGCTACACTCACTCATCGTACTGTAGCAGGATTGTCTAATATAAAGATATATGGGTGCAGCGCCAAACTAATTTTTACATTGAAAAATATATACCATTAATTAGTGAAAAACTTTAATTAAAAAAAAAAAATATATATATATATATATATATAGAACTAAATTCACAGGATACAAGTAAATGTGAAATAATGATACACAAATAAGAGACAAATCAATAGTCCATATATCAATGTGTATAATAAGTCCACCAATTCCTGAACATAGGGTGCATTAAAGTGGAGTGCCACCCAAAAGTGGAACTTCTGCTCATTTGCTTCCTCCCCCCCTCCGGTGCCACATTTGGCACCTTTCAGGGGAGAAGGGGGAACAGAGACCTGTTTCTGGCAGGTCCCCTTCCCCACTTCCGGGAGAAGTCCCCGCCTCCTGAAAGTTCGGCCCCCTCCTCCTTCTGCTGCTGCCGGGCCAATTAGAACGCACAGCGCACTTCGTGCATGCGCAGTAGGGAACTGGCTGTGAAGCCAAAAGGTTCCACTGCCAGTTTCCCTTAGTGGTGATGGCGGCGGCACCACCCGAGAGCTGATCTGAAGATCGACCTCAGGTGCCGACATTGCGGGCTCCCTGGACAGGTAAGTGTCCATATATTAAAAGTCAGCAGCTACAGTATTTGTAGCTACTGACTTTTAATTTTTTGTTCCCAGGCTGGAACTCCTCTTTAACTTCATTCAAGATGTGTGAATTAGACTGTGAAAATCCACTGTACTAATCCACACCACCTCTTTGAGATAACACTGCAGAGTGCAGAGGACACAGGACAGCATTGGATTTCTGACATTATCAACAGATCATCTTTTTTAAATGATCATACAGATATAGTATAACAAAACACTTTGAGGATGTTTACCAGATTAAAGGTGAGCAAATATGAGTTGTTAGGGTTTACTTTTACTCTAAAGACTAGTTTACACCTGCAGTTTGGAAGGGTGGTAAAAATAAGCAGTTGAGCCGTATTTGGTGGGGACACACTGCAATTGAGAGTCAAATGTTAGGCCAGCATTTGCAGTGCAGTATTCCCATTATAAAAGTCCATTTGCTGTCTAAAAGAAAAAAGACATTCAGGAGGTGACAGTATCACCTCCTGAACTCCTGTCAAATGTCCAGTTGCCAATCTGTGAAAAGAAATCTTTTTTCACAGGCATCGCAATCGTAAATGAGCCCTAACTAAGGCTAATCTAGGGGCAGGGGTCGTGGTAATAGATCGGACTACCCAAGCAGAGTTATCCACACTTACCTAAGTATATAACTCTTGGCTACACCACCAAAGCCTATGTGACAGTGACACCTACAGGACAGGATGCAGTATTGCCACACTTTGCTGATTTCTATTGCCTAGCCTTCCCTGGGAAATGATGGATGATGATACATTCATGACACATGTAGAAGCACAAATGTTGCATGCATTCTTACGCTCTTTTGCTCTGTCCTTGCTGCGAGGGTGAGACAGCTGTTGCTCGCGGCGATGTCTTTCTGCTTCTTGTTCCTGTCTCTGTTGTTCCATTTTATGCTCTTTCTCCCGTTCTAAGATCTCTTGTTTTTGTTTCATTGCTAGAAGTTCTTGCTGTAACTTGACAATAAAAAAAACTATTCAGAATCTGATCCTCTAACATATATTGTTATTTTGGAATGTTTTTGAAAAATCATTAGAACATCAAAGCCTAGCACTGAGGAACTGGAAATATAACCCTTGCAGTGGGGCTTCTCTGGTTCCAGGCTGTAAGCAGACCTTCATCATTCTCCCTTACAATGCAGGGCCTTGGTCCCCCTCCTGCTAGAGTTGCCACCTGTCCGGGATTCAGTTCGGGTTTTGAATCCTGTGTCCGGGTTTCAGGCCACCTGAAACCTGGACACATTATTCAGACCGAACTATGGCTTACCAGCAGGGTTACTGGCTGCAGTTGTGTCTGTTACACTCTCTTTCACACTGCTCAAAGCCAGCCCAACAATACTAACAATCCCCCCACACTGATGGGAGAGGAGAAAGGGCTCGATCTGCTCTGCTTCCTCCCACCCCTACCCCTTTGTATCTGCCGACACTCCAATCGCTGTGCCTCAGAAAAGGAAAGTGGGGGTGGGAAATTTTGAAGTCCAGCAGCCTCAGATACATCCGGATGAGAGGTGCTGACTGCCAAGGGGCGAATGAGCTCACCATCCATCCCTGTCTGTGACTGAAGTCTCCCCCCTTCTTTCTCCTACTTCTGAGAAAGTACACTATGGTAAATCTGGGTTCTCAGAGCACCCCTTACATCAGAGTTCCCCTTTACACCAGGGGCCTCAGTGTTCCCACCTTACATCAGAGTCCTCTCCGTACATCATAGTTCTCAGTGTTCCCCCTTAAATCAGGGTTCCCAGAGCATACCTTATGCCAGAGTCCCCAGAGTTCTCCCTTACATCAGAGTCTGCAGAGTCCCCCCTGACAGTTTAAGGGATTCAGATGTAAAAGGGGAACTCTGTGGACTCTGATGTAAAGGGGGACTCTTGTGATTAACTTTATATGATTAGATATGTTATTTAATCACAAAATATATGTATAGTTTATTCTATAAAAAAAATTGCTGTACGCCGCTAAAGTGTTTGTGTTCGACTTGAAGAAATGGTGGCAAACCTGCCCCCCCCCCAAATCTCATCTGCTTAGCGATCCAGCCAATGGTCACAGCTGTGTGACTGGTCAAATGGAGGTCTCTGTGGAAGCAAGGGATTAGGAAAGCAAAAAGTACTTTAACCACTTGCCATCTGGTAGATTTACCCCCTTGTTGCTTTTTGGCACTGTGTTACTTTAACTGACAATTGCACAGTCATGCAACGCTGTACCCAAATGAAATTTATATCATTGTTTTCACACAAATAGAGCTTTCTTTTGGTGGTATTTGATTACCACTGCAAAAAAAGAAGAAGGGAGGGAAGCGCACCTAAGTGTAGTATTAAAAGAATAAAATATTGCACACAGTGGAAATGCACTTACAGGAGGATATCCATGTCATACATGCATGTGATGCTGATTCATCCTCGAGCCAGCTGTCATCAAGGAAAATGTTCCAAAAAGTCCTCCAAGGTGGATGGTAACACTGGGGGTGCGGGGCTTGGATACAGGGAGCTGCCATGGGACTGTAATGTAGTGGCAGGCCGGCTTCCCAGGCGTGCACCACGGGCCGAGCTCCGGCCTCCGGGACCGGAAGTGATGTCAGCAGATGTCATCACACACACTCTGGGGGCAGCTGTCACCTTACTTACCAGTGCTACACTGATACACCCCTACACCAGCTGCTGATTATTGTATGGACTTTTTGTATCTAACCCTGAAGCACCCTTTTGTAAGTCCCAGTTCCCACAACAGCGCCAGTGAACCTGCCCTACTTTGATTACCACTGCGTTTTTTATTTTTTGCCCTATAAACAAAAAAGACCGAAAATTTTGAAAAAAAAAAAACTATATTTTTAACTTTCTGCTATAAAACATATCCAATTAAAAACAACATTGAAGTTCCGGTTCCGGCGCCGTATGGAGTAGCAGCACCCCGCGCTAGCTCCCGCTCCTCGGCCCAAAATCTGCAATTAATTCGGCCAAAGACCCACACCGAGGCACCCACGAATCCAAGACACATCCCTGCCACTTCTCCTGTCAGCCGGCTATGGAACGGTACCTGGGGAAAGGCGGACCGCGGACCGCACCTTCGCTGCCGCAAATCGAGACCGGGGATGCGGCCTGTGCAACGAAAGATCGTGCAACGAACGATCGTGAAACGCAACCTGCGGACATGGAGGTGAGCAAACCCCCTTCCTCCACACCAGACGACCTGGGCCAATATGAAAAGATAGCACAGGCAGTTGCAGCCATTTTAGCCCCCACGATCAAACTCACCGTGGAGCAAGCTGTCACTGAGGGGATGCTGCGGGTCACCAAACAACTCGGGGAACACAAGGCCCGACTTGATGAGGCTGAACACAGAATCTCTAACATAGAGGACGAGCTTTACCAATCTCAACGGTCAGAGGAATCGCAAACCAAGACCAACCAATATATTTTACAAAAACTCGACGATTTGGAGAACAGGTCGAGAAGGAGTAACCTCCGCTTTGTGGGGGTACCCGAAACACTGCAGGCCTCAGCCCTCATCGACTTCTGCTCACACCGCATTCCCGAGGCCTTAGGATTTCACAGGCCCTGCCCAGTTGAGCGGGCACATCGCATTGGGAACCCCCAGCCAGACCGTAAGTCTCCTCGCACCATAATTGCCAAGTATCTTAATTACGCTGACAAAGCTGATATCCTCTCAAAATACAGGCAGTCGAGCCCCGCTCACTGTCGATGGAGTAAAGATTCTGATTTTTGCTGATTATTCTGCCGAGGTCTCCAAAAAACGCAAAGCATTCCAACATGTCTGCTCCTCCCTTCACCAACGACAAATGAAGTTCTCCCTGGCATTCCCAGCTATACTAAGGCTGAGAGCTACAAATGGTGAACAGCTCACTTTTCATGACCCCCAGGAGGCTGAAAAATATCTTAGGGCCACCAACCCCGACCTCCCATCCTCCAAACCTCAAAGGGCATCCTCGATTCCCAGGGAACTAAATCAACGCAGCCCCAGGAAAGACTCCCCAAAACGGATGAAACCCTCGGACTCCCATTTAGTGGGCTGAATCTCTGCTCAACCTAATCTTACCTCTTTCACGTGTCCACTTACTTCTTTGTTACCACAGGTGCACATTACCTATTTCGCCCGCTGGGCCCCTGTCTCTGAACTCTCCTGACAGGAAACCTCCCTGATCCCCAGGGTCCGATAAGGTAACAGTGGCCAAGTTTTGCACCCCTGCTGAAGCCTTATGTAAATTGTTTTCTTTGTTAATCTCTGGTGTACCAACAATGTATATGCCGTTTCACATGGGTTCCATACGGTTCAGTCGCGCCTCGTCCTAAATTTATCTTATGGGCCTCACTCGCCCCCTATTGCTTTAATATCATACTGGCCCCCTTGGTCTATTTACACCCCACTTGGCCGTTGGTAGGGAGCGACCTGCTGTCTGCGAGCCCATGCGGAAAAAAGCGAAGTACAGACTAGTTATGTGTTGTTTTACCTTCTGTATCACTTCTGCTCACAACATTGTTTTTCCCAATCCCTACTTGTCACCCCCCCTCATGCTACATCTCATCCCCCACACTCCAACTCCCACTCGGACACAACTCTCCCCAGTCCATCAACCGGGTATAGCTCCCTCTCCTTTTCTCCGTACAAGGGACTCCTCCCCTCATCTCCAACTCGGCTTTCATCTCCACACTCCCCGCCACATTCATAAGATGCACGTCTTGGAACGTTCAGGGCCTTCGATCCCCTATTAAGAGGATGAAGGTCCTGAGGCACCTTAAAAGGCTGAGTACTGACATTGCACTACTGCAGGAAACCCATCTGAAACAATCTGACCTCCAGCGCCTCAAAAAACTCTGGGTAGGTACTGTAATAGGCTCTGAGGCCATTGGTCGCAGAGCAGGTGTAGCCATCCTGATCAGCAAGACTTTGTCCTGCGAAGTCATTTCCTCTAGCTCGGCGATGCAAGGCCGCATGTTAACTGCACACATACGCCTATCGGGCAAGGACATACTGATCACCAACGTATATGCCCCTAATTCTCCGGGCCGCCCCTTTTTCCAGGAACTTACCTCCCACCTAACAATTTCACCACAGACCCCTCATATAATAGGAGGGGATTTCAATTCCATCTCACACGAAACAGAAGACAGATCCCATCCACGG
>BLSH010549335.1:295083-311039 GCA_018402905.1 Glandirana rugosa
AGGTCGAGTCCCTGTCAGGGAGCTTTAGTCTCTGTCAACCCTTGATACGGTGATAATGATCATATTTTTTTATCTTATTTATGTTAAAGGTCATATGTACGGTATCAAACGTCTGCGATATTGAAAGTGCGTTTGGTTAGTTATATGCGAATAAACCAATTTCCCTCTCTTCAGGAATCTTGTATGTACTCTGTACACTTCTACATGAAACTGTATTATGTCCATTCACTTTGTATTCCTTTGATTATATGCAAATAAAATCTCTTTTTAAAAAAAAAAAAAAAAAAAACAACATTGAAAAAATCTAATTGTATTTTTTGCTATATAAATAAAAACATTGAAAATTCTTAAATAAAAACACATTTTTCCATTATAACATTTTGCAAACAAATAATCTTCCTTCATAAATTTAGGCCAATATGTATTCTGCTACATATTTTTGTTAAAAAATCCAAATAAGCGTATATTGATTGGTTTGCGTGAAAGTTATAGCGTCTGCAAACTATGGCATGTATACTGGAAATTGTATTTATTCTATTTTTTTATACTAGTAATAGTGGCATAGTTCCCAACTGTCTCTGATTTCGAGGGACTGTCCCTGAGCTGGAATAATGTCCCTCTGTCCCTCTTTCCTCCTCACTTGTCCCTCATTTTGGTCCGATCTATAAAGTTGTATATAAAATTCAAAAAATGCTTCCCATAAACTTTTATCCAATTTTTAAATTACTGCATTTGTAAATTTCAAAAGACAGTATAAAGGAATAGTAGTGGTAAAAAAAGCCCCGGTGGGGTTAAAACGGACCTTCAGTCATTTTTTCAACTTTCCATCTATTAAATCTTCTGCCCTTGTTATTTTAACTTTGCATAGTAAAACGTTTTTTTCTGCCAGTAAATAACTTATACAGCCCACTTCCTGTTTCTTGTCTGGCGATTAGCTTAGGCTTATGACCTCATGCACAACTTTCTCTCTCATTCTCATGAGAGTTTGTCAGGAAAGGAGGGGGGATGAGTCATAAGAGGGCCAATGAGAGCTGCAGGGCTGCAGAGCTGGATGTGTGCCTCTGTGTGACTGTGTAAATCCAGAAAGTGAACAGGCAGCAGCTTAAGCTGCCCACAGTTAAAATGGCTGCAGTCAGACTTAGTCAGGGGGGGGGGGATTTCTGCAGCAGATTTGGCAAGTACAGAATCTCAGTATATACAAAATAATATGCAAAGTGGTTGAAGGAAACCTACAGAATGGCAAAAATGTTTTTTATTACAAATTATGTGAGCAGCCTGCAGTTCCTCTTTAACTAACTTTTTTTTTTGTATAATTCTCCTTTAAGGGGGCATGACAGGGGGTATGTTCTATGCTTACATCCTTTTTGCTAATAGGGGTCCCTCGTTCCCATCTCAAAAAGTTGGGAGGTATGATAGTGGTGATCAGTGACTTATAGCGGGACTGTGAAGGTAGGAAGGACAATCTGACACTAACTGACACTTTGCAGGAACCAGTGACCTTAATACAGTGATCAGTGCTAAAAATATACACTGTCACTGTACTATTGGCACTGTCTGGGAAGGGGTTAACATCTAGGGTAATCAAGGGGTTAAATGTGTGCCTAACAGTGCTTTGTGCATTCACTATGGGCTGTTTATACTATGGGATGTGCTGGTTTTTATACCCTGTTTAGCAGGGAAATGAAAACCGGCACATCCCAGCTGACAGGACAGAGCTCTATGTTGTTTACATTCACAGAGCTCTGTCCTGTCACCCTCTTCAAGGAAATAAAACAAATGGCGGCACTCCATGACCAATGCTGGTTGCTGTATTTATTGTAGAAAAATAGCCATACAGGGTACAGGACAATAGGGTAGACGCGTTTCACTCGATTACAAGCTTATTCATTATGAATAAGCTCGTAATCGAGTGAAATGCGTCTACCCTATTGCCCTGTACCCTGTTTGGCTATTTTTCTACAATAAATACAGCAACCAGCATTGGTCGTGGAGTGCCACCGTTTGTTTTATTTCCTTGATGTTGGGGTGGCAGACACCCACAGCTGTTTGGATTTCCGGGGAGCAATCTGAGCGCTGATATACACCTGTTTCCTCTCTGTCACCCTCTTCGTCGATAAGCGCGTGTTGGCGGTCACTCATTGGCCGGCACTCGCTGATTGGCTTGCGCTGTATCTAATTACAGTCAAACAATTTATGTGTTACCTTGTTATCTAACAACATTATTGCCAATTAAACACACCCATAGCAGAAATGTAACAATTGCTGTGGTCCATAGGGGGTGAACACATAGGTGGGCGCAGCCATGGGCGTCTGCAGAACTTTTTCCAGGGGGGGCATAATTTCAAGGTCATCCATGCTCTGCCCCTTTTTGACAATGTCATAATTACATTATCACAGTCAGAGACTGCAGACGTAGTACAGGAGATGGTCAGAGACTGCAGACATGATCCAGGAGATGGTCAGAGACTGCAGACGTGATACAGGAGATGGTCAGAGACTGCAGACATGATCCAGGAGATGGTCAGAGACTGCAGACGTGAAACAAGAGACAGTCAGAGACTGCGGACATGATACAGGAGACGATCAGAAACTGCAGACATGGTACAGGAGACAGTCAGAGACTGCAGACATGGTACAGGAGACGGTCAGAGACTGCGGACATGGTACAGGATACGGTCAGACTGCGGACATAGTACAGGAGATGGTCAGAGACCGCAGACATAGTACAGGATACGGTCAGGGACTACGGACATGGAACAGGAGACAGTCAGAGACTGCATACATAGCACAGGAGACAGTCAGAGACTGCAGACATAGCACAGGAGACAGTCAGAGACTGCAGACATAGCACAGGAGACAGTCAGAGGCTGCAGACATAGCACAGGAGACAGTCAGAGACTGTGGACATGGTACAGGAAATGGTCAGAGACTGCATACATGGCCCAAGAGACTGTCAGAAACTGCATACATGGCTCAAGAGGATAAGGACCTAGTGGGGAACCCCTGATCTGATGCCTGATTCCAGGGGGGGCAATTCATCTAATGGGACAATTGTTCTGCTGAGATGATTTACCTGCTTTGCAATATCTCCTGACATGATTGTAGCTGTATTAGTGCAATTGTGCCAGAGAAAATTGAGTACTGTCCGCGATACTTTTTTTATTTGCATTAACATAACATTTTTCAGGACAAGCTTTCGGGGTATCTCCCCTTCTTCAAGGTGCAAGCAGTACTGATTGGACCTTGAAGAAGGGGACACACCCCAAAAGCTTGTCCTGAAAAATTGTATGTTAGTGCAAATAAAAAAAGTATCACGGACAGTACTCAATTTTCTCTGGCAATATCTCCTGTAATTCTAACTGTAGAAAGAATGTGGAGGAGTTGCCTAACCTATGAACTGAGACTTAACCTATCCTTTGCTCCTCCATCCGTTTACCTCATTAGTGAATGAGAAAGTGGCACCAAATCACAAAGAGCAGCAGTGATCAACTTTGTTTTATTTCTTTCTGTGCTTTGTTATTCCATTCTCCTGAAACCCAGCTACCAATGTGATCGTCATATCGTATCTGGTAACTGAACATCTGAAAATGTATTACTGGGCAGTGGCAGTGGGCACAATCATTTTACCCAAAGTGAAATGAAACCTAAAAAACGCTGGGAAGTAGAATTTTTATGACATAAGTATCTCTTCTCTCCCTGCCGGTGTGTAGAGATGTGCGTGGAGAAAAAATGTGAAAAATTTAGATTCATTAATCTAGTTATTTAGGTTTGTTAAATTTGGTTGATTCGTTTAACTTGTATTTGGGATCCGTATTCGGAATACATATTCAGAATTAATTTTATGTTTTTTCAAAATTTGAATTTTTAATGTTTTTTTCAATTTATTTATTTTTTATTTATTCGAAAGTGGAAAAGTGAACAAACAAAAGAAAAATCTTTATTAAATGATTACAGCGACTCTTTAACCCCCTACCGATCGCGATATAGCCGAAAAGACGGCCACAGCACAGGCCTTAATTTCTGGCAGGGTGTCCATGTACGTCCTCCAGAGCCATCATTGTCTGGGCGCCCCCTGTGGGGCGCGCGCGGCACGCTCTGTGATCACAGAGTCAATAAGGCTCAGCTGATCACAGATCAGAGTAAGGGGCCGATCCCGGCCCCTTATCATGTGATCAGCTGTCAGCCAATGACAGCTGATCATGTGATGTAAACAGAAGATCGGTAATCACCGGCTTCTGTCAGAGGGACATTGGTCTTGAACACATAGAGTCGCCTCCCCCCTTCATCTGTGCCCACCAGTGCCACCTGCCAGTACCCACCAGGTCCACTACCAGTACATATCAGTGCTGCCAATCAGTGCCCACTTGTGCCACCTACCAGTGCCCACCAGTGCCACCTATCAGTGCCCACTAGTGCCAACTATCAATGCCCATTAGTGCTGCCAATCAGTGCCACCTATCAGTTCTGCCTCTCAGTGTCACCTACCAGTGCCCATCAGTGCCCATCCGTGCCACCATGAGTGTCCATCAGTGCCACATATCATCGCCCTTCAGTGCCACCTATCAATGCCCTTCAGTGCCACCTACCAGTGCGCTTCAGTGCCGCCCATCAGTGCCAACCATCAGTGCCACCTCTCAGATGCCACCCATCAGTGCCTATCAGTGCTGCCTCATCAGTGCCCACCGATGACCCTTATCAGTGCCCATCAGTACCACCTTATCAGTGCCCATCAATGCAGCCTTTCAGTGCCCATCAGTGCAGCCTCATCAGCACACATCAATGAAGGAGAAAAATCACCTGTTTGCAAAATTGTATAACAAACTATAAAACTGTTTGTTTGTTTTTTTTCAAAATGTTCGGTCTTTTTTTGTTTTTGTTTTTTGAGCAAAAAAGAAAAAACCCAGCAGTGATTAAATACCACCAATAGAAACTCTATTTGTGGGTAAAAAAATGATCTTATTTGGGTCCAGTGTTGTATGACTGCGCAATTGTTATTGCAAATGGTTAAATCACCTTTGACTTAACAAAAACAGCATTATTTCGAAATGATAATCTAATAATACACAGTCTTTGATTCCAGAAATATGTTTACAGTTAGAATTCGACTGGAGGGAGATGTAAAATTCAATTCAAAATTCAATTCGAAATTCGGACAAATTTTGTTTCATTATTCAGAGCATTTAGTGATTTTCGTTTATACTGCCATTCGAGTATTTGGATATATTCAAATCTCCAAATAACAAAACATGAGTCTGAATGTTTATTCAGAAGGAAAGGAACTGTGCATGTCTACCTGTGTGCGTTGTGTACTGAGCCACACAAGCGCGCCTCACTATACATTTACAGCACTGCTCTGTGCCGTGATGATGTGACTCCCATGTGCATGAACAGGAGCCAGGCCAAGCAAGCAGCCAAAGAGCTGGAACCCGCGAGGAAGACTTGGAGAAGATGGCAGCGTTTGTGACCGACGGGAATGATGGCAGTGCATCACTGGAGGGGATTACTTGCTAGGTACAGTAAGTCTGCCATAATGTGCCAGTATGCTGTACATACTAGCACATTATAGCTAAAAGCTCCTAGGGCTCAATTTAAAAAAAAATCGGCAGAGGTTTAATCCACTTGTTAAGCCACAACTTTTTGTTTTTAATAGAATAAAGAGGAATTAGAAGGCCTTTCAGGTATGTATTGCTGCCTGTGCCTCCACAGGTATTCATGTTCTCTGTTGCTCCTGATGACCATTACCTTTGGTATTCCTCATTCTGAAGAGAACTCCTCTTTCCGCTTTAATTTTGGGGCAGGAATTGAAGTAAAATCTCTGACAGGACAGATAACCAAAAATAAATCTGATAGGGGTGGTTCTTCAGACAGTTTTCCAAAAATTAGGAGTCAGCAGCTACTAACAAAAACTGTAGCTGCTGACTTTTAATAAACAGCCACTCACTTGCCCAAGAGATCCAAGGCCGTCCTCACGTGGGCCGGTTCTTCAGTTCCATGGCACCGGCACATTAACTGTGGGAATCCGGCTGTTACTCCTTGTGGCTTCACAGCCGGATGCCCACTGCACATACGCGAAGCACAATGTGTATTATAAATGGTCCCAGAAGGTTGCAGACGGGAAAAGGGGGGATGGGGCGCAACTTCTAATTGGATCACCTAAGCAATCTGAGTGAAAGTGGAAGTGGGCACCTGTCAAAATTAGGTACCTGCCCCCCGCCAGAAAATATAATGTGCCAAAAGTTTTGGGGGGGGGTGAGGAGAAAGAGTAGAACTTCCCCTTTTGGGAAAAGTTACACTTTAACCCTTCTTTACCAAAAACTAAAAAAAAATGTTTAACTTCGCAACTGCTTCCTGACCGCCCCACGGATATATACTGTGGCAGGGCAGCCCTTCAGCGTGAAATCATGTACCTGTACATCATTTTTTTCCTCGGGTTGGGGATGCACATGCACGCCGCCGGTGACCCGCTCCCGCTGTGATTGAGCACAGAGGGAGCCAATCAGCGAGTCCGGGTTATCCCCTTCTCTGCCAATGTAATTAGTACAGTGGCAGTGCATTTTGTTTTAGCACTGATCACTGTATTGGTGTGACTGATCCCCAAAATTGTCACTTAGCTCAGGTTCACACTGCTGCGGGAATTAAATCGTGTGAGTTCAGCTGAATTCAATTTCATTCCTGCATGTCAATCTAACATTTTCAGAGACATCTGTGTGGTTTCCTGCACAGGTGTCTATTGAAATCACACCTGAAATCGCCAAAAGTAGTACAGAAACTACTTTTGGGAATTGGTGCGGCGCCACAAAGCCGGAGTCGCACAGATTTGGACCATTGCGAGTAATAGCCACAAATTTGGCATGCGATTTGACATGTCAACATGCCCAATCCCATCAATGTGAACCTAGGCTTAGTGTCAGATTTGTCCGCCGCAATGTTGCAGTCCTTCTAAAAAGCGCTGATTGCCGCTATTACTAGTAAAAAAACATAAAAAGTAAAAATTCCATAAATATATCCCATTGTTTGTAGACGGTATTATTTTTGCACACACCAATCAATATACGCTTATTTGGATTTTTTTTACCAAAGATATGTAGCAGAAGAGATATTGGCCTAAACTGATGAAGAAATTTGATTTTTTTACATTTTTTAATTGGGTGTTTTATAGAAGAAAGTAAAAAATATTGTTTTTTATTCAAGATTGTCTGTCTTTTTTTGTTTATAGTGCAAAAAATAAAAACCGCAGTGGTGATCAAATACCACCAAAAGAAAGCTCTATTTGTGGGGAAAAAAGGGCATCATTTTTATTTGGGTACAGCATCACACAACTGCGCAATTGTCAGTTAAAGTAATGCAGTTTTAATGGCGTGGTCATTAAGACCTAGTTTACACTTGCTTCAAAACAGGGTGTCAGACAGGCTTTGTTTAAGCTCTATGAACGCCAGTCAAAGCCCCTGTCACTAAATAAAATGGTTAGGTTATAGTTTTGTTTAAACCTGCTTTTGCTTTGCTTTGCTTCGGCTTCGCTTCAAAAAGTATACCCCATGTAGCTTTAGTTGTGCTTCAAAAGCGTCTTCAAAGCCTCCATAGAAGTCTATGTCAAAGCTCGCTTGAAGCCCCATGAAGCCCCACCAAAGCCTCATCGAAGCACCAAGCAAAAGCAAGGTGTAAACAGGACTGTAAGCCAACCATTATATTTAGTGACAGGAGCTTTGACTGGCTTTCAAAGAGCTTTAACAAAGCATGTCTGACGCCCTGTTTTGAAGCAAGTGTAAACTGGGCCTCAGTGGTGCTTCAAAGTGCCTTCAAAGCCTCCATAGAAGTCTATGACAAAGCTTGTTGGAAGCTCGCTTGAAGAACCTGCGGCTTTTGAGAGGCTTTGGCTCAGCTTTAGCTTTGCTTTGTTTTGGAGAAATTGCAGGTGTGAGATATCAACAACACACAGGGCATCTGCCAAGCTTCAACAAAGCTTCAAAAGAGCATCACTGAAGCACCACCGAAGCCTCATCGAAGCACCACCTAAGCCTCAAAAACACATCATAAAAGCTTATTGAAACAGTAGGAGCTTTAATGTGCGTTGAAGCCAAAGCAAGTGTAAATGAGCCTTGAGGGCTCGTTTACACTTGCTTCAAAACAGGGCGTCAGACACGCTTTCTTAAAGCTCCCTTAACGCCAGTCAAAGCTCATGTCACTAAATAAAATGGTTAACTTACAGTTCTGTTTACCCCTTGCGTTGGCTTTGCTTCGTTTTAGCTTTGCATCAAAAATGATAACCCGTGTAGCTTTAGCCAGGCTTTAAAGCCTCTCCAACGCCTCCATAGAAGTCTATGACAAAGCTTGTTTGAAGCTCGCTTGAAGCACCTGCGGCTTTTGAGACGCTTTAATTCAGCTTTAGCTTCGATTGGTTTTGGAGAAATTGCAGGTGTGACATATCAACAAACACACAGGGCATTGGCCAAGCTTCAACAAAGCCTCAGACACGCTTTCTTAAAGCTCCATTAACGCCAGTCAAAACTCATGTCACTAAATAAAATGGTTAACTTACAGTTCTGTTTACCCCTTGCGTTGGCTTTGCTTCGTTTTAGCTTTGCGTCAAAAATGATACCCAGTGTAGCTTTAGCTAGGCTTTAAAGCCTCTCCAATGCCTCCATAGAAGTCTATGACAAAGCTTGTTTGAAGCTTGCTTGAAGCACCTGCGGCTTTTGAGACGCTTTAATTCAGCTTTAGCTTCGCTTTGTTTTGGAGATGCAGGTGTGAGATATCAACAAACACACAGGGCATTGGCCAAGCTTCAACAAAGCTTCAAAAGAGTCTCATCAAAGCACCACTGAAGCCTCATTGAAACAACACCGAAGCCTCATTGAAGCACCACCGAAGCCCCATCGAAGCACCACTGGAGCCCCATCGAAGCATCACTGAAGCCTCATTGAAGCACCACTGAAGCCCCATCGAAGCACTACAGAAGCCTAATTGAAGCACCACCGAAGCCTCATTGAAGCACCACAGAAGCCTCAAAAACACATCATAAAAGCTTGATGAAGCAGTAGGAGCTTTAATGTGTGTTGAAGCCAAGGCAAGTGTAAATGAGCCCTTAGGTGGTAAATCTTCCAGAGAGGTTACACAGATTGCACACCTCTATACATGGAGAGACATGATAAAGAGCAGTCATATTGACCACAACAATCCATCAGATTTCATTTTCAACTCTGCAAGGAAAATGGAATATGATCGGTCGCTCTTGGTTAATGCATTGGGAATATCTATGTCTTCCTTTATAGCACCTTACTGAATGAGCCCAAGAGTCTATAGAGGCTCGGCAATCACGTCACAAAATGCTTAGTTTATTCTTACATATCAATATCACTAAACACGTTTTAAATGAGCCATTCAGAATAGAAGAGAAGAAAATGGTGTAATTAAAACAAAAATCCATGTTAGACAAATCCATCCATCTCAGTCTAAAAGCGTTTTTCATCGTACATTAACCTGTGCCGTGCCAGAGCTCTGCAATGGGTGGCACGCTGGGTCAAATACATCCCTGGCAGCTCAAGTTGCAAGACCTGAACTTTCTTGGAAATCACATTTCTTTGTAAAGAACTTAATGGAAGCAATGCCCCAGGGAACCATTCACAGTCAGTTGTAAATGTTCTTAAAAGAAACATTGCTAGTCACTCTTTTCCTCTTTGGATAACAGACAAGAGGAATGACAATGGAAGCCCTGTTAATATGAGAAATCTACTCAGCTATGCAGGAAACAGATTTGCTGAATTAAAGAAATGCGGTGCCCCACTGCTTGTTTAGGGAGAGAGGCCCGAGGACAATTTGACTAAACTCAAAAACAACGTTAACCTTTAAGAAGTGGAAAGTCATTAATCATGCATAGCGCTGGAACCCGCGTTATTGCACCATCTGACAACTTAACTTCCATTCTGCAAAGCCCTGCATACCATGTGAACTATCTTTAACATTTAATAACCCTGAATTACAACACTTAGACAACAGAATTATCACATAATGATATATTATCCGCTATATACACAGAGGCACACTAACCAAGTGACTGAAATAGATTTCAAATATTTTGTAAATTAAGGTCCCATTCAGGATTGCAAAATGGGCTCTTTGTGATTACCTGCAGGAGACTCAGCTGAGATCCATGCAAAGAGGTATGGATGGAAAGCCCCACTGAAAGCAATAGGAGCCTGACGGTGCCCGCAGCTGTTTGCAGCTGTTTGCAGCTGTTCGCATGTAATCACTCATGTAGCCATTACCTGCAGGAGACTCAGTTGAGATCCACGCAAAGAGGTGCAGACAGGAAGCAGGGCCGGTGCTACCACTAGGCAAACTAGGCAGCCGCCTAGGGTGCACTAATGCCTAGGGGCACCCGGCCGCTGGTTTCCCTACGTGTCTGCATGCTCTGCAGGCTGCAGCATGTAACTAACTCAGTCTCAGGCAGCTGCTCTGTCCCACCAGTAGTGTAATTAGAGGGGCAGCACTGGAGCCAGCGCTAGAGGAAGCAAAGCCGAGGCTTCCTGTATAGCGCCGCCTCCTGTCACATGCACAGGGCAAAGGGGTGGAGCCAATGGGGGCAGCAAAATTAGGCTTCGCCTGGGGTGTCAAAAATCCTTGCACCAGCCCTGACAGGAAGCCCCACTGAAAGCAATAGGAACCTGACGGCGCCCGCAGATGTTTGCAGCCGTTCGCATGTAATCACTCATGCAGCCATTACCTGCCGATGATCAGCCCTGGACAGAGTCTGCATCCATGGCTGATAATCCACAAGTCATTGCTGCATGAATGAGTACCTAGATCCCTGTTGGGGCTGCCACAGGTGATCACAAATTAACCCATTCGCAAGTGTAAGGCTGCATTCACACAGGGGCGACCCAATTTCAGCACGACTTCAGGCAACTTCAGTTGACTTACAACACGACTTATGCCCGGCGACTTTGCCTGTGGTCAATCAGAGTAAGGAGGGAGGGGGCTGCCCCAAATAAATTATATTCTATAACATTACAAAGTCGCTTGTATTTAGATGGGGGATCCGACTTGGAGGCGACTTCTATTCAATTCTATGGGTACAAGTCGGATAGAAGTCACCTCCAAGTAGTACAGAAACCTTTTCTGAAGTCACCTTGAAGTCGGAGCGACTTCAGTAGTGTATGTTAAGGTGGCTCCCATTCACTTCAATGGGATTTCAGATGTGAAGCGACTTGGGACGACTTGAGACAACTCAAGACGGATCGCAAGTCACCCCTGTGTGAATGCAGCCTGAATGAGGCTATTGTATCTTTATTCAGTATGTATGTAACATTATCAATATACACCCACCGGCCACTTTATCAGACACACCTGTTCAATTGCTTGGTAACATTAATTGCTAATCAGCCAATCACATGACAGCAACTCAATGCATTTAGGTATCTAGACGTGGTGAAGACGACTAGCTGAAGTTCAAACTGAGCATCAGAATGGTGACGAAAGGGGATTTAAGTGACTTCAAACGTGTCATGGTTGTTGGTGTCAGACTGGCTGGTCTGCGTATTTCAAAAATTGCTGATTTACTGGGATTTTCACGCAAAAACCATCTCTAGGGATTACAGAGAATAGTCCGAAAAAGAGAAAATATCAAGTGAGCAGCAGCTGTGTGGACGAAAATGCCTTGTTGATGTCAGAGGTCAGAGGAGAATGGGCAGACTGGTTTGAAATGATAGAAAGGCAACAGTAACTCAACTAACCACTCGTTACAACCAAGGTATGCAGAATACCATCTCTGAATGCACAACACTTCGAACCTTGAAGCAGATGGGCTACAGCAGCAGAAGACCACACCGGGTGCCACTCCTGTCAGCTAGAAAAAAGGGAACTGAGGCTACAATTCACACAGACTCACCAAAATTGGACACTAGAAGATTGGGAAAACGTTGCCTGGTCTGATGAGTCTCAATTTCAGCTGTGACATTCAGATGTTAGGGTCAGAATTTGGCATAAACAACACGAAAGCACGGATCCATGATACAGGCTGGTGGTGGTGGTATAATGGCGTGGGGGATATTTCCTTGGCACGCTTTGGGCCCCTTAGTACCAATTGAGCATTGTTTAAATGCCATGGCCTACCTGAGTATTATTGCTGACCATGTCCATCCCTTTATAACTACAGTGTACCCATCTTCTGATGGCTCCTTCCAGCAGGATAATGCACCATGCCACAAAACTCAAATCATCTCACCACTGGTTTCTTGAACATGACAATGAGGTCACTGTACTCCAATGGCCTCCACAGTCACCAGATCTCCATCCAATAGAGCACCTTTGGGATGTGGTTGAACGTCAGATTTGCATCATGGATGTGCAGCCAACAAATCTGCAACAACTGAATAATGCTATCATGTCAAAATGGATCAAAATCTCTGAGGAATGTTTCCAACACCTTGTTGAATCTCTGCCATGCAGAATTAAGGCAGTTCTGAAGGCAAAAGTGGCTCCAACCCGGTATTAGCAAGGTGTGCCTAATAAAGTGGCCGGTGAGTGTATGTTATAAAGTTTAAATATCATTATTTCAAGAAACACTTAAGTTAGGTATGATATTTTTGAATGTAGGCTTCTCCATGGGCATGAGCAAAATTGTGAGTTTTAACTTCTTTAAAATTTTGAAGTAATTCAAAGGATTTCAGCAAAAACGTTGATGCTTTGGTGAAATGCATTGGCGTCAATAGAAAAGGGGAAATTTAGGTGTTTTTAAGGGTGCAATGGGGTTTAAAATGGCTCCTGATGGACCTGCTCTGGTACCAAACAACAAACCCTCATTAGCCCTATTATTCTACATTTCTATTCACAAAAATTAAAAACAGACATCCAAAGCAAATATTTAATCTAACCTTACACAATAACAACCAAATACACACAAAAAAAGGAAAAAACCCAGAAACAAAAATGACTAAATAAAAAAACTACCTTAAATATAAAGTAGATTTCTCCCAATTAAATTTCATCTAAAGAATTGAATGTCGGTTTTTGTCTGTTTTTGAATTATATGTTATATAAATGGAAATTGAAAAGAAAAAGTTATAAAGAAAAAAAAAAGAATTAAATGCAAATTTAGACTTTTTACTTTGCAGAAATATCACCGATGGCGAGATCAATTTAACCAAAATCACCCAGGGAACATCTGCTGTGTGTTGGTATTTTCACCCTAGCATTAAACCTGTACAGCTGCCCCAATAATTAAGTCCCTATTATTGCTGGTGTTTTTATATTCTGAAGAGCCCTGAATCTGAGCCAGTAAAAATGTTCCTTGGCCCAAACAGCCCCCTCTCTAGTTCTCAGAGAAGGAAATTGCATCTTAAGGAATCATGTGATAAGACACACTTTGAAAACGCTTCAGATTCTGCATCTGGGTAAAACGTAACACTTTTGTATGAGTGACCTTATGGCAAAGTAACTCATAGCACTTTATAAGATAAATATACAAGGAAGGAATGGCGCTGTCTTGTTGTGTTTCTACAACCTGTCCAGCTTGGCCAAGGAGCTATTGCATAAATATATAAATAACACCGATATGAGCAAAAAAACTATATATATATGTGTGTAAAAACAAAAAATTAAAAAATTAAAAAATATTATATATAGACCATAATCATAAAGTGTCCATGAAGGATGTCCATAAAATACACAAATCTAATCCATAAAGATCCAATGCCTCTAATCTTCAAAAAATGTTATAAAAAATATGGAGATCCTTCATGGACACTTTATGATTATGGTCTATATATAATATTTTTTCATTTTTTTAATTATTTGTTTTTACACACATATATATATATATATTTGGTTTTTTTGCACATATCGGTGTTATTTATATATTTATGCAATAGCTCCTTGGCCAAGCTGGACAGGTTGTAGAAACACAACAAGACAGCACCATTCCTTCCTTGTATATTTATCCTATTTATTCCCCATAAAAAGGGAATTGCGGGAAGGCAGCAGTCTTATACATTAATCTATATCCTAAGCGCAGAAATATAATTTTAATGCTCATAAGACTTTATGGTTTGATTCTACTTGTTTCCACGAGTTAGTCTTCAAATTTGTAAAATATTCACAACTGCAAAAAATATAACATAATCAGTCACGCACAACTAAATAGGGATTGAGTTACTAAAGGCAAATAGACTGTTCACTTTTTAAGGGCATTATCCCCAGAACTTAGTGAATGAGGTGAAGCTTTGCTGACTTCAATCATCCAATCATGTGCAATCAAAAATGCTATTTTACCATTTTCCTTACACATGGTTGGGGTCCCAGAATAGCTGTTACTTTTTAGTGACTTTGATACTCTTGGAGTCTGCACAGATATCTTTCTGGTCACAGGTGTTCAAATATTTTAGAATTATTTCTTAAACTTTTCATATTTTTCTTTATGGCCATCATCATTGGAATACCTCAATCCTTTATTTTGCCACACTGACTCTTATGATACTCTGCCACCAGCCTACTCTTAAAATGCCCTACTGCCACCCGCTAAGAAGGGGGCTGCTGCACACCGAAGGCTTTTTATCTTAATGCATAGGGGTTGATTTACTAAAGCTGGAGAGTACAAAATCTGGTGCAGCTGTGCATGCTATCCAATCAGCATCTAACTTCAGCTTGTTCAATCAAGCTTTGACAATAAAACCTTGAAGCTGATTGGTTTCTGTGTGGAGCAGCACCACATTTTGCCCTTTCAAGCTTTAGTAAATCAACCCCATAGAATGCATTAAGATAAAAAAAATTCTGTATTTACAGTCACTTTAACCAATGGCAGCCAAACTGCTGTACTACTGACCAGAAGATTACAAATGTAACAGCCATGGCCATAAACAGGCCCATGCAGGTCTAAAGCCTCACACACGCGGTTCGACGGTCGTATGACCGAATGGACCAAATCGTATGTTGGTTAATGTAACTTGCATACTGACATGCACTACACGATCATATGACCAAGCCGAACGTAGTGACGTGTTATGAACGTAAAGTTCAGGTGTATGTAATTAGCGTCCGGCCGTTCCTGACATTTGAGCATGCGTGTTTTGCACAGTATAACTTGTTGGACCTTCTTCTCTGTACACACGATACAACGGTCGTACGACCGCTTGTTGGTACTACCAACGTTTTCTAGTTTGCTCATCCAACTCCTGTTGTACGACCGTCGCACATTGGCTGTTCTAATCGCGCGTACTAACAATCGGATTAGCATACAATGGTCGTTCATACGACCTGTTGCATAAGACCGTTGAACCGTGTGTACAAGGCTTAAGAAGTACATTTTAAAATTTGAAGTAATCCCTTTTGTTCTTGTCAGAACAAAAGTGCATAGTGAATTACTTTTACAAAATGCATGTAATCAGTCAAAGAAGCTTAAAATAGTTAACCAAACCAAACCAAACCTCATGCATTTATTTATTTGATTTTTTTTTATAAGCGGGAATGATTTTTTTTTTTGCTCTGCCCTCTATCTGCCTTTGTGTGCACAGTTTGCAGAGTTTAGTTCCTCTTTGTGGCTGTAAACTCTGATATACCACTTGTACTTGCTGGTAAGCCTATAACAAGGCTTACCTGTAGGTACTGTAAATATTTCCTAAACTTGCGCAGTTTAGGAGATATTCAGTAAATGTGCTGCTGCTGACGTCCTCGGCGCATGCGCACTGGAGGAACGGCCCGCTCGTGCTGTTTCTTCAGGGCCCATGCCGCGACCGGTGGCTCCTGCAGAAGTGACTTCATCATGGCTGTGGCCAATCACAGCACCAGAGCCCACAAAACCATAAGTAACTCAGAGAAAGATGTCGGCCCTGTCAGAGATGTGCTGGCGCCGATTCAGGGCATCGCTCTAAGGTAAGTATTTCATAATGAGCTAGTATGCGATGCATACTAGCTCATTATGCCTTTGTCTTGGAGGGGTTTTTTTTTTTGGGGGGGGGGGGGGGGGG
>BLSH010549335.1:311049-339509 GCA_018402905.1 Glandirana rugosa
AGGATTCGGAGGTTTATCGCCAACAATACCTCGGACCTATAGACACCCTAGCTGTGCTCACATTTTTTAGACTAATAATAGCAGTAAAACACATTTTTTGCATTGTGTTAAGGGTCTCTGAGTGCAAATCTGACCTGAGAAAGGGATCGTCCAAAATGCGAGATCATTTTGCTTCTTTGTAATCAAAAAAAAAAAGAATGAGATACCCTTAATCTAACACTGATCTAAATACTCATAGTATACTTAAGCATAGCTGGGTAAATACTTCATCACAGTAAGGGTTCTCTGAAGCAGCCAGGCAGACCACACAACTCCTGGAAGACCGCGGTCCCACAAGCGCTTGCTGTGTTTCCCTTCCACTTCAATTTGCATTGGCTCCCAGCTGACATTAGCAGGCTCCATAACAACCGCTATTTGGAGGCTTAGGACTGTTCCCTGACCACTCACAGTCATTACTTAACAACATAAATATTGGCCGGCAGTGAGACTTTAATTATTTTGATTTATACTCGAATGTTTCAGGTCTGTTTTTTTTTTTTTCAAGTGCTGTCACATAACTGCTTTTAGCTTTGGATAATGAGCACAGGTGTGCATGTGATGGACAGGGATCAATACATAGGCAATAACTGGCTGCTAAATATACAACTGATTCATTACATGATGAAGATTCAATTTTCTGATTGATTAATTACAGACATACAAATATTCAGACGTGTTTGCTAGTTAGAAAACCTCTATGGCTGTCCCTATACGCACTCGTGAGGTTTTGCAAATCTAATCTGCGTATTACATTACAACAGTGAGTTCCTTAGTGCTGCAAAGAAAAGGTTGCTTTGAGCACAATGAACATTTGGTGGAACTGACTCTTTCCATATAATCCTTCCTTAGGGCTTGTGTATGCGGGTGTCAGCAAATGTATTTTTTTTCAATGAAGTAGTGTAGATTACAGTTCAAAGGCTGTGTTTTATCTGCATTACATTGTGGGGTTGATTTACTAAAGCCAAATAGACAGTGCACTTTGCGAGTAGTAAATGAGGTAAAGCTTCACAGCGTACCCAATCAAATACAAGGAAAATGAAAAAAAAAATGCATTTTTGCTTTCACATGATTGGATGATGGAAGTCAGCAGAGCTTCTGCTCATTTACTAAGCTCTGAAGCATCTGCACTTTGCAAAGCGCACAGTCTATTTGCCTTCAGTGAATCAACCCCTGTGTTTCTTTGGCCCTGCCGGTCCTAATGAGGTGTGCTTAGAATGCAGGTAAAACAAGTAAAAAACAACCTTTTTTGTCAAATGCTGCATTTTCCATTTTAATCCAGCATTGCTCAAATGCTTGCATGCAAATGAAAAAGGCAGCTTTTAACCTCTTGTCACCCAGGTAACACATACAGTACTGTGCAAAGGTTTTAGGCAGGTGTGAAAAAATGCAGTAAATTAAGAATGCTTGCAGAAATGGAAGTGTTAAAGTTATTTTTTTATCAATTTACAAAATTCAAAATGAGGGAACAGAAGAAAAATCTAAAACAAATCAATATTTGGTGTGCCCACCCCTTGCCTTCAAAATGTCATCAATTCTTCTAGGAACACTTGCAAGGAACTTGGCAGGTAGGTTGTTCCAAACATCTTGGTGAACTTGGTGAACATCTTGGTGAAGATCATAGATCTTCTGCGAATGTTGGCTGCCTCAAACCCTTCTGACTCTTCAAGTAATCATCCCAATCACTCCAATGTTTTCTCATGTGCACAAATGAGGATTCCAAGACCCTGCACACAACACTCTCCTTAGATGCATTTCCTCCAACCATTCTTTACATCTGAAATACACTTTCTTGCAGGGCCCTGAGTATTTAATCATTCAGGCTAGTGATCAGACATTAGCCTGAATGCCTGAGGCCCATTTGACATGGGGGCCCAGGCCACCTGGTGCATGACAAAGTTGAGGGGTCCCACTACCAGGAGGGTAAACCTCATTCCAACCACCACCAGCCCCTAGGTAAATCAGATTTGTACTTCAAACTTAAAATATGTGTTCAATTCTGCTTCTTATTCACATTATTAGTGACTAGGCATCTTATCTCCTCTAGGCGCATAACTCTTTTTATCTTGTATTCATGGTCAGTAATGAGACATTGCAGTGGCTTACTTTTATTAACTTTACTGTGTAATAATTAAAATAAAATATGTTATCATGAAGTCCAATACAGTCCACATGTTAACATAAGCCCCAAAGTTATTGGCATAAACTTCACAAAATATGGCTAAACAGTCTGTAACTGTCCTTATATTGCAGGAGGGGTTACTGTTGTGCTCACCTACCCATAGCGTTTTCAAGCCTTAGGCCTTCTGGCAACTCCCACAAGGAGAAAATGCTCCCTCTGCTACATGGCTGCCCTCTCCTTCCCTAGCTCCCATGCACAACAACTCCTTTATCTTACAAATGGAAAGGGTGGGACCTCTAAGTACCACATACCCTGGGAGAAGTAACTAAATTTTAAAGGGAAACCCTTTCTACATGCAGTTGAACACAGGTAGGATGTGAATACAAGATCAGCCACCTTGCACAAGGAGAGAGTAGTAGTAAATGGTCTTTATTACAGGGAGATCCTGCACAAAGGTGACATATCATGCTGGGTAACAGATCTGATAGAAGTACTTAAAGTGGAAGTTCAGGCAAAACCTAACTAACGTTAAACCTGCTCTCTGCCACATTATAAACCTTATCTATCTAACCCTGCAAAGCAAACATTTCTGTACTTAACCATTCTGCAGCCGATCAGGTCTGGTCACAGCATCAGCTGTCAGTGGCAGCTTCAGTGTGGAGGTGGGTGCAGGAGAGGCAGCCAACCATGGAAGCCCCATAGTAAGTCTATGGGTGACATCACTTTCCAGCCATTTCACAGCCATTGTTGGTCCTCTCCTGCACACAGCTTCTGCTGCTGGAAACCGGACCAGCTGCAGAATAGGTAAGTAAAGCAATTTTTGCTTTACACGGTTTAGAGTTAGTTCATTTTTGCCTGGACTTACACTTTAAAGAGGAGCTCCAGTCTGTAAAAAAAACATTAAAAGTTAGCAGCTATAAATACTGTAGCTGCTGACTTTTAATATAAGGACACTTACCTGTCCGGGGATCCTGCAATGTCAGCACCCCAAGCCCATTCGTCAATCGGCTTTGAGTGCAGGTGCTGGCATTGTAAGTAAGGAAAACCAGCAATGAAACCTTCAGGCTTCATAGACGGTTTCCTACTGCGCATGTGCAAATTGTGCTGCCATTTCTGAATGGTCCTGCTGTCTACTGGGACCTGTGTGTGTCCCAGAAGGCAGCGGGGGAAGGGGGAAGGGCCGGAAATGCCGTAGATTGGCGATCTTGCTCAGAAGTAGGAGCAGGTACCTGTCAAAACAAGAGGTTGCGAACAAGCGGAGCTTCCCCTTTTGGGTGGAGCTCCACTTCATTCAAACCAAGATTCAAGTAACAATACAAATGACTCTTGTATTTAGGCAATATTTGCTTATTCCTGAATTAAGCTTTAATGCATCATGATGTGAGCAGTATTCATTTTTCAAGAACCATTAAAGCCCACCTCAAGTCTCAAAATTTTCCAAAGTAAGAAATCTTCTCAGGCTTTTATTTCTGTCTGCGATCCATCTGTGGAGTTTTTTCCTCACTTTCTGTCCCTGTCTGTCTTTGTGTGGGGTATTTAGAGTAGTTTAGTTTATTTCAATTAGTGTTTTTTGTATTTGTGTTTTTATCTTTTTTGGCACAAAAGTTGATAGGAACTTTTGTGACCCTCTGTATCTTTTTTAAAGCTCACGTTACCATTAAAAACCACCAAAACCACCTTAATTTCACCTTCTACAATGTCTCCAATGAATTTTGCAAAAGTGGTAAACTTTTGCTGAAATCTTCTGATTTGCACCAAAGTTTCATGGAGATGAAAACAGGCTTCCTTATCCTGATCTCTGCTCCTAAAATTTCAAACTCCCAGTTGTCATGCCGATCCCGTGATATTTAAAATACTATAAGCATTGGACTTGACCATGTATGTATTTTTTCTAACTTTCCTGATCTGCATGTTTGCTTCAGGTCAATGATTTGGAAGTATTGAAGTCAGCCAGGCAATGCTCATCTTCAGATAGAGGTTTACAATTAAAGCCCCCTACTTCTCTCATGATTGGCTTACTTGAAGTCATGTTCATTTTGCCAATGGGCAACACAAAGACAAAAGCAAGACCACCAGAGTAAATTGCAACTAGTCTTTAGTAAACGGGTACCTTGAGGTGCTCCTGCAGCTGGGCTTGGTGTTGTCTTGTAAGGTTTTCATGCTGCTTCTGAAACTCAGCAATGAGCAGCTGTTTCTGAATCTGCTGCTGCTGCTGAATCAGTAAAAGCTCTTGCTGCAGCTGCTTCTCTCGTAAGCTAGGATCTAACATAGGCATGACTGTCCTTAGATCTGTCCGTAGGTCCAATGGTGTGATGGGGTCCAAACCTACTGGGACTTCAGTCTTCACATCTGTAAGAGAAATCAAACAGCACATAAACACACAGAGAACATAAAGAACCTATAACAGGAACAACAATTCCTTTCATCATAAAACAGTTTGCATAAAGATGAAAGAGGTTTTTTTTTAATCTTGTCTATTATTTTAAGTTCCATGCAATGCATTTATATAGCTATGAGTAAAGATATGACAAATTTCCAGAGACCATAGTGAGATATTTCCATGACTCGATAAGGCAGTATTTTGGGCAAACCAAACTCTTCTTGGAAAATCTTTGAAATAATCCCTTGTTTCCCACAATATGAAAGGCAATAGATACAGACTTTAATAGGTGTACTGTAAGCAACATCTACCCAAAGACATCTCTGAAGGCTGTAACCCAGATAGCAAGTAATTGTGCTGCAAGTTTGAAAATGACTTGCTAAGCTATTGCTAGACTTGCCAGGCTTCACAAGTTTGTTGCACAATCGCAGCAAGTCCGCATTGCAGACCTCCAGATCAACTTTCTTTGCAAGTCTGCTGCAAGTTCTGGTTCAGTTCTGTTGTGCAATAGTCATCCCACCACAGGGGTCACTGTGGCTGAATTGTCATGCTGTAGACTTGCAGAGCTCTTGCTGTAGACTCACCGCTGTAACTTTGCTCTTGCTAGAGACTCGCTATGCAAATTTGCTACAAATTGGAAAGAGTCAACTAGAACTTGTGCTTCAAGTGCTCTGCAAGTGTACAACTTGCCAGTGAAAATGTGCAGCAAGTTAGCAGACTTAGGATTTAACATTGCCACAAATGTGTGGCAAGTTATCCTTGCTATCTGGGAAAGTGTGCACATGAAAGTTGTTAACCTTTTCATAAAAAATATGCTCACGGGGAGATATATCTGGTGCCAGCCAAAAGATTGGCCAAAGAATAGAACATAGCAATTCACTATATTCATTGACATCAGTCATTCAGGGATGCTTAAGGAGGTCTGCTTTGCCCATAGTCATGGAGGTCATGACCAGACCAGACAAAATCCATATCATAAGCAAATGTTAATAAAGAGCCAGTGCACCCATAACTCATATACTATCTCTCATTGACACATATAGAAGAAAGATGCTCCCTCCGAAAATGTAGCCTGGCCTGGGTCAGTATCCAGGGAAAAAAAAGGGAATTGCAAATAATATTGCTATACCGCTAACCTGGGGAGGATTATTTCTAAACAAGTTAGGTTTCACTGCAAATGGTTTTAAGAGAAAATAAATAAACACATATAATGTTACAGTGAGGACTTGAAATATGTTGCAAGGTTAGAGAAATGGTTATTGTATTGCAATATGAATACTTAACACATTGATAAGTAATTAGTGATTGCACTGTGTGTTCAGGTTTTCATATACAAGTAAAATAAACAGTTTGAGCAGTGCCAATGACACGTTGAAACTGCCAATGTCTGCAAACCAATGATATCTCATCAGTTTCTTCAAGAGATCTAATATCTTTCAATTCTCTAGAAAGTAAGCTTTCCCAAGGGAAATTTGCCTGAAAGAGGTAGCCAGATATCCTGCACTTAGAAGCTATTCTGCCTAACTAGAAAGAAAGAGATAATGGGATGGAGGAATATAATGGAAGCAGGGGAAAGGCGGTGTCCACCCTTTTTTGATTGAGAGGTGGATATGTAATTATAAAAGTGGCAAAATTTGAATGATTGGTCAGGAATAGATAGAGCATGGTAATAGAATATTATAGAGCGTGGGGCTTTTTTCTTTTCTTTTTTTTTCTTCTCTCTTGGAATATATGTTCATTGTGATTATTAATATGAACATGGGTTGTATGTGTGTTTTGTATTATTTGTTTAAAAAAAAGATCTAATTAACCACTTAAGGACCAGAAGGATTTCCCACATTAGGACCAGAGCACTTTTTGCAATTTGGCACTGCGTCTCTTTAACTGACAATTGCACGGTCGTGCGACGTTGTACCCAAACTAAATTTGCATCCTTTTTTTTCCCCACAAATAGAGCTTTCTTTTGGAGGTATTTGATCACCTCTGCGTCATTTCTGATCACCGCTATCAACAAAATATCAGCGACAATTTTGCAAAAAAAAAAAATATTTCTTACTTGTTGCTAAAATACATATCCAAAAAAAAAAATGTATTCATCGGTTTTGGCCGTCTTATATTCTTCCTCATATTTTTGATAAAAAAAAAAAAAAAATCGCGATTGGTGTTTATTGATTGGTTTGCAAAAAAGTTGACACATTTACAAACCATGAGAATTAATTTCTGGCGTTACAATTTTTTTCTTTTTTACTAGTAATGGCGGTGATCTGCAATTTTTATCGGGACTGCAATATTGCAGCAGACATGTCAGACATTTTTGACACTCTTTTGGGACCAATGACATTTATACAGCGATCAGAATTTTCAAATATCCACTGATTACTGTATAAATGTCACTGGCAGTGAAGGGGTTAACCAGCAGGGGGCGATCTAGGGGTTAACTGTGTTCCCTAGGCGTGTTCTAACTGTGAGGGGGCTGGGCTGCCAGGGGCATAAGAGATCTAACTGATCCCAATGACAGGGATCAGTAGATCTCTTACTTACTGCCTGACATAGTGAGGAACCGCCATGTTTACATTGGCGGTTCCCCGTTTTTTTCATCTCTGCAAGGAAATCACAGCTCGCTAGCGGAGATCGAGTCCACCGCCTGACCACACTTCTGTAGAGTGCGGCGGGCACGAGAGCGCGCCTCCGGCGCGCTCCCACCCACTACAGCGCACGCCACTGTTTATAAGCGGCGATTCGCGAGACACTGCCATTCTGCGGCAGTAAATGTACGCGAGATGGTCGGGAACCGGTTAAAAAGAAAAGAAAAAGAAAGTAAGCTTGGACATGCAGTATTCACTATGAATAAACAGTAATATAAGTTCAAAGTCAAGAGTCTACATAAGGATAACAGTAAAATACTAAATTCACCATGAAAGCAATACATTTGAATAGTTATCTTCTATTCCCAGGCACAAAGCAATGTAAAGTAGCATAGAAGGAACCAAAACCACTGATGCTCTACTGCTGATTTCAGCAATTTCTACAATGTTTCAATCTAGTGAACAGTTCTGTGATCCCGATTCATATAATACAAATTCACTGCCACATCTGCAGCAGTTTTCTTAGGGGAACTGATCCTTAACTGGTCAAAGAGATTATCAGGTAACTGTGAAGGTCTTTAGAATGGTAATCACATTTTCATTTCATTTTTCAGTGTTTCGTTCTTATTATTACTATAGAGCCAGAATATTACTAGCATAAAATCACACTTTAGATGGTGAGCTCTCTTGCATGCACAATGCAGCTGCAAAGGAACCACCAAGGAGTTTTTCTAATAACTGATAATTATGCAGACATTAATGACAATTAATTAGGATTGAATCCTTTGGAAATAAAAAATAAAGTATAAAAGCTGCTCTCACTGGCTCCCGCTGTCTCAGCAAAGCCTGTGAGAGCAGAGAGAGCCGCTACAAATGAGCACAACGCTGAATTGAACGAGGTCTCAGGTAAGTGTGGGATTTAGGGGGCATACTGCTACCTAAACATTTTTTACCTTATTGCAGGGAATACATTGGGTAAGAAATGCTTAGGCTTTAGAACCACTTTAGGAATCTAGGAACTCTAGGAAAATTTGTTTGACTGCTTCTTTCGTTGAAATGCATATGTACTTCCCAAATCGGGTGACCTCTGTCTCTGAAGAGGGGCCCCTATTTTGTGGGGACCTGCTAAATACAAGCCATTTGGTTTTATAAGGACTTCTCTCATTATATATCCAGTATCTTTATATCTCCTCAGGATATCAGAAATGTACTCATCCAGATATGCTCTAAAATTCACCTGCACTGAAGATATAGTAGCAGCCACTGGAAAATGACTGCACGTTGGTTCCCCAGGGACCTCAAAGTCAATAATGCTCTATTATGCAAATCTCAACTGTATATACAAAGTTACCTCTTGGCCCTGCCAGCTCTTTCGCCTTACTCACTGTTGGTCAGCAAGATCACCCTTCAAAATGTTGGGTGAATAGAAAAGTACAGAAAGTAGAAGGGTGGGAAAAGCATTGACTTTCTAAACTGAACTGAAGTCAAGATTAGCATGACTGAGTTCTCTCTTGAGGCTGAATTGATATGCATGCATCTGGAAGTGCCTGCTGTAACCCCCAAGGGGCAAGTTAGTATTTTTATCTACAAAACAGGTTTGCTTGAAAATGTATGTAATACCTATTTTCCAGTAGGTTTGACATCAGGTCTCATTCTATACATGTTTCTTCAAGTAGTTCTAAAGGCAGAACATGTTTTACCTTAATGCATTCCCTGCATTAAGATAAAAAAAATTCCAGTGGAAGTATCGCACCCTCACCCTCCGCCCCCCCCATGTATCACTGTGTCCATCTGCAGTGGCACTGGTCTCTCTCTCTCTCCTTACAGGACAGAGAGGCAACAGCAAGAGCCATTGGCTCCCCTGCTGTCAGTCAAATCTTGTGAGCAGGGGGCAGGGCCAAGCTCAGCTGTATGTGTCTATAGACACACACAGCTCAGCTCGGAAGTAAGCTTGCAGGTGCACCTCCATAGGAAGTAGCTTCCTATGATGGTGCACTGAGAAGAGGAGGAGCCAGTAGGTGACTCCAGAAGAGGAGTTTCGGAGCCACTCTGTGCAATGCCATTGCACAGATCAGGTAAGTATAACATGTTTATTATTCTTAAAGTGTTACTAAACCCACAACAGTAAAATCAGTCTGTATATGCAGTAAAACACGCTTGTTATACTCACTGTGGAAGGGGTTAATCCTCCACATTGTGTAAAAAAACTGTTTGATCCTATCTTCTCTGATCTTCCCCTTCCCAATCCATCTCCTGTTAGTACAGAGCCTTGGAGTCACTCTACACATGCTCTGTTTGGTGTGTATTGCTCGCTAGAGATTTTTTTCTTTTCTTGGGAGGGGCATGTAATTGGCACTGGGCCAATCAGCACTTTCCAGACAGAGGGTCAGGGGTCCTGCAGCCTCATAGGATAATCAGAGTAGAATGAAAACTCCTCCTATAAGCTTTAACCAGACACTGATAGAAGTCACAAGACTGCTATATTCAGTGCCTTGAAAAAGTATTCATACCCCTTGAAATTTTCCACATTTTGTCATGTTAAATCCAAAAACGTAAATGCAATTTATTGGGATTTTATTTGATAGGCCAACACGAAGTGGCACATAATTGTGAAGTGAAAGGAAAATGATAAATGGTTTTCAAAATGTTTTACAAATAAACATCTACAAAAGTGTGGCGTGCATATGTATTTAGCTCCCTTTACTCCGATACCCCTAACTAAAATCTAGTGAAACCAATTACCCTCAGAAGTCACCTAATTAGTCCACCTGTGTGTAATTCAATCTCAGTATAAATACAGCTGTTCTGTGAAGCCCTCAGGGGTTTGTTAGAGAACCTTAGTGAACAAACAACATTATGAAGGCCAACCACACACCACACACAACACACCAGGCAGGTCAGGGATAATGGTGTGGAGAAGTTTAAAGCAGGGTTAGATGATAAAAAATATCCCATGCTTTTAACATCTCACAGAGCACTGTTTAATCCATCATCAGAAAATGGAAAGAGAATGGCACAACTGCAAACTTACCTAGACATGGCCGTCCAAACTGACAGGCCAGGCAAGGAGAGCATTAATTAGAGAAGCAGCCAAAAGGTCCATGGAGGAGCTGCAGAGATCCACAGCTCAGGTGGGAGAATCAGTCATCAGGACAAATATTAGTTGTGCACTCCACAAATCTGGCCTTTATGGAAGAGTGGCAAGAAGAAAGCCATTGTTGAAAGAAAGCCATAAGAAGTCCCGTTTGCAGTTTGTGAGAAGCCATGTGGGGGACACAGCAAATGTGAAGGAAGGTGCTCTGGTCAGATGAGACCAAAATTGAACATTTTGGCCTAAAAGCAAAACACTATGTGTGGCGGAAAACTAACACTGCACATCCCCCTGAACACACCATCCCCACAGTGAAACATGATGGTAGCAGCATCATGTTGTGGGGATGCATTTCTTTAGCAGGGACAGAGAAGCTGGTCAGAGTTGATGGGAAAATGGATGGAGCCAAATACAGGGCAATCTTAGAAGAAAACCTGTTAGAGTCTGCAAAAGACTTGAAACTGGGGAAGAGGTTGACCCTAAATATACATTCAAAGCTACAATGGAATGGTTTAGATGAAAGCATATTCATGTGTTAAAATGGCCCAGTTAAAGTCCAGACCTAAATCCAATTGAGAATTTGTGGCAAGACTTGAAAATTGCTGCTCACAGACGCTCTCCATCCAATCTGACAGAGCTTGAGCTATTTTGCAAAGCAGAATGGGCAAAACTTTCACTCTAGATGTGCAAAGCTGGTAAAGACATCCCCAAAAAGACTTGTAGCTGTAATTGCAGTGAAAGGTGGCTCTACAAAGTATTGACTCAGGGGGCTGAATACAAATGCACACCACACTTTTCACATATTTCTTTGTAAAAAATTATGAAAACAATTTATCATTTTCCTTTCACTTCACACTTATGTGCTACTTTGTGTTGGTCTATTACATAAAATCCCAATAAAATACATTTACATTTTTTGTTGTAACATGACAAATGTGGAAAATTTCAAGGGGTATGAATACTTTTTCAAGGTACTGCACTGCTGATGGGAAAAGGTATTTTGCAGATTCTATTTACTAAAATAATTGCATTTCCATGTTCTGTGTACTATGGGAGACCCGATATAGTGAATGCAGGGTCCTGGGTTTAGTAACACTTAAAAAAATACTGAGCCTTCACAAGCACTTTAAGCAAATGTTTTTTGGGGAATCTGTTGCACAGTGTATACCTTTATAGATCCTGCCAGCAACAGTACTTCGTTTGGCAGGCTGACAGTGCTAATCCACTCCTTCACAATTAGCAGCACCACCACCAGCCTACATTGCGCAGCCCTTTGGTTGGTCAGTTGTTTATTGGGTTACCTATCTGGTAGCCCTGACAGGCAGCCCAACAGCCAATTGAAGGACTGCACAAGGAAAGCTGACAACGCTGCCTCTGATTGAGAGGCAGTGGCTTGCTGCCCGTGTTCTATGGAAGGCGCGGTTACTAATTGGATCTCTAGTTAGCAGGCAACAAATTTGCAAAAATGATAGAATTAAAAGAATTATAGAGTGAGACATGATACTAAACATACTGAAAATAGATTAAAATACACTAGTCACTTTAAAACACTTGGCAACCTTCTACATCTCTTTCAACTAGATTAAATTTGGAAATCCTAAATAATCTTCTGTCATTGCTCAAAATGAATTATTTATTGATTTAGCGTGCACTACAGTATCCTGTATATACCGCTAAAGAATAAGTAGCACACTTTCCTCCCACAGTAATTCCACCACCCACTTATATGAAAATATTTATCACCTAAACTGATGGAAGAGGGGTCGTCGGCTCATTGCAATCCAGTCATATCAATTCTAATGCTTGGCTTTTACAGCCTTTTTCCTGTCACTTCATCACAATGAATTATGTATTGAAATGTTCAGTGTCTCCACAAACTATCTCTCTCATTAGAATAGGCTATTAAATTGACATATCGTAGGAGGTTATTTCCATGGCTAGCAATTAATAATTGCTGTATATATCAATCAAGGCCTATGCAGTTTAGGTCGACAAAAATCGAGACCTGACATGTTTTTGTATAAAACTGTTTCTTGGACCGGTGTTTAATATTTAAATATATCAGGTTCGAATAAATGTAAAATATCTTGCAAAGTATGTTCCTGACACATAATGCAGTGATGTGGCTGTTTATAGATAGAAAGTATTAATACTGCAAACTCACATTTAGAAAGCAATGATGTAAAATATAATCTTATAATATATTTCTGCTGTGCTTATATCTAACATAAGGAGGTCAGGGTAGTAAGGAGGTCAGGGTAGTAAGGAGGTCAGGTTAGTAAAGAGGTCAGGGTAGTAAGGAGGTCAGGTTAGTAAAGAGGTCAGGGTAGTAAGGAGGTCAGGCTTGTCATGTGATGTTTGCTTTTAACCAGTTCCGTATCGGCTCGCATACATTTACTGCTGCAGAGTGGCGCTATTATGCAAAATCGCCGTCTATAAATGGTGGCACGCACGTGCGCAACTAGCGGCGGCACGCTCTCATGTCCGTGCACTCTGCAGGAGTGCGCCCGCGGCTTGGGCGGACCCGATGTCCGCCGGCGAGCCGCAACAACCTGGCAGAGAGAAAGAACGGGGAACCGCCGTCCCTGTCACTGGGATCAGTTAGATCTCTTATGCCCATGGTAGCCCAGCTCCCTCACAGTTAGAACACGCCTAGGGAACACAGTTAACCCCTTCACTGTCCCCTGCAGGTTAACCCCGTTCACTGCCAATGACATTTATACAGTAATCAGAGAATATTTACATTTCTGTTCGCTGTATAAAGGCCATTGGTCCCAAAAAAGTGTCAAAAATGTCCAACATGTCCGCCCCAATATCAAAGTCCCGATAAAAATCGCAGATCGCCGCTATAACCAGTAAAAAAAAAAATTGTAAAAACGCCAGAAATTTATTCTCATGGTTTGTAAACGCTGCAACTGTTGCGCAAACCAATCAATAGACGCCAATTGCGATTTTTTTTTTACCAATAATATGAGGAAGAACATAAATCTGTCAAAACCGATGAATACATTCTTTTTTTGTTTTTTTTTGGATTTGTATTTTAGCAAAAAGTAAGGAATACTGTTTTTTTTTTTTTTGCAAAATTGTCGCTCTTTTTTTGTTTATAGCAGTGATCAGAAATGATGCAGTGGTAATCAAATACCACCAAAAGAAAGCTCTATTTGTGGGAAAAATAGGATACAAATTTTGTTTGGGTATAACGTCGCACGCCGCGCAATTGTCAGTTGAAGCGACGCAGTGCTGAATCGCAAAAAGTGCTCTGGTCCTACAGTGAGAAATCCTTCTGGGGCTGAAGTGGTTAATTTACACATAATAAATACATATGCTTCCCTTATTTTAAATTCATATTTTAGAGGTTTCTTTGGAGTTTTATTATCTGTAGGAAAACTAAAGGCCCGGCTGCTGCTTTTGTTTTTTTATACTCACTGAATTCCTCTTTGATGCCTTATGTATGTGCATATTTAAATAGTTAATTAACTGCGTGCCGTCCACCCCATGGCAGTTTTACTGCTACAGGGTGGCAACTGTGCAGCGGATCATATATATATATATATATATATATATATATATATATACATTATTCCGGGCTTCCACCTGCAGGGGGCATGCGCGCCGCCGGTGGGCCACTTCTGCTGTGATAATTCACAGCAGAAGCTGATCTGCACATGCCAAACACGCAATATCCTATGACACCCGCTGATCATCTGTCAACAACAATGAATGGGATCTGCCTATGTAAACCAGGCAGATCGCCGTTCTGACAGGGGGGGAAGTTTGTGTTCATGCAAAGCAGGGACTAGAATCCAATACTTCCCCTAGTAAAAGCAGCACACAGTTAACACACAAACACTGGCTAGGCACACAGTTAATGTAGTTGTAAACTCTATAAAAAAAAACCTGCAAGACAAAGGCATAATGAGCTAGCATGCAATGCATACTAGCTCATTATGAAATACTTACCTTAGAATGAAGCTGCTGCAGCGGTCCCCGCACAGCGATGTGACAATAACATGCTTCTTCTGGGTTTGCGGGCTCTGGCACTGTGATTGGCCAGAGCTGTGATGACGCAGGCACGTGGGTGCCCCCTGGTCACTGCACCCTTGGGCCGTTTCTTCAATGCGCATGTGCCAATGACGTCGGCACATGCTATTATAGTGGATATCTCCTAAACAGTGCAAGTTTAGATATTTACAGCACCTACAGGTAAGCCTTATTATAGGCTTACCTGTAGGTTAAAGTGGTTGCACAGAGTTTACAACCAGTAGCAGTAACAATGCATATTTTTAACACTGATCACTGTATTAGTGTCACTGGAAAAGTGTCAAAAATGTCAGTTAGTGTCAGAATGCCCACCGCAATATCGCAGTCTTGCTATAAGTTGCTGATCGCCACCATTACTAGTATAAAAAAAAAATGATAAATATATCCCATAGTTTGTAGACTCCATAACAGTGCTTCTCAACTCCAGTCCTTGAGGCGAACCAACAGGTCATGTTTTCAGGATTTCCATTATTTTGCACAGGTGATTTTATCAGTTTCACTGCCTTTGTAATTACCACAGCCATTTCATCTGAGGGAAATCCTGAAAACATGACCTGTTGGAGTGACTTGAGGACTGGAGTTAAGAAATACTGCTCTATAACATTCACGTAAACCAATCAATATATGCTTACTGGGGTTTTTTCTTACCAAAAACATGTAGCAGAATATATATTGGCCGAAATTTATGAAGACATTCGATTTTTTTACATTTTGTTTTTGCATGTGTTTTATAGTAGAAAGTAAAAAATATTGGTTTATTTTTTGAAAATTGTCGGTCTTTTTTTGTTTATAGCGCAAAAATAAAATAACGCAGTGGTGATCAAATACCACCAAAAGAAAGCTCTATTTGTGGGAAAAAAAATGACTTACATTTTATTTAGGTACAGCATCGCATGACCGTGCAATTGTCAGTTAAGTAACGTAGTGCCCTATTGAAAAAAAAATCTGTTCATGAAGGAGGGGTAAATCTTCCAGAGGTTAAGTGGTTAAAGCATAACTCCGCTTTTGTTGAGAAAAAAAACATTTCCCTCTTGGGTGATCTATGTACATTACAAGGAGTTTAACAAACTTTGTTGCAGATTCCTACCTTTTGTTATTCTGAAGAAATTCCAGTGTGTTTGTCTGTATCCATGTGGGAAAGTGAGTCTAATGATAGTGGTTTCATAATTATCAATCAGCTGTGCACCTGCAGGGCTCTAATGAGGATATCTGCTGGGCCTGCATCCCTTTAGACGTGCTTTCCTATTGGAAGTATTTTACCAAAAATTACATTTTTGTTGCAAGGGATGCCTTTAACCACTTCACTTAGAACACTTTCCTACCAGACCAATTTTCAGCTTTCAGTGCTGTTGCGCTTTGAATGGCAATTGCACGGTCGTGCAACATTGTACCCAGACAAATTTTTTATCATTTTGTTCCCACAAATAGAGCTTTTTTGGTGGTATTTAATCACCCCTGCGGTTTCTATTTTTTGCGCTACAAATAAAAATTTAGAAAAAAAATGTGTTGTTTCTGTCACAAAACTTTGTTAATAAGTAGATTTTCTCCATCAAGGATGGGCACTGATGAGGCTACACTGATGGGCACTGATGAGGCAGTACTGATTGGCACTGATGAGGCGGCACTGATGATGAGGCACTTATATGCAGCAATGATGAGCACTATTAGGCGACACTGATAAGCAGCACTGATGGACACTGATAGGTGGCACTGATATGCAGCACTGACGGGCACTGATATGCAGCACTGATGGACACTGATAAGCGGCACTGGTGGGCACTGATATGTGGCGCTGGTAGGCACTGATAGGGGCACTGGTATGCACTGAAAGGGGCACTGGTGGGCAGAGGCACTGATAGGGGCCCATTGCCTGGTGGTCTAGGGTGGCATCTGAAGGTGGCACTGAGTGCCATCCATATTGGGCACTATGCCCCTTACCTTTTTTTTACACAAAGTTGTCCATTTATAAGATTTTTCCAACACATAGCGTGTACATAGCAAAAATGACACCCCAAAATACATTCTGCTACTCTTCCTGAGTATGGCGACACCACATGTGTGAGACTTTTACACAGCCTGGCCACAAAAAGAGGCCCAACATTGAAGTAGCACCTTCAGGCATTCTACGAGCATAAATTACACGTCTCATTTCTCAACCATCTACCTATTACATTTTGAAGGTCCTGGACCACCCGGACAATGAAACTGCCCACAAAATGACCCCATTTTGGAAAGCAAACACCCCAACGTATAATCTATGAGGCATAATGAGTCTTTTTTTCCAGTAGTTTTCGTAAAATGTGAGGAAAAAAATGAAAACGCTTTTATTTTTACACAAAGTTGTCCATTTATAAAATATTTCCAACACATAGCCTGTACATAGCAAAAATTAGACCCCAAAATACATTCTGCTACTCCTCCTGAGTATGGTGATACCACATGTGTGAGACATTTACAGGTGATGTTTACTGACAGGTGATTGGCGATGGTCACTGATGGGTGACTGGTGGAGGTCACTGATGGGTGACGGGTGTCTGGCGATGGTCACTGATGGGTGACGGGTGACTGGCAGTGATCACTGATGGGTGACTGGTGGTGGTCACTAATGGGGGACGGGTGTCTGGTGGTGGTCACTGATGGGTGACGTGTTTCTGGCGTTGGTTACTGATGGGTGACGGGTGTCTGGCGGTGGTCACTGATGAGTGATGGGTGCCAGGTGGTGGTCACTGATGGGTGACTGGTGGTGGCCACTGATGGGTGACTGGCAGTGGTCTCTGATGGGTGCCGGGTGTCTGGCGGTGGTCACTGAAGGGTGCCGGGTGTCTGGCGGTGGTCACTGATGGGTGATCGGTGTCTGGTGGTGGTCACTGATGGGTGACAGGTGACTGGCGGTGATCACTGATGGGTGCTGGGTGTCTGGGGGAGGTTACTGATGGGTGATGGGTGTCTGGGGGTGGTTACTGATGGGTGATGGGTATCTGGTGGTGGTCACTGATGGGTGACTGGTCATGAACACTGATGGGTGACTGGCGGTGGTCACTGATGGGTGACGTGTGACACGCTATGGTCACTGATGGGTAACGGGTGACAGATGCACTTTATGATGGCAGTCTGATGACAGGTGCATTTTATGATGACAGGTGCACTTTATGGGGGCAGATGTGGTGACTGTTGGGTGACAGGTGCAATGGGGGGGGGCAGGGGTAATGTGACAGGTACTTGGTGCTTTACACAGATCAGTAACTCACTGATCTTAGCTCTTCTCTTCTCACATTGGAAACTGTGTGAGGAGAGAAGAGCTGGTAACAGTGAGTTACCGCTCTGTTTACATTACATGTGATCGGCTGTGAGTAGATCACAGCCGATCACAAGGTAACAGCCGCTGACCAATGGCTGATACCAGTGTCGGTGACAAGCAGTGTTCCCTGGGAACACGCCGCCAGCGACATGCATGTGCAGCGCGCTCCCGATCGCGCACATGCGCCGTGCGAATGGGGAAAGTACCATTTGTGATCAGCTGTGACTTAATCACGGCCGATCACATGGTAAACAGCCATGACCAATGGCTGTTCACCACAGTCAGTGACGCGGTGCGTCCGCGGTCAGTGGTTAAAGTAGCACAGTGCTGAATAGCAAAAAATGCTCTGGTCATGAAGGGGGTAAAACCTTCCGCAGGTCAAGTGGTTAAAAAAAACAAGGTACATTTAGTTGGCCACCTGATGTCATAGAACGATCTTTGAAGTATAGAAATAAAACTTCAACCTCCAATCTCAAAGCTATAGTTGTTGACAACCTGTTGCATATTAGAAGTTGCTATTCACCAAAAGTAAGGGAAAAATGATTTTCAGTTACTTTAAAGCTTAAATGCACTCAACGCACATTTTAATCAATCGTTTTTAAGACAAATTAAATGTAAAAGCACAGCTGATAAAAACAATACATGAAATGGTGTCAACACACTCCAACAGAGACATTTTTTTGTCACATTAAAAGAAAAAGAGAAAAAGAGAAATGGCTTTTTATTCCACTCTCCTGAAATTATTGCGCCTAAACTGTTTGGTTTGGTTTTCCAGACTAATCATTAAATGGTGAAAAATCACTCTTAAACTCACAAAAACTGCCCTTGATTATAAATAATAGCCATGGATTGGAAGCTAAAAGCAGGCAAGAGCCCAGCCCTCAATCCAATTTATTCAGCAGCAATCCACATTCCATTTGTCTAGACTAAATATAGCAACGTTTACACAAGAAATCAATAGTACTTGCTGAGAGCACAGCAAAGGCATGAATATTTCATCAAACGCGGGGAGAGAGGGAATGATGGCAATCAGTTAGCTGACAGCTATGTAGAGGCTGACTGCGGCCCTCTGGATGAGTCACACCGGGCTGGACAATAGCTCCCTCCCTGCAACTTGCAATCATATTGAATGCTTCTTTCTATTTTTAACGGTAATTGTGTTGCAAGTGACAAAGCCTTATCATTTTGAAGTGAGAGATTTTCTTACATCTCCTATGACAGGATAATACGCTCGGCAAGGAGCAATAATAGCAGCTCAATACAGCTTGCTGCGCACACGTCTCTTTTGTACCGACGTGCTGCGTCACATCGCCAAGTCACAAACAAAGGGGCACCACTTTTCATACACAGCTTAATTATAATAATTAACGTGGTAACCTTTGAATTAGCCAAAGGAGAACCATCTGTCTGTGTGTATGAGCACCCAGACACTTAACCCTTCCCAGTTTATAGCAAAACACAGTCAATTCAGATAACAGGGTTTGAACATTTATTTAGGAGTAACTTTTTTTACTCCCTAAAATGAATGAGATTAACATATGTGCAAATGAAGTGGGGTTCAATAAATGGAGGTGTGGTACAACAACTAGACTTAGCAGATATAGTGGAAGTTATGGGGTAGGATTGGAAAGCTAGGGTTTAGGCATCATCTCTTTACTGTACAATACTGTGATCAATACTTAATTCTCAACTACTCAAGCATATGTTAGCAAATGCGGACAAGACTTAAATGTGTCTCTGAGAGTGGAGCTGATGGAGCTGGGGACTGTGGAATACAACTAAAACATGTTGACAGAACCTGCTTATGCTAGAAACAAATTCTACATTTATAACACAGTGGTACCTTACCTACACTTATTTTTCTAAGCCACTCATCTCAATGTTCAACCTCTCCACTAGCAAGATAACTATGATCTAGGGTACATCAAATGGCACACAGTACGTAAAAACTCTAGGTATAAATATACATTTATAACACAGTTTTACTTTGCCTACATGTATTGCTATTTTTTTTTTTCTTTCTCTGAGCCACTCATCCTAATGTTCAACCTGTCCACTAGCAAGATGACATGGACTCATGGTTCAATAAATGGAAGTGTGGTACAACAACTAGACTTAGCAGATATGGTGGAGGTCATGGGTTAGGATTGGAAAGCTACCACAGGGTTTAGGCATCATCTCTTTACTCTACAAGATTGTAATCAATACTTAATTCTCAACTACTCAAACCTATGTTAACAAATGTGAACAAGAATTAGATGTGTATCTGGGAGTGGAGCTGGTGGAGCTGTGGAATACATCTAAAACATGTTAACAGAACCTGCTTATGCTAGAAACAAAGTGTACATTTATAACACATGGGTACGTTACCTACACTTATTTTTCTAAGCCACTTGTCTCAATGTTCATTCTGTCCACTAGCAAGATTACTATGATCTATTTTTCTAAGTCACTCAACATAATGTTTAACCTGTCCACTAGCAAGATGACTATGGACTTGTGGTTCAATAAATGGAAGTGTGGTACAACAACTAGACTTAGCAAATATGGTGGAGGTCATGGGATAGGACTGGAAAGCTAGCCCAGGGTTTTGTGCTCATATCTTTATGCTACAATACTGTCACCAATACTTATTCTCAACTACTCAAACTTATGTTAACACATGGGAAAAAGACTAAGGTGTGTCTCTAAGAGTGAAGCTGTGGACTCGGGAATACAATTAAAAAATGTTCACAGAAAATGTATATTATATTATAATATATTGTATATTGTATTATAACACCATAGTACTTTACCTACACTTATTTTTTTAAGCTACTAATCCCAAAGTTCAACCTCTACACTAGCAAGATGACTATGAACTATGGGACATCAAATGGCACACAGTCCTTGAGCACGCATTACGTAAAAACTTTAGGTAAGTGTTACTAAATAAAAAAAAAACAGAAGGAATTAAAATACCAACATAAGCTGAAATTTTATGTATTTACAACAATCAAACAAGTTCATCAGATCCTGGAAAATGAAAACTTTACAGTTTGCTTATGCAAGGACCTGTAAAACTTAGATGATGATAAGCTAAAGCAATGACAAAAAAAAAATAAGAAATGCTAGGCTTACACTGGTAAAATAAGCAAATCTTGCATTAAATATTACTTCCCTCTAAAGCTAACCATTCACTGATCCAAATTTAGCGAGTCATTTGATCAACTTCTTTCAAAGGGACACATTAAGAAATTTCTCTCAAACAGCAGCTGCAACCAATCAACTGCAGCCGCTGATCAGTGTATTATGACAGCAGCAGGTGCCGCTGTCAGAATACAGTGTCCTAGCAGAGGGGGATTCTTCTATTCACCTACTTTGTGTGGATCAATGAATCTGTCTAGCCTGCTAGCTGAATGAAATAAAAAAGAAAAACTAACCATATATGGCCAGCTTAAGCTTAGATACCTATCTTCTTACTCTTGGATTGGATATTGTTGCCAGCCTCTTAAGACAAAGTAAACTCCTGGTATACTGACTCCTATATTTCCTAGTATCTGACCTTCCTTCTGCTTCATTTTCTCTCCCCACTACTTTTCCTAATGTTCTGATTCTATTGTATGTTTGAAGATTATACAACAAAGAAATATTTCTGAACAGTATCTATTATACTAGACAAAGAATAGGAAGGGATGTTCAAATTGGTAAAGGACCAAATCTGAACAGAAAGGGCTTGGCTATGGAACACGCTGCAGCATGTGTGAAAAGAAGGGGTTTAGCAATTTTATTAGTATACAAAAAAGAGGCTCCCCTTTGACATTGTTGCTCCCACAAATTACTGCTTTAACTAACGCCTGCTGCTTGACGGTCTGACTGGCTGAATGAGTGTGACACCCGGGTTGCTTCTTTTTATTGTTTCGTGACAACGTTGTCACAAATTCTTTTATTTATTTGTGTGATATTGGTCTGAAACCCCTTTTGTGTATACTAATAAGATTACTAAACCCCTTCTTTTCACATATGCTGCAGCGTGTTCCCTATAGAAAGCCCTTTCTGTTCAGATTTGGTCCTTTACCAATTTGAACATCCCTTCCCATTGCATCATAGTGTTTGGTAGGATTTCCCCCGGAAACCCCATCCCTTGACGCAGGGATGAATCAGCAATGATAGATGTAATAATATGAGTAGGCTGGCTCCTTTTTCTTTCTACTTTGTAGCCAAAGAATAGACTGTAGCTTTAAACCTACATTTATATATTTACTAAATCTTTCAGTACAGATCGACATCTATGTTGTTTTGTTATGTGCTGTTTATTAATTGTAATCTAAAAATACTACTTTGCATAAAATTCTATTTATTTGAGATACAAACATATCAATAATAATAATACTGTTATAAACTTATACTGAAAAAGAAAGCCAGCCCAGACTTTCCCTGGTCTTATCAACTCCAGCCCTTCTTCAAGGGCAGTCCAGTTGGAAAATGTACTTAAAAAGAGCAAGAAGGGAGCAGAATACTTTCCCCTACAAACACAAAATACTTATTATTTTACAGTCGTAAAAGATCCCTAAAGAAAGAAAACCCAACCTAATGTTGTTTAGCAAGAATGTGAGCTGGATGGATGTAAGTGTATCTTGTTTATACCTGTGTTGAACACCAGAACCTTCAATAATGACCAAGGTTGACAAGTAGCCAAGTCTAAAAGAAAGACCCTTATTTTTATGAGTGCTGGTAACTTTGCTTTTACCAAATTGAATGGTTCTGGTTTGAATAATTACCATTGGAGTGGGGTGTCCTAGGGGACAAATGTGTCATCTGTGCTACAATTAGCTATTTTGGTAATTTAATGTCTAACATCTTGCATTACTATTATTATTATTATACAGGATTTATATAGCGCCAACAGGTTGCGCAGCACTTTACAATATAAAAGGGAGAAAGTACAGTTACAATACAATAAGATACAAGAGGGTTAAGAGGGCCCTGCTCATAAGAGCTTACAATCTAACATGGATCTGCTGGAAAGCATTTCCCTCCTTCACTAGGTACTGGGCTCATAAAAGGCTATGGGAAAACATTGAGGATCTTGCTCCTGGAAGTGCTTAGCTCAAGCTGGCATGTCAGCAATATGTGTGCTTTTACAAAATAAGCTCATCCCACTTTTTCCCACCTGAGATGCAATTTTGATGAATGAATCTTGATTTACAGACGTCTTGCAGCATACATTAACCACCTAACTGCTTTTTATCCTCTGTACAGCTGTTACATATGCAATTCATAAACCGGGTACACACCTAAATAGGCAGATTGCTGAATGAGAACACATTCATATTATGAAACACATCTAAAAACATAAATAAGACATGTACAAGTTACAAAAGTTAAAATCAAAATATAGGACCCACAATAGTAGACAGAAACCTTCACCCAACTGTTTATCCAGTTGAGTGATAATTAAAGCATCTGTCCAACAGTTCTTTCAATATATCCCATGGCTGCCTTCCAAAAAAGACAATTATAAAACCACAAATAATAGTAAATCTAAACAGCTGCACTCCAGTTAGATCTGCAGAAATTTCTTCTGTACAATGCACATTTATGATGGCATTAAGAAAAAAAAAAAAGTACAACTTTTATTTCAATAAACAGCATGGAGTAGCTGCATAAAAGTTTCACTTGTGTCTTCTACAAAATACAATTAAAACTTTTTTGTTCCAGATTTTATTAATCATATAATGAGTCTTTCATTACTCATACATTATTGTAAGGTGGTAGTGCAGGAGCTTTCAATGCACACGTTCTGAAGACCAAATTATCCCTTCATGCAGAGATATCAGAGCTGTTTACCGCATTGAAGTATTGGCTTTTACCTAGCAGTCAACAACCATACCCATTGCAGACTTCTGAATGCTGGTCATTTTTGCTCTAGCCATTCTTCAGCATACTGATATTTCACTTCAGCTACTGACCCAGGCCACTGATACATCACTCGGGCACAACCCTAAGGAACTGACATCATTTTAGCCACTCCCTCAAGACGCTGACATTTCACTCCAGCCACTACTCCAGGTAACTTACTTCATCAATCCAACCTCTCTTCCTGGCTGCTGATGTATTGCCTCTGCCCTATCATTAATGCCTCAGCCCTATGCCTTCACCATGGCATGTGCAGGAGAACTATTGATTCCAGAAGCAAAGACAGGGGACTTGTGAAACAGGTAGAAAGGAAATTATAAGCAATTATATTTTTAGATATGCCAGGTGAGCTTCAAGTACAAATTTTTACAACTTCACTTCTGCCAGCATTTTATTTAGATTTAGGAAAGTTAAATACACAAGTTGACACCTTTATTTTACCAAAAATGTAGGTAGCCTTGTTTTTAATTAATTTTCTACATTTGGCTGGCATTTGCTAAAAGCATTTCGAATTTGATTTCTAAAAAAAAAATTGCAATCTGACAAAAGAATTGTCAAGCCAGCGACACTGTCCTTCACTCAACCTCATGAAGTGGGCCCCTTGGAATCAAGAAATGCCTTGTCTTTCTGTTTTATATGAATCCAAATGAAAACATTTTTCTGGTTTAACATAACAATGTTGGTGCTTTCCCTCATACACCTCTAGTGTTCCTGAGAAAAAGGGCAAACTTCAGCCCCTGTTCACTGGTAAGCTGCCTAATATAAATCCTATACTTTGTTAGGTTTCTATTGCTCTGCGTTCTGTTAGGGAGCTTTACTCTCTCTTTTGAATGATGACCAATGTTTCTTAGACTGAAAGTAAGGTAAAATATAACATTTTGAGTTTTCAGCAGAAGAATGAATAGGAAGTCCACCACGGTAAACCTCCTACAAATGTGCCATACTGATGGCTGTGAAGTGGATATTTTTTATTAATACACATCTTTAAATCTTTGTAAAATTATCAAACGTGTACATGGACTTGAATCTCATTCGTTTTTACAGACTAATATTTTAGTTGTACATTGTTGGAGTGAAGTTTACTTTTTTCCTGAAACATTTTAGGCATTTGTGCCCTGATATCATTGGGAAGTGCAAAAGGAAAAAGAGTGAGGTTTGTACTAACTTTAACATTTTAGTAGCCTTATTATTTAGATATCAATAATTGTTGTTGCTATGGTGATCCATTAAAAATGTTTTTATGACATAAGTTTTTGCTTTAATTGAAATAGTAGTCTGAGAAACTGGACAAGGTTCAAGTCCATGTAACCTTTTAGATATTTTGCAAAGGCATGCCACTCATTTTTTCCAAAGACTCTCTCTGCAAATTTCTCAGTTTATAATCTCTTTGCCAATATATTTAAGTTTTAATATTAATTTATGTATTTTTTTTTTTTTTATAATGCGGGGAGCATGTTAAATATTTCATCCTAAATCAGGGTGGATTTGATTTAAATCAAGTTGATCTAAATGATGATTTAAATCACTAGTAAACAGGCTTGATTTAAATCAACTTAATCAACTTGTCACCTCTGTCCCACAGTGGCTCCTCTGACCTTCTGTTGACTCACCGACAGGCCCATTCACTTTAATGGGATGGCAGGTGATGCGGCAGTGACACAACAAGGTGAGGGACGTGGCAGCAGCAGGTGAGCAGATCCCCGCTAACAGGCGCTGCCATGATGGATCTGAAAAGACAGATGCTCTTTAAATGTAAGCACTTATGGGACAATAGGCAGAACATATATATTTTTACTACTTAGTAAGCTATAACTTAAAAGTATACAATGGACACCAGTTATTTTGTGGATTAAAATGGCCGTGGCCTTTTATTATAGGTTTAATATTCCAATAACATATAGCTATTACCAGCTCGAGTCACAAATAATACCACTCAAAAGTCCCCTTTCTTTCGAAATGGACTGAAATCTCATAAAGTTGGCCACGACAAGGGAGGGAGGGCAGGGCGTGCTTCTTCTTCAAAATCCCCGCCGACTGCTTCAGTACTGACACATTACTTTTTCTTTTATAGGTCAAGTCTCGTGCCAAGAACGTTAGATACTTCGACCACCAATCATAGGTAAGTACAACTGATTTTTTTTTTATAACTGTGCTTTATCAACATTAAAACTTGTCTACCATTTGTCCCATATGTGTACGGAGGGGACATTCTGCCCCCCATCCACATTCATTCTTGGTGGCAGTTAGAATCGTTAACCACTTGCTTACTGGGCGCTTAAACCCCCCTCCTGCCCAGACCAATTTTAGGCTTTCAGCGCTGTCGCACTTTGAATGACAATTGCGCAGTCATGCAATGTTGTACCCAAACAAAATTTTTATCATTTTTTTCCCACAAATAGAGCTTTCTTTTGGTGGTATTTGATCACCTCTGTGGTGTGGATGATTTTGGAAAAAGAACAATATTTTTTACTTTTTGCTATAATACAAATTCAAAAAAATAATAATAAAAAAAAATATTCATCGGGTTTGGCCGATTTATATTCTTCTATATATTTTTGGTAAAAAAAAAATTTGCAATCGGCATATATTGATTGGGTTGCACAAAAGTTATCGCGTCTACAAACTATGGGAATTGATTTATGGCATTTTTATTATTTATTTATTTTTTTTTACTAGTAATGGCGGTGATCTGTGATTTTTATCGGGACTGCGCTATTGGGGCGGACATGTCGGACATTTTTGACACTTTTTTGGGACCAATGACATTTATACAGCCATCAGAAATTTAAATAGCCACTGATTACTGTATAAATGTCATTGGCAGGGAAGGAGTTAACACTAAGGGGGCAGTGAAGGGGTTAACTGTATTCCCTGCATGTGTTCTAACTGTGGGGGGCGGGGCTGGCCGCGACATAACAGATCTAACTGATCCCAGTGACAGGAAATAGTAGATCTGTCATGTCCCCGTCACAGAATGGAGAACCGCCATGTTTACATCGGCGGTTCCCCGTTCTGCAGCTCTGACAGGCGATCACGGGTCTCGGGCAGACATTGAGTCGCCGCCTGTGAGTGTACGCCAGGAAATTCAGATCCGCAATGCAGCCATACTTCGTCAATGGCACGGATCTGAAGGGGTTAATATTTGCAAACAAAATGAAGGCTTCCTATTTAGAATAATAAGCTGTCGGGTTAGTTAACCACTTCAATACCGGACAATTATACCCCCTTCCTTACCAGACCAATTTTCAGCTTTAAGCGCTCTCACACTTTGAATGAAAATTACTCTCTCATGCTACACTGCACCCAAACAAAATTTGTATCATTTTTTTCACACAAATAGAGCTTTCTTTTGGGGGTATTTAATAACCTCTGGGTTTTTTATTTTTTGCGACATAATTGAAAAAAGTGCGAAAATTTTGAAAAAAAGAAACCTTATTTTTAGTTTCTGTGATAAAATTTTGCAAATAAGTATTTTTTGTCCATAAATTTGGGCCAAAACCTATACTGCTACCTATCTTTGGTAAAAATAACCCAAATAAGTGTATATTATTTGGTCTGTGTGAAAGTTATAGAGTCTACAATCTATGGTGCCAATCATTGAAAATTGATCACACCTGATGCACTGATGGCCTATCTCAATTCTTGAGGCCCTGAAATGTCGGGAAAGTAAAAAATACCCCCCAAATGATCCCATTTTGAAAAGTAGACATTCCAAGGTATTTAGCAAGAGGCATGGCGAGTTTTTTTGAAGTTGTACTTTTTTCCCACAATTCTTGGGAAAATTAAGAAATTATTATTTTTTATTTTTTTTTTGCACAAAATTGTCAAAACAACAAGTTATTTCTCACACACAGCATATGCATACTTCCAATTACACCCCAAAATACATTCTGCTACTGTCCTCGAGTATGGCGATACCACATGTGTGAGATTTTTTCACAGCCTGGCCACATAGAAAGGTCCAACATGCAGGGAGCACCGTCATGCATTTTAGGCGCAGAATTTTCACATCTAATTTCCTAACGACCTATTACACTTTTGAAGGCCCTGGAGCACCAGGACAATGGAATTACCCAGAAAATGGCCCAATTTTGGAAAGCAAACACCCCAACATATAATCTATGAGGCATTATGAGTCTTTTGAATGGTTAATTTTTTTCCACAAGTCTTCGAAAAACGTGGAAAGAAAATGAAAACGCTTTTATTTTTACACAAAGTGATCAATTTATAAGTTATTTCTAACACATAGCATGCACTTAGCAAAAATTACCCCCCAAAGTATATTCTGCTACTCCTCCCGAGTATGGCGATACCACATGTGTGAGACTTTTACCCAGCCTGGCCACATAGAGAAGTCCAACATGCAAGGAGCACCGTCAGGCATTCTAGGAGTAGAAATTTCACATCTAATTTCCTAAAGAGCCATTAAACTTTTGAAGGCCCTGGAGCACCAGGACAATGGAATTGCCCACAAAATGACCCCATTTTGGAAAGCAAACACCCCAACGTATAATCTATGAGGCATTATGAGTCTTTTGAATTGTTCATTTTTTTTTACAAGTGTTCCAAAAACGTGGAAAAAAAATGAAAACGCTTTCATTTTTACACAAAGTGGTCAATTTATAAGATATTTCTAACACATAGCGTGCACATAGCAATTACCGCCCAAAATATATTCTGCTACTCGTCCCGAGTATGGCGATACCACATGTGTGAGACTTTTTCACACCCTGGCCACATACAGAGGCCGAACATGCAGGGAGCACCGTCAGGCGTTCTAGGAGCATAAATTACACATAAAATTTCATTAATACCTATCACACTTTTGAAGGCCCCGGGGCACCAGGACAGTGGAATTACCCCCAAAATGACCCCATTTTGGAAAGCAAACACCTGAGGTATATTCTATGAGGCATGGGCTGCAGATAGGTACTCGGATACTCTAATGGGCTGCAGATAGGTACTCAGGTATTCTGATGGGCTGCAGATAGGTACTTGGGTACTTTGAT
>BLSH010549335.1:354228-365732 GCA_018402905.1 Glandirana rugosa
AACCCCCCCCCCCCCCCCGCTCATGCTGAATAGAACCTCTTAAATTATCTGCAAAGAAAAAGGTGGCTGTACTCCGATGACATCACTTCCAAGTAAAACTTAATTCATCCACTTGAGCAGTTACAGACATCCCTGTCTTTAGACTGTCCACACCTATGCATTTCACTCACAATGGGCTTAGTTGCAGTGGAAAGGGTGGTAGGGGGAAAAACCTTATATATGCACTCTTCATTAACCTCATTAACATATTATGCTTCTTAAAGGCACATAAGCTGAAGAAATCCTTCGATCCATCTACTTAAAGTGGTTGTCAACTCATGACAACCACTTTAACCTAAAGGTAAGCCTATAATAAGGCTAACCTGTAGGTTCCCTGCATATCTCCTAAACCTGCACGGTTTAGGAGATATGCAATGTATTTCCATGTGCTGATATCATCGGGCACATGCGCAGTGAAGAAACAGCCTATGTGCTGTTCCTTCACTGACATCGTGCCGCGATTGGCGGCTCCCGTGCGCAGGTGAGGGAGTGACATCACGCAGCTCCGGCAAATCACAGTGCCAGAGTTCACGGCCCCGGAAGGAAGAGGGGCGAAGATGGATGCTTCCTACTGCAGGGACAGTGCAGGCTTCCAATGCAGGTAAGTGTCACATAATATGCTAGTATTCATGGCTCCCTCAATGAACTGTATACATTATAGTCAGTGGGCTTGGCGCTGCCGGAAAAAAGACCATCCAAATCAATTGTGTAAGTCCAAATCTAATTGGCAAAGGTGTGTAAGTGCTCAAAAAATTCTCTAATAAATCATGTAATTATCAATGCGTATGGTGCAAAAAGTGCTCAAAGGTGCACTAATAAATATATAAAAAATATATAAAAAATTTAATGAATATACAAACTTGGTGTAGATAATACTGTAAACAGAAGTAAAAATAATATACTAGAAGGAACGGCGTATAACCTTCCCTAAAAATGCAGTTGTGTTGTGTAGGTCTAAAATGCAAATATAAAGTGCAAAGGTGCAAATTAAACTGATAACAAATCCATCAAATTGTATATACAAAAAGTAGGGTAACCAATACAGCAGCAATAGGGGGCCATCAATATGGTGCAGGGAAGTGGGGATGGAGCCAAAAACTCGTGTTAGTGCTCCCCTCCAACAAACGCCCCACTCACCAAATAACTCAGTCCTATACAATTTATACAAACAGTCCTGGGGATATAGAACCCCTCACGGTGTGGTCCCTCCAGTTCCTGGTCAGCAGGTCCCCCCACTCACCCAATCAGGGTTCCATCGGGATGTTCGTACGTGTAGAAAATAACAGCAGTAGTAAGGTGCAGGCAATATACCATCGTCTGAAAGATAGCAAACACTTACTGATAGTAAGAGAAGTCAGACGTGGACGGCCGGAACTTCCTTGCGTTCCACCAAGTTCCGGCTGTCCACGTCTGACTATTGATGGCCACCTATTGCTGCTGTATTGGTTACCCTACTTTTTGTATATACAATTTGATGGATTTGTTATCAGTTTAATTTGCACCTTTGCACTTTATATTTGCATTTTAGACCTACACAACACAACTGCATTTTTAGGGACGGTTATACGCCGTTCCTTCTAGTATATTATTTTTACTTCTGTTTACAGTATTATCTACACCAATATTGTTATGGTATATTAATTATATTTTTAATATATTTATTAGTGCACCTTTGAGCACTTTTTGCACCATACGCATTGATAATTACATGATTTATTAGAGAATTTTTTGAGCACTTACACACCTTTGCCAATTAGATTTGGACTTACACAATTGATTTGGATGGTCTTTTTTCCGGCAGCGCCAAGCCCACTGACTATAATTTATACATTCCTAATCTAGGGCCCCTAGATTTTTGTGGGGGCAGCAGCCTGACATGTGAAATATTATACCTCGTTTCTTTGGTATTGGGAACAGCGCCACACCACATATCTTTATAATTTTTATCCTCAATGAACTGTAGCTCCCCAGATTCGGCAGCACTCATGCAGCCCCAGACCATGACACTCCCACCACCATGCTTGACTGTAGGCAAGACACACTTGTCTTTGTACTCCTCACCTGGTTGCTGCCACACACGATTGACGATATAGAAGATGGACACTCACTACTTTACATTGTAGCAAAGTGTCATTTCCTCAGTGTTGTCACATGAAAAGATATAATAAAATATTTACACAAATGTGAGGGGTGTACTCACTTTTGTGAAATACTGTATATATAAATATATATATATATATATGGAAATCTTTAAAAATGTACAGATATACAAAGTTTTACTATTCTATCAGCATGCCCCATATTGTTTATTGTTTCTCCTCTCTTAGGCGCGGTTCACACTGGGGCGGCTTGTCAGACGACTTAGCCTTGGTTCACACCAATGCGCTGTGCAATATCACATATGATGCGCACCGCACTGCAGTGAAAATCACATGCGATGGCCGTGTGATGCAATTTCAGCCATACAGATAGTATGGCTGAAATCGCATTACATTCGGACTAAACTCACACAGGACCCTTTTTGCGTCTGCACCAGAATCGGATCACATGGGTGTTCACACCTATGCGATCCGATTCATGGCCGAACTGTCAGTTCGCACTGCGATATGTGAGCTGAAAAGGGGGTGTCCTTAACAATGTATTGACACTCCCCTCGTACATGACAGTGCGAACTGCCGTGCGAGTCGGGTGCGATGCGGGAACCCGCAGTGGATTCACAGGGCTCCCGCATCGCACTAGTGTGAACCGGCACTTAGTCGTCTGACAATTTGCGCTCCATTCAGTGCAATGCAAGGTCCCTGCACTACTTGGGGGTGACTTCAGAGTGGCTTGCATTGACTTCTATTAAAGAAGTAGTTTGCCAGCCGCGCTGAAGTGGCGCTATACGAGGCGGCTTCAGAGTCAGATGACTTTGAAGCTGCCTCAGTGTGAACCAAGCCTTAGCCAACAGTTTATTTTTTATTTTGCCTCTTAAAAATAAAAGACAGAAAAATAAAATAACAAAACATTAAGCAACAATAATAAGGCCCCAAAACGGTAGCTGATGCATTAAAATAAAGATTTCAATTAATATAGAATACATCCAGACATAAGGCAGATCCCAAAGAAAGTATTTCCATGGATAAAAAGTCATAGACATATGAAGCTGTGGTGTGAACTGCATAGAAAGAAGGAAGGAGATGGGGGTTGGAGGACATGTAAGGGGTAAAAGTTTGCATAATAAATCTTAGTGAAACATAGGTAAAGCATTTTAACGTGTAAAACTGGAGGCAAGCAAATAGTCATCAAGACACAGACCTAAAAGTTGAGCTCCAAATGAGAAATTCCTTGAAGATTCTAAAAATCAAAAATGACTACCCATTACAAAATAACACCAAGTAGGGAAGGCTTGGGATGCATGAATAGGTAGTGCCTAGTCCAACTTTTACAAGAAACTTATATAGAACAAGTGGAGTTTTCCAAGACAAGACTGAGGCGCACAAGAGCAGGAGGAGCTGGAATTGTTGGTGAAGATTTAGAAAAGATGCTTTGTGGCTGAGCAGGCCACACAGCAAACATATCAGCAGAGTGGGGACAGGCAAGTGTAAGTGGGGTTGTGAAAGAGAAATAAACCCCAAAAGTATAACTTAAAGCGGTAGTAAACCCATCCATTTAACAGTTTAAAAACCAGTTACATTTCCGGCACGTGCCGGGAATGTAACACTCCCATTGGTTGTGCTCTAAGCCAAACTGTCAAACCATCCAATGGCTGGTGTCATAGCTGATCACATGTGCAGCATCACGGCAGTTGGAGGCCAAGATGGCAGCTTCCTTTGCTGAAAATGATAGGAGGGTTTACTACCACTTTAACTAAGTTCTTAGTTTATGGCCATACAAAAAGTAAGTGATAGAGCCTGCTGCAGAACTGCAAAGTTGGTTCTTCTCTGGGACTAGGAGGTTTGAATTCCCAACTGCGCCTGTCCCTTTATTTACAAGCTGTGTGCTCTTATTACATTCACCACAAAATTAAGCATTTCTTCCTTTATATTGCTTTTCAGCTCCGTTGCCTGTTTGGCCCTCTAGGAGACTTATTGCTTTATTTTTATTAAAAGAGCAGAACTTTTGCAATGCCACCCAAGATATCCATATGAGATATGAGCAGGCCCCTTTACATTTTGTACCAGGGTACTGCAACTTTTTAGATGCCATCTTATACATTTGATATGCATTTGCCATGTACTGCACATGTGATTGGTCATGACACCAGCTATTTGATGGCTTGACAGTTTGTTTAAAAGTAAAAGCAACAGTGACAGTTATGGTTCACGGCATGCCTTGAATGTAACGTTTTTGGGAAACAATTAAATCAATGGATTTAGTTCCGCTTTAAGGAGAAAGTACAAAAAACAAGTAGTTTCCCCCACTCCCTCCTTATATTCTACGTGTGTAAAGTAAAGCAAAAAACATTTTCAAAGTAGGTCTTCATTATATCACACTTCAGAAAATGTAGGACAACAAACCAAAATGATAAAGTGTAGCATGAGGTATATTCTGGTTCTAACCCTAAAGATAATGCTGCAATCCGTATTTATTATTTTCTCAGAGAAAGCTCCTTTTTCACAGCCACAGATAATAAAGGTAGGGCATGACCCCACTAAGACGGGTCAACATTCATAAGAGCCAAGAACATTCATACTGGCTACATTCATGTAAGACGCTTTAGTTGCTTGTTAAACGCTTTGTATTTTACAAACTGTAGTGGCATTTTATTCTCCATGTCATACAGCCCTATGGCTATAATTTACAGTGGTGGCTAGCATATCCCACTGATAATTAATGTTGTTAATGACATATACATACCAGGCTGATATCTGTTTCCCTGTGGTGCTGCGGTAATGAAAAGCTTGCAGGTGACAAGGACTTGTCACCTTGTAGCTTTATTAAGAGAATGCTTTAAGTCCCTTGCTTTCAGTGTAATTTCTCTTTGCTATTTTAAGCCTGTACTAAGGCTAAAGCAGGAAACTCAAATTTATTCTGAGCTTCAGACATGTCAAAGCAATGGAACAAAGCTTCAGTTTTATAGAGTATCTCCTTACATAAAGTCAATCATTCTGGGTTACACGTAAGTTACCAGCATGATACGCTCAAGTGGCTATTAACGATAGTCTCCCTTTGTATATAAAAGTACATGTAACAAGACATAATAGATATATATATTCTGTGTTATACATGGAAATTATAGAACCTTGCTGTTCCACTGCACATGACTAAAGTGACTGACGTCAATTATGAAAATAGAGTGTAATTTATACTTGACAGTATTAACTTAGCTAAATAGCACTAATGTATCACTCAGACACACACTAGTAGTATTTATTTTAGGTATGTCATCTGCTAGCTTAGTCTAGTAGTAGTGGCCATTTGTATCTACGCCACTCACTGGTCACGGTCTATGGAGGAAGGTTAAGGCCCAGGTGAACACTGTATGTTTCCCACTTTTTTCTGTTTTTATGTCTAAGGCTACATGTACACTAGCCTACCCTGACTGCGGCTGTGGAAAAATGCAAAACGCAGCAAAAACGCAAAAAGAGTTTTTGCCACGTTTTGCATCTTCCCACAGCCAGCGGTAAAAACATTCCTATTTTTAACCTCACCTAAACGCGGCAGCTCCTAAACTCTGCTTAAAACCTATGTGTACATGGGCACATAAGCTTTTATGGAGTTGAGTTTAGGAGCTCTGGCAAAAGAAAGGGCAAAAGCTCCTAAACACAATAGCCTGGGCACTGTAACTAAGACGTCTTCTCAGCCAAGCCAACATTTCTTTCTTATTTTTGGCCGAAGGACTGTATGTAGTCCAATCGGAGCTCTGCTGATGTGTAGTGGCCACTATATCTTATAGCTGTCTTTAAGAACTACAAAAAATGTGCCATGAATGAAGACGGCCTTTTAGCACTTGTAGAAAAAGAGGGCATTAGTAATATGTTATTAAGTCAATTGACCTGTCTTGGGCACCTCACTATAGTCTGTCCTTAAAAGGATAGTTCACCTTTACAAAAAAACCTACCTATGCAGGTAAGGGATGTTTGTAGATTAAAACAAACTGTGCAGCTCTGACTAAAGTTGAATTAAGCCCTTGGTGTAGGCCATTCACATACCTTATGAAGCCTGACTGGAATAATCCCAGGATGTTGCAAAGTACTCCCAGGATGTTGCTAAATGAGGCCTAGTCACTACTCCACCATCACAGAATTAAGCTCTTTCTCTGATTCAAACCCCTCACATAATCTTTCTCTACCCTGATACAGTAGCTCTGAGCTCAGCATATAAGAGCTCACACTTGTGATGGTGGAGGTAAGCAGTGACGACTAGGCCTCACTTAGTAACATCCTGGGAGTACTTAGCAAATGGCCTACACCTATAGCAAGGGATTTATTCAACTTTAGTCAGAGCTGCACAGTTTGTTTTTATCTACAGAAGCCCCTTATCTGCATAGGCAGTTTTGTGGTAAAGGTGAACTATCCACTTAAAGTGCACCTGTGCCTATACTATGGACATGAAACTATTAAAATGTACTCAACAAGTGGTATAAGGATTTATTTACATGAATACTTGTAGGCATTTTTTCCAACTAACATATATTTCTAGTTGCCTTTCTGTGTCTTGAAAGCTGCAATGCCACTTACAGCCTGCTATACAAGTGGATAACTGTACACGGTTGTACATGCTGATGCTTCTTTGCATCAGATGCACCTGTGCAGGTAAACAGCAATGCAAAGAAGCATTAGCATTTACAAAAATACATCTGCGTACAGCCATTTAACTGTATGGCAGGATGTACACGGCTCATGTGTCTCCCCGGAAGAAGGATAGCAGGAAGTTTACGCTTGGCCCATAAAACACCTATAGATATCCATGTGCATGAACCCTAAGAGCTTTGACACAAGCCACCCCTGACCTCTCTACGTGGGTTTCAATGTCAAGTTTTAGTTTTTAATTCTCAAAAATCATCAAAGATCACAACACACTCTAGAGTTGGTTTCAGTTGGTGTTAACAGCTTGATGGTTCTTTACATTAGAAGCTTGACAGCCTTCCAGGATCTGCTCTCTGTAAAAAAAAAAAACTAAGATTTAGGGCTCGTTCACACCATACATGCATGAAAACTGATGGGAAAACTGCGCAGATTTCACTTGCAGAGACATGAGTTTACATCAGTTTTCATGCACGCTGACATCAGTTTTCATGCGTGTCAGTTAAGTGCCCTATTCACACCAATGTTGATGTCATGTCAGTTTTTTTCCTGTGCAGAAAAAATCTGCACGTGATACCAGTGTTGTGGTGTGAACAGGGCACATCGAGAACAAATGATTTTTTTGTGCCCTTGCAGAACGTATGCAGAAAAACTGACCTCTCTGCACCATGGTGTGAATGAGCCCTTAAATAACTGCTGTGAACATTGAAAATTACATTTCTACACAATGCTTATAGATACAGAGGTAAATGAGATCTTGTTTTAAAATGCTTTTACTGCTTGTTCAGAATATGTAAATACTTTAGCATACATGGTTTGGGCACAGGTTTACTTTCAACTGTATAACCACTGACATCCACAAACCTAAAGATACATAAACGTATTTAGCCCCTCTCTTATATTTTCCTGACATTTCCTGGGCATTCTATACTCTTTCTCTGTGTGTGGCTAGTTCTAAACCAAGAATGCTAGTCTAGTAAGAAGTACTGTACTAGTTTCACAAGTCAAATGTACTGACAACCTAACATTTTTATTTACAAGAAGACTTGCTGGAAAACTTTCCACCATGAATAGTCAAAACAGATGTAAAAAGGAATTATGTCCACCTGGTAACACACCTCTTTCTTGTAGAAGTTCAAGTCAACAATGAACCTATAATTAAGGTCCATAGGCAGTGGCGGCCCGTCCATAAGGGATGCAGGGGTGCCGCCCCCCCCCCCCCCCATCCATGTGCCCAATCCCTAATCTACATGCAGGGCACCAGACGCATGGATTTCAATGTTTTTTTTTTTTTTGGAGCACATGTTTAGAGCCTGAGGCTCTAACTGGCTTCAAAAAATGATGGGCTTGGAGCGCAGAGCACGTATAGCCCGACGAGGGAAGGAGGAGGGAAGCCGCCGAGGAGGAAGCCGTCATGAAGCCAGAGATGCAGGGTGAAGCCGCAGAGGAGAAGGAGATGCAGGAAGGAGTATAAGCTGCCCGTGACCTAGATACGGTAAATGCGGGGCTGGCGGGGGGAAGAGCAAGCGACGGGGGGTAGGGTGTTTTGACTGAGCGACCAACCGGGGGGGTATGTGTTGGGATGCCTTGTTTGCTGCCACCCCCCCCCCCCCAACTTTACAGTATCAGCCACTACTGTCCACCATAGTATAGGCTCACAAATGTTTAGCTTAACAATTAAATTGCAACCAAAGATATTGATGGTAGACAGAACACAAAATAAGGCATTATACAGTATTTATTAAATGTTTTACATTCTTGGAAATTAATTATTTCTTAGAAAATCATATGAAATAAGCATATTTCCTATCTTTTTTCTAAAGAAGGCTATTTTTGTAAAGTGTATCTGTGATCAAAATTTTAAATCACATATTCATTTCCACATTGTATTTCAATTATCTCTAGCCCACTGCTAATAATGGGAACAAAGAAAAGAAATTGACACACACCACTGTAAGGTCCAAAGTCCATTTATTGGGACATCTCAGTACAATCACATGACCAGAATGCAAAGGTAGCATTCTGGTCCTATGATTGTACTGAGATGTCCCAATAAATGGACTTTGGATCTTACAGTGGTGTGCGACCCTTTCTTTTCTTCATTGTCTGCAGAGGCGAGCCGTGGTCAGCACCTGCAGAGGTCCATCGGGCTTTATCCAACTCACCTGGAGCGGCCAGCTCTACTGGATTACTTAATAATCTGAACAATCTTGAAGTTTGAAAACTTACTTTGTGCTACTCTCCACATATTTAGGTCCTTGAATTCTGTTATGTGTATTCAATATGCCCTATAAGTAGGTCATTGCATAACGCATTTCACAGAGCCTGTCCTCTAAACTACAGAGGTGCTGAGTGTTTCTGGAGGTGAAGTCAGTACAGGAGTTACTGCTTGCAGGAATCAAGGTACCATGGGATATGTAGTCCTTAAAAATTGGAAGTAAATAGTGGAGGAGAAGCTCAAAGCATGCAGGGGATCCTGGAAGTTGCGGAAGAGGTGGCCAGCAGACAGGCAGAACTCACAACATGAAAGGAGATTTTTCAAGTGAGTTTATGGTGGATTGTCAAAAATAACTTGTTTGCTATTACAATGCTGTTGTTATAAAAATAAACGTTTAGCTGTAGCCGTAGATTTCCTTTGGTTGGTTGTTGTAATAGTAGTAGTAGTAGTGAGTTTCACGCTGTCAATCATTCGCTGTATCATACTTATAAACATATCTTACCACTGATAGCTTATTTAAAAAAATAAATGCATGTAGCAGCCAAGCTGCACTACTGTTAAGATAAAATCACCAGTTAAATAAACTCACACAGTGTGCATTTCTTTCTCTCGATCATTACATGTTTGAGTTGACCAAAAGCCTTGGAGCAGTAATCACAATCAGCAGGAATATTTAAAGGGCAAATATGGCTACCCTCATCTTAAATGAAAAAATATACATTCAAACAAGGTTGATCTGATTCATATACCTATATAAATAAACTGGTGGAAGACAATGGATCACCTTTAAAACAATCAAATGCAGAGACCTGATTTCCATAAATCACAATACTGCTCTCTTAAAAATCCATGCTGACATTTCCACCTGTCACCAGGGAAAATGAAAATATCTCTCATCATTATTAGAATCTACCTGAAATATGTCAACCTTTTGACAATCTCCTGAAAATTTTATGTATTGTGCTTTAGTATTGAAGCCAGAGGATCAATATGACAACCAGACAGCTAGTAATTTTAGTCAGTTCCATAATTCTCACTTCAGTTTTCCTTTCACAGCAGTGCCGCATGTTCCCTTTCACACTTTTCAGCTTCCTTTCTACATAGGCCCAGTGTCTTAATTTATCTGATTTTAAAGTGGATGTTAACCCACCACTCACCCAGTATAAACTAATGGCACAGTATTAATGTATATGTACACATGCAAGCCTCCTGCATGTATCCCTACCTTGAAAATGTCACCCCTTCAGCAGAGCAGCCCCAAAAAACTCTGGAATCAGTGGGTAGGTCTCTTTGCTGGAGCTCGGTAGGTGGAGGCGGGATGTCACAAGACTCCCCACCCACCTCTAATCCCTCCTTCTTTGCTATCCTTGAGTTTTGAGAAACATCCTGTCAAAACTCAGGAAATGCCCAATCATGCTGAGGTGTGGAGCAGCCATTCCTGGGAGAGCTGGAGGAGAAAGGAGAGGGGAGTGTGAAGCTTTGTCTGCTCCGTGCATGAGTTAAGGAAATGACCTGTCACTCACACAGCACGGGGAAGAAACGTCTCCTATTTATCAGTTAGTGTTTTTTTTTTCTTACTGAAAAAAGATAAGGGGATTGAGAGAAACTCAGAGCTAGATTAACTGTTTGTGGCAAGACTGGGCACAGATGACATGACATTCTATACTCTACTTTATTATTAATTCATTATTTTTTTCAGGTTTACATCAACTTTAACCACTTAACAACCGCCCTATAGACAAAAGACGTCTACAGGGCGGTTGCTTAATTCTGGGAGGACATCTATTGACGTCCTCCAAGAATCGCGCTTCCCGCGCGCCCCCTGGGGCGCGCACACGGGAACATCCGTGACCGTCGGGTCCGTGGGACCCGACTGATCACGGATCGTGGTGAATGGCCGCTGTGAGCGGCCTTTTACCACGTGATCGCTCCGTCAAATGACGGCGTGATCACATGTAAACAAGCCGGCGAAAGCGCCGGCTTTTCTCTCTCCTCTCCGCACCCATCGGTGCATTGTGAGAGGAGAGAGGGGGGAGAGAGGAGGTGCATCAGCATTATGGGCGATGTGTAATGCCCACAGCGCTGCTAGGTGACAGTTGGCAACCGCAACCCCCACCATCCATACATTACTCACCCAGCCTTCCACCACCCACCCAGCGATCATCACCCAGCCACCCACCACCCATCCTCACCCAATCCACCCTCACCAACCCACCCATCCATCCATGCTCACCCATCCATCCATCCATGCTCACCCATCCAGCCATGCATGCTCATCCACCCAGCCGTGCTCACCCATCCATCCATCCACGCTCACCTACCCAGCCGTGCTCAACCATCCATCCATCCGTGCTCCCCCATCCATCCATCCATCCATGCTCACCCATCCATCCATGCTCACCCATCCATCCACCCATGCTCACCCATCCATCCATCCATGCTCACCCAGCCATCCATCCATGCTCACCCAGCCATCTATCCGTGCTCACCCACCCAGCCGTGCTCACCCATCCATGCTC
>BLSH010549335.1:373840-386010 GCA_018402905.1 Glandirana rugosa
AGGGCGTAGCGTGGATACGTTTGACCCCGATTTACACGTAAATTGAAAACTTTCGACATACAAGAGTATTAAAGAATAAAATAGAGTGGTTTTTGTGTTTTTTCTGTGTGTTTTTTGTGTAAAGTGACTCGATATTACGTTTAACATAAACAATGATGTTAAAAGTCGGTATACTTACAATAAAGCGGCGAATTAATACAATACCGTTTATGACTACAACTGAATTAACCTCCCCCCCCCCACGAACAATTCAAGAAGACGATGACTGATGTTTACATTTCTCTCCGGACCTCTCTTATTTTATCGCCTCCCGGCCGTACTGTCCCCAATTTTCCCGGAATCGACTTGCTGCCCCCTGACCCAGGGATAACCTCCTCTACCAACTCAGCTAAGGCCCTTTTAACCCCTGTCATGCCGGCCCTCCGCTATTTTATTCTCTCCAGGCCTCTCTTTACATTTGTAGTCAGTAGCAGAAGAACTTAACAAGCACCCCCCCCCCTCCAATTAAGTCAACATCAGTATTTGCCATAACATAATTAAGCGGCGAAATAACATTCATATGGCTGAAAATTGTAGTAACAAATACAATTTGCATTATAGCTCAGTGAAATGTGTTTTTTGTGTGTCTTTTTTGTGTTTTTGGTGAGATAAAATAAGAAATTATGAGAACATACAGCTTTCAAAAGTTAAATGCACATTTAGCCCCAGTTTGCATAGGTGCGATGCGGGAACCCTGTGAATCCACTGTGGGTTACCGCATCGCACCCGACTCACAGGGCAGTTCACACTGCCCTATGCAAACTGAAGGGAGGTGTCAATACATTGTTAATGACACCCCCTTTTAAGCTTGCATATCCCAGTGCAATCTGCAAACTCGCACAGGAATCGGATCGCATGGGTATGAACACCCATGCGATCCGATTCTGGTGCGGACCAAAAAAAGGGTCCTGGGCGAGTTTGGTCCGAATGCAATGCGATATCAGCCATACAATCTGTATGGCTGAAATCGCATCGCACGGACATCGCATATGATTTGCACTGCAGTGCGAATCATATGCGATATCGTAGAGCGCACTGGTGTGAACCAGGGCTTAATTGGGTTTTAATAAGTTATCATAGTGAAATGAGCCTATTATGTAAAGCCACGTAAGCATTCCGCATTGCAACAACAAATTGTATCACTGCGCAATAGCATTTTGTATCATGCTACTTAAAGTGATTGTAAATTGTAAAACAAACCCATTCAGTTTAAAATATAAATGAAAGGCAAAACATTTTGGTACAGATATTAAAAAAAAAAAAAACCACTATAAACACCTTTTTTTATAAATTATCACATTCCCTCTGTTCTCAGCTGCATAATAGCTGAGGGGAGGAGAAGCAGTAGCACACTGAGCTTCCCAGTGAATGGCTGTGCAGCGGGGGCATGTCAGGACAAGTCTAATCATTGGAGGAGAGTACACTGAGTTTCCAGCATAGTTAAAGAACTAACCACAGTGTGCTCTACTGCTTAGTGTGGTCAGTTTTTAATAGGAAAGCAGATGGACTGGCAGGAACACCAGGGATTTCACACATAGGAAGCAATACAAAGAGCAGGACACTTTCTCATACAAGTACATGGTACAGCAGGCACATATTAGGAATAGGAAATGTTGGGGCAACAAACGCTTTAACCAAGCAGCCTCACACCAATGATATATCAGTCCTACATCACCGGTGTGCAGCTCCTTGGTTTGTTAATGGATTGTGTTAGGAGTATGGATGGCTCCCTTTTTAGCCAGCACCCGAGTTCCAGGAGACAGAGGAAGTTTGTGAGTCGGAGCGGAGGATATTCGTCTGTTAATGCCATTTAAACAAACAATGTAAAAAGTTGCAAGAGCATAACAGACTTTAAAAATTAATATTGGCAATTGGCAACACCAAATGAGAGTACAATATATGACGAGTAGCTAATCTCTAGCCACTCTCATAACTATCCACCATCAGTTCCCTTCATGTCAGTTTCCATATATTTAGCCACCACATTTAGCCACCACAAACCTTTCTGAGGTCCTGGGGCCCATTTCCGGCCAATGAGGTCCTAGGGCACATTAATGCCACCCTTGCCTGTCCTGGACCCAGCAACCTGTTCACACATTAGATCTGCCACTATGATCATTCTACCTTCATATACTAGGTCCTAGTAGCCTGCCTAGGTCACCTAGTGGAGCGCCCAACCCACCCATCCTCCCCCTACAGTAGCCTCCTGACAACACAAACCTCTGGGCATGGGGCACAACTGTACATTTGAACTTTGCATAATACTGTGCCCTGTGCCCAACCAGCCTAGCCAGTGCCGAATAACCAAATAGGCAGAGTAGGCACTGGCCTATGGGCCCTATGCCGTTTAAGGGGCCAGAGAAAACAGATCCAAATAATATTGATTCGATTTTCAAAGAAAATTACAATGAAGCTTTCCTAGATTGTTTACAAAAGATTGAAAAAATGAATCAACTCAAAGAAACAAAGACTTCACATTAATGACTCCATAGAGACAATACTGTATCAATGTAATGTACCCAATAACAACTTACAAAGTACATAAACCATAGATATCAGGTTCACATTACAGTTTGTCTCTTAAAAACTCATCTTCTTTTAGTTTGTAAAAAATGTTGGTACAACCTACGTTACGAGTAATGTACAGTAGTGATGGCCATCTCCATCTAGCGCCCGACGTGCACACTACTCAATATTATTCCACTAGAGTAGGCACACGAGAAACCTCCAGAAACCTGTGAGGGGGGCCCCAAAGTTTCATCTGCCTAGGAGGGGACTCCACAGAGTTTAATCCGGCACTGGGTCTAGCGCCAGTCCTGAGCACTCTCCCAGGGGAATGGGCAACCCTTTATATGCCCACCCACTTTCAGAAAGTGACTGTGGCGCTATTCACACTTTTTCATTTGTTGCATTGTGTTTTTCATCAGATTTACATCTATTTTATATCATTCATACCAATGAAAGATGCACTTGCTGAAAACGTCAATAAATACACAACATGGATTACTTATATGACAACATATCAAACTAAAATTCAGAGATGTAAACCGTGCCTTGCTTTACCGACTAAGAATATATTAGAAGGCTCGGTTAACAAAAAAAAAAAAAAAAAGAAAAGCTTGCCAGATTTTAGGATGGTGATTTAGATGCCAGCCACATCACTTTCGAATTGACGCCATCTTAATAATTCAGATGTTGCCTATAACTCCTGACTTTTTAAATCCTCACAGCCACTGCCACTGCACACCTGGATAGAACGTTTATAGCTTAACAAGGCTTACATGTAATTCCCATGAACCTAAAAATATCACGTTTCATTGCATGCATAAGGATTTAGTCCCCAGTGAATAGATATAACCAGTAAGTTGAAAGAAGCAGGTTAATGTTAGGTGCAGGCAAAGAGAAGAGAAAAAAAATAAGAATATAATTCAGCTGAAGGGTAAGTGTAGCATGTAATGAATATATTTAAGATGATGATTAATTTTAAATGCTTCCAATTACAAATCTGAAATCCTCATGATTTATTTATAGCTAGTGTAGTAAACTGATGGAAATGCACATCTGATGTTCTCATCTATCTAACGAATATGCCAAAAGTTGTAGAGACGGGTCTGGATTTATCATTTAAAGCGTAACTCCACTTTTGTTGAGAAAAAAAAACATTCCCCCTGGGTGATCTATGTACATTGCAAGGATTATAACAACCTTTGTTGCAGATTCCTACCTTTTGTCATTCTGAAGAAATCTCCCTCTGTGTTTGTCTGTACCTCTGTACTAAGTGAGTCTAATGGGAGTGGTTTCATAATTTACTGTCAGGCGTGCATCTGCTGGGCACTAAGGATGAAAGCTGCCGGGCCTGCATCCCTTTAGACGTGTTTCTATTAAAAGTATCTCTCCAAAAATGACATTTTTGTTGCAGGGGATGCCTGAAATCTGACTTGTATCTTAGGCAGACTTCTGGGAAAATTGGTGAGCCAATCGCACAAGCAGGAAATGATGTTTCTGGGGAGTGATCAATACACACTCTGTGTACAGACCAACTTCAGGTTACCATATTGCAATGCATTCACAGAACATTACAGTGGCTGCAGATTGAAAAGGAAATGTAATTTTTAATTACATTTGATTACAATGTGACTTGTATCGCAATTTTATGCGCTATATTATTTTTTCTTTATTTGCTATTTTTTCCCCCCCACAAAAGTGGAGTTACCCTTTAACCGTTTCCCGTCCGGCTTGCGTACATTTACTGCTGGGGCAGAGTGGCAGTGTCCCGCGAATCGCTGTCTTTAAACGTGCCCGCTGCACTCTGCAGGAGTGTGCCCCCTTGCTCAGGTAGACCCGATGTCCGCCGGCAAGCCGTGGTTGCTTACCACAGAAGAAAAATGGGGAACCGCCAATGTAAATACGGCGGTTCCCCGCACTGTCAGGCAGCATCTAAGAGATATACTGATCCCTGTTACTGGGATCAGTTAGATCTCTTATGCCCCCTCACAGTTAGAACACGCCTAGGGAACACAGTTAACCCCTAGAGCGAGCCCCCCAGGTTAACCCCTTCACTGCCAATGACATTTATACAGTAATCAGTGAATATTTAAATTTCTGATCGCTGTGTAAATGTCATTGGTCCCAAAAAAGTGTCAAAAATGTCCGACATGTCCGCTGCAATATCAAAGTCCCGAAAAAATAGCAGATCACCGCTATTACCAGTAAAAAAAAAAGTAAAAACACCAGAAATTAATTCTCATGGTTTGTAAACGCGGCAACTTTTGCGCAAACCAATCAATAAACTCAGATTACGATTTTTTTAAACAAAAATATCAGGAAGAATATAAATCGGCCAAAACCGATGAATACATTTGTTTTTAATATTTTTTTTTGGATTTGTATTTTAACAAAAAGTAAGAAATATAGTTTTTTTGCAAAATTGTTGTACTTTTTTTGTTTATAGTGGTGATCAGGAATGATGCAGAGGTGATCAAATACCACCAAAAGAAAGGAAAGGACGAAAATGTTGTTTGGGTACAGCGTTGCACGACCGCGCAATTGTCAGTTAAAGCAACGCAGTGCTGAATCACAAAAAGTGCTATGGTCCTAACATGGGAAATCCTTCCGGGGCTGAAGTGGTTAAATGATGCCCATGGTTTTAGTGTTTTAGGTGTGTTGTGTACATTAGTATTTGTGTATCATTGCATAGATCAATATGTGCTCATTAGTATGATGGTATATACTGTATATACTGTATATACACATACACCAAATTGCGAACAAATTTTTTTGTAGCTTGATTTGCAACGAATGTGGTGATGTTGAAAACTGGCTAATATAGACTTCCGGGATTTATATCATGTACACATCTCAAAACTTATTTTATAGCACTCCTATGACCAAACATGTCATCCATATCTGAATAGCTGCATGTTGAATTGAAAAGTTGAACAAGCACATGGTTTTTTAGTTTTTAAATTTAGAAAAAAATGGTTAAGTGTTTTTTGTTATTTTTGCTGTCTGTATTGTGTCTGTTTGTAATATATCCTTTCTTTTCATGTCCCAGCGACACGAAAGATCTGAAGAGGAAATCTGTCCAAATCTGTCTAAAGCAAAGCGAAATATCCTCCTTAAATTGTTGTCACCAGAATTTGAGTCTTCATCAGATGTTTTCCTCTTACTTTTTTTCCTTATGACTTTCTATACAGGGCACATCTGATGGTATGGAGAATTGTCGTTTAGTGGTTCAGGTGGCCAGGGCTCAGTTCCCAGAGATTGGTGCTGTTGTTAATAGGAGAACCTCAAGCCAGCCAAGTACAGTTGAAGACAGGCCTTGGATACAATTCACTTTAAAATGTATGAAGCTAAGGAAAAGCGAATCTGTTTGGGTTGGGTTCGGAAACATTTTTATGAACCTTGCTTGAAGTTTGCAGACCTTGCGGCAGACCCCATTGAAGTCTATGTAGACAAATCTTGTTATTTAATTTTGCCCTATTTTAGGGCAAGCTATATTCAAATACAAGGCCTTGGGAGCTGAGCATTGCCATGGGGGACATGTACCAATACCAAATTAAAAAAAAAGTAAAAACAAAAATAAAATTAAAAAATACCTCTCCCTACACGGAATTGTCTATCCCTTTGGCTCCGTTCACAGCTAGGCGTCCCGGATCACAGACAGAATCGTGGCAATTCTGCCCGCGATCCCGAATCAAGGCAAATCGCGGGACACAGAATGCGATCCCCATCACCTCCAATGGCACCCCGATCATGGCACAATTTTGCCGCAATTGTCCTCCAGGACATCTGTTGCCACGGGTGAAGATTGCGGCAAAGGCGCCATTGGAAGTGACGGGGATTACACAGGGATTTGCCATGATTCGGGATTGGGGGCAAAATTGCAGCGATTCTGCCCATGATCCGGGACGCCTATATGTGAACAGAGCACAATACCTGCCAATATGGCTGCTGTAAGCCCAGCCTTTTATATAAAAAAAGGGCTGTGTTAACCATTCTTTCAAGTTATTGGCTCTTGTGACTCTTGTGCTGATCAGGGGCAAAAGCTATGCACTACTTTATAGGTTATCCCCTATCCCTGGCAGTGAACCTGCAAAGTTTTTGGCTGAAAGTACATGATTTGTAAACTTTGAGAATCCGAGAAATTCAGCACAATACCATTGTAGCAGTGAACTCATACTTCATGCCTAATGGGGACCAAATTATTTATAATGCAAAATATTTATATTTGCATTGTTAATTATTCAATTACATTTAATAAGATGGTTGCTGTGCCCAAAGAAATGTATGTCATGCAGTCAGGTGTTTTTATTTCACCACTCAGAAGTGTCATTGGCAATTATATTTTTCTACCTATGCTGTCCAATTATATACAGCTGCACTAATCTATAGTTTATATCTTCAGACCTGGACAATACAGGCAGCTTATTTGTTGTTCCGCAGCTACACTTCCCATCCGTGTGTCACTAAACATTTTTGAATTCTCTGTTTACATCCATCTATTGTTCATTGGCCAATTAAAACTGAACACAAACTTTGAATGCGGTACTCAATTGTATCAAACTAGATTGGGAGATAAACTAAAATTTACCATTTGCACGCAGAATATCTTTATTCGTGTTGATGATTTCAATATTATTTTTCCTAATTAATTCAGTTGATTTGACTCCCATGTTTCTATTAATACTCTGGTAACACAAAAGCAATAATTAGTTTTGGGCTTTGTGCCTAATGATGGTGCACGTCAAGAATAACAACTTTATTTTTAAAATGTCTCTATCTGGCAAAATGTGATTCATCTTGGTAAGGCAATTTTAGCAACTGGTGAACAATCGACTAAGGTTATAATTAGCTGGGTATTATCCTGTGATTAATAAATATAATTTTAGCTGAAATTTAAGTATTGGAGTTTTCCAAATATTGGTCTGGAAATACATTACCAGTAATAACATAAGAATGCTGACAAAGTAACTTCTAAATAGTATCACGTAATGCTTTGTATTCTGTTTAGTATTCAGAGTTGGAACTAAATGGGTCTGCAATGCATGTCACTATTTGATGACTTTTACATGAAAGTAGTATTAAACACTGCCTGTTTTTTAATTATTAAATGCATTTTACACTACCTGTTAAATATTCGTTCCCCGGTACATAATTGTGCCCATATAGTACACAAAATACTTCCAAGGTGTCCCATTCATTACCACCGGCTTCAGGCCGCACAGCAGAGCTTCTCCAAACTTTGGGGTAGGGGAGTAGGCACCCTATGTGCTTCATAATACAGTGCACTAGGGAAAGTGTAGGCTCCACCTGCTGCGGATCTTTCCAGGGGTTGAAGGGAGAGCAGAGGAGTGGCTATTTGCTTCAGTGGAATGGAATCCCCTGTATTGCCAGCTTGGAGCACGCATGTAAAGGTTGCTCAATGGGACCCTGTAAGGTGATGGAACCACCCAAAGACAGGAGCCATGGAAGAGAACATTTTAAGAAAAGAAATTCAAACAACCACAGGCTTAAAAAGAACATACAAACATGGTAAAAAAAAATATATATATATATATATATATACATACATTTTAGCATTTAAAGTGATATTAAATGCAGTTTAAAAAAATAAAAAATAAAATAAAAAAAACAAACATGTCCTTCTTACCGGCTCTGTGCAATGGTTACTCACAGAAAAGCCCCAATTCTCCTCTTCTTGGGTCCCCCACCTGCCATCCTGGCCCCTGCTTCCTGCTGAGTGCCTCATAGCAAGTAGCTTGAGGGCACCTGAGCAGGATTGCTCCCAAGCTGATGCTCTGTGTGTCCGTTCACACATGGGGCGTGGCTTGGCCCCGCCCTGCTCTCTCCTCATTGGCTCAATGGCTGTGATTGACAGTAGTGGGAGCCAATGGCTTCTGCTGCTGTCTTAGCCAACGTGGAGGAAGAGACCCACAAGAGCCGCTGTTCTCGCTCACATCGCTGGATCAAGATGGGGCTCAGGTAAGTATGGGGGGGGGGGGCTGCAGCACACAGAAGGTGTTTTTACCTTTATTCATAGAATGAATGAGTGTAAAAAAAAATCTTGAGCCTTTACAACCACTTTAATAACACTTTTAAAATAACTGAATATAACCAGTTTAAGCAAATTCCAAAAATTCCAAAAGCTGTACATGTAAATAAGATGATAAATACTCATCTTTCCCACTCAACAGAGCAGCATTCATGGAAGGAGGGGACGGTAACTATTTACCTTCTTCTTTAGGCCCCATTCACACCTGAGCGCTTTGTAGCTTGAAGCCTAGCTAGAAAACTCAGGAGGGGAAAAAATCAATGATTCTCTATGGAGATGGTTCACATCTCCACTCCAAAACGCCTGAAGCCAAACGCCTGAAGCTCAAAAAAATTCTGGAGGTATTTTTGTAGCTTGATTTTGGCGTTTTTCTACTTTTTACATTGGTGACCATTTAACATGTACAAAATCGTGCAAAATTGCGGTAAAAAATGCTTTTATTGGAAAATGTATTACATTTTCTATAATATATGTATAAACATACATACAGGTAACTGCCATTCTCATATACACTGGGGAGGATTTAGTAAAGGAAGTAAACGTTCACTTAGTCCAGAGAAAATGCGTTCACTTCAATCTGCCAGTCATGGCTTTCTTGCTTTAAATAAGGGCTGGGTGTGTTTCTAAGTGCACAACATAAAAATGGTTACTAATCATTGTAAGAAATAATATTGTAAAATCATAATATGGGAGTTTTCTGTTTTAAAGATCAGGAAGTAACATTTTCCAAGTTGTAGAAATTTGGACCACATTTTAAGAGTTTTTCTCTAGATCAAATGCTGGTTTGGGATGTTTCTTTTGGTGTAATTGTTTTCCTATGTGCAAAGGAAATTCCCTTGATTGGGTGTTTAAAATAAACGCAGGTTAACTTTGCTTAATAAACATTCCAACGCCTTTAGTCAATCAATCCCACTGTGTGTGTGCTCACCTCCTCCACTAGAACACAATATCTGGAAGCACTGTCTATAAAGTAGACCAGGAAAAGCTCCAAAAGTTTCAGTGGAGCTCCATCCTCAATCTAGCTAACATTAGGGCTATGACATTCTTTGTATGAGGATAAGAGGCCACATAAAAACTATTTTTTTCTAAGAAAATTGATCACAGCCTTTCAAAAATTATAATGGGACTAATGTTACATAATAATTTTAAATATAAAATGTGATTAGTTAAAGTTTTAAATACTTGATGCATAACCTAAGACAGAATCTGTTTTTAATTTTGGATAGAGTGGAGAGTGAATAGAAGACATGTTGGGTTTTTATTACGGCCCGTGTCCTCATTAGGTTTTGGCAGAAGGAACCTGTTGCTGACAAGGTTTTTGTTTCCAATTAACACAACAATGAGGCCTCATACACACGGACGTTTTTTGACGCCAGCGTTTTCTGGCATTTTTTGCAGCTCTCCATGTTAGTCAATTGCCTCATAAAAACACTGACATTTTTGAGCTGTAGATGGCGTCGGCATTAGTGAGCTGAAACTAGAACCCACAGCCAGCGCGTTCTGAGGCTGTAAGGTTTTGGCGTTTTTTGACACAGACGCCGCAAAACGCTCACTAACGCCTTACCGGCGTTAACCGGTGTTTTTTGATGCCAACGTTTTTAGGTTGAAAAGTAGCAGAGGGATGATAGGAAAAACGCCTATTGATGCCGACGCTCATTAACGTTCACTAACGCCGATGCATAACGCCGAAAAACTCCGATTTTTTTTCCTTGACGTCGGGCCCGACGCTTTGTTTATTTTTTAAGAAACGTCGGTGTGTATGAGGCCTAAAGGTCCAGTTTACCTCTAGTCTATTAACATTGTTGTCAATCAAGCCCTGATGAAATGTGTGCTCTTGGACCCCTGGAACACATTGGCTACTTTTTTGGAACAAAGAATTATCTGGACCTCTTAGCTGTGGTGTGGTGCTTCAATTTTCATTTTTGTTAAATTACACTACAAGCCGAGGAGAATGTAGCGATCCTCTGGGGTGTAGAAGCCACCTTCCCCAGAACCAGATCATTTACATCAATATCAATACTTTAGGATAGCAATACCAGTGAGATAACCCTATAGGTTCCAGCACTATTTTTCCAATTTCCTCAGCTTTATATATGTCATTTTTTATTTTAGTCATAGTTTCACTTGTTATCCTGAATGTATAGTAGAACTTTTTTACTGTTTTCTGAGTCTCCACTGGGGAGATTTCCTCTCATCTTTTTGTTAACATAGTCACTGAGACGGAAAGTGAGGGAAAATCCCCCTAGCTGGGCTACAGACACTAATGGAAACCTGAAAGAGATTCTAAACGTTTTAAATTTTAGACTCTAATACTGAATAAATGCCTACAGTTATATTTTAAGACATCATTTCCTAATTTGGACTAATATTTTTTCTGCCACGTTAGCTCTTTTCAGAGCAGGAATCTCAGAAGCAGAAATAGCAGAGCTCAGGTTAGTCCACTCTGTAACCCCCTCCTATGAGGAGCACGTTTTCTTTTAGAATGAAACTTTGAAATAAAATTCTGTCTTCATCATAAGCAAAAATTAGACTGGTTGTGCCTAGCTTCACCCTAACCCCATGTTTTTTTAACAACCTATATACATTTTTTGTGTTTTCAATACTACATTCACCTTTCTTTGTTTAGAACCTCAGGCCAAGAGTAAGTCCACCAGGTTTATGTGAATGCATAGTAAACCCACAGTCAACAAATCTGATATTCCTTGTACACTAGCCCTAGACAGATAATTAAATTGCTATGAATTTTATATATAATATATATATATATATATATATACAAACACACACACACACTGTAAATAGACATACATACAGTATATGTATATATAGACTTCAGGACTTGTCACAATTGCATGTCTGAATTTCCTTAAAGCAGTTGTATGCCCTGACCACAAAAAAAAAACAAAAAAAAACCCTGTAAGGCAATGGCATAATAAGCTAGTATGGATCGCACACTAGCTCATTATGAAATACTTACCTTAGAACAACGTGCCCGCACCGCCTCCCATTCAACGATGAAGGAGCTGACATGTTGTCTCAGTAACCCCGTCTGGGTTCGTGGCTCCGGCCACTCACAGATGACATCACTCTCGGACATGCGCGGGAGTTATCTATCCTGGCAAGGAGCTCTGAGGAGGTCCGCCGAACCTTCAGAGCGCATGCGCCAGTGACGTCAGCGGCTGCATGCAAGGTGAATAGCTCCTAAACTGTACAGGATTAGGAAATATTCATTTTACATACAGAAAATCCTTATTATAGGCTTACCTGTAGGTAAAAATGTACAAGAGGAGGATAAAACCACTTTAAATGATTTCTTCCATAGTTCCAGTTTTCAGGTGGCTTCCTCCCCTTACAGGGTCCTATGGAGCCACCTTTACATGAGCACTGCTGGCTGGCAATGTAGAAGAGTCTCACTATGTCCACTGAAGCACTCCCTTGCTTCTACTCCTCCCTCCACCGAGTTGGTGATTGACAGAAGCTGGAATCTACACTGTCCCTTGTGCGCCGTGCATGTGAGTGGTGCAAGACGCACGCTCCCCTAACCGGGAGTTCAGGAAAACGCTACGGGGCGACCTGG
>BLSH010549335.1:390101-423579 GCA_018402905.1 Glandirana rugosa
GGGAAGCACACAGGGACCATGGGAACAGCAGAAGACAAGAAAACTGGATAGAGGAAAATGGAGGAGATTGGTTCCTCTAAATGCCAGCCCCGCCATCCCTCCTATTCAGGTGTACAAGGGAGGCACACGGGCCCCCTGGACCATGGAGCCCAGTTGCAATGGCAACCCCTGCAATCGCTATCATTACATCCCCGCTTTGCCCCTTTCCCACCCATCCCCGGTGTCACTTTATGTGTGTCTTCATGCCCAGGGGGTGGGTGGACTTTCTGATCATATGATCACTGTAATTGGCTGTCACATCCTGACAGCTCCCAAACAAGACTAGAAACCAATAGGTGCCTATGGCAGCTTGGTTACTGTGCAGTAAGTGCACTCTCACCATAGAAACCTTGGCTGTCCATGAACACATGTGCAGCCGCACAAATGCATTACATGGGCAACAAGAAGGTAAGGCTGAATTGCAGGCAAACAGCTTAACAGAACGATGATTTACCTGCTTTATCTGTCAAAGTATTTGTATTCCTGTCAATACAGTCCTAATATTTGCACAATTCTGCCTGACAAAGCAGAAGACCTGATTTTTCTCTGATGTGGATGCATAACACTTACAGGTCTTGTCCATGTCCCCTACCTGATTGGACAGTGAAAGAGAAGCAGCAAACTCATTAGCTCATCTCTCTGTCACTCTGTTTCCCCTATCTCCCTTGTTAACACATGACCACTGCAGCACAACCAACTGGCTCCTTTTGCTGCTTCTCCCTCTCTAAGTATGAGTTCTGTTGTATAAGGGACTGCAAAAAGCTGATACCAGATCACATTTAGATTCTTAAACTGCTTGCATTAACAATAAATAAATAAATAAACACAACAATGTGTTAATGAATACAGAGCTGCATTCATTTGGCATTTAAGTTTTCCTTGAGGTCATTTTTAATATGCTTGGGACTTATGTGTTCCTCAGATTCAGGATCTTTCTGTAGTTTGGAGTGCTCTATTTAAAATGTATTGTGGGCACTGTCCTATTGACTTTAGTGGACAAGTTTGGCAGACGGTGCCACCTCTCAAACTCAAGAAGCTGAGTTAATTTGCTACGGAAAAGATGATAAGCATCCAGCCCATGGCACGTGTACCTACTCCTACATTTACCATGATAGGCTTTAGGTGTGCAGCTGGTGGCCAATGGCACTCCCAACCATGGTAGGACGGTCGGACATCAAAGCCCCGCATTACCCCATCTAGGTAGTGGGTGGGCGGGCAGCGTGTCCTATGAGCTTTCATCCTTCCTCCTCCACTATTGGATCATGGTGGCTTCCACCATGCGTCTCCTTCCATCCTCCACCTAGGTGTCCATTAGAATTGCCTGTCCTTTCAGCCAATCGGGTGTCGGGTCTCATACCCACTTCCTGATTGGTCGGGAGGAGGATCAGTGTGAGAATAGCAAATATTCATTCACTATTCTCACACAACTGGGTGGGCTCAGAGTGCAATGCTCTGGGCCCAAAGCCACCCTTTTTTTAAGCCTTTTAGAGCCTCTGGCTCTAATCACATGCTTCAAAAAAAAAAACACCCCCCCCATTGGAATCCATGCGTCCGGCGCCTTGCATGTAGATTAGTGGGCCAGATGTATGGATGGGGGGGGTGGTGGTGCCCGTTTCCCCCCTAATGGACAGGCCGCCACTGGGTAAAACATGAATCAACCTCCTGTTTTTACTGCCTCTTTGCCATCCATGTGTCACACATTATGACACGTATTAACATGTATTGCATTGGCTCAACCCTCTGGACTGCCAAAATACAAAAATGTCACAAAAGTTTTTGTGCTGTTCACTATGATGAATTGCCATGTGTTGTAGCACATTATAATGCATATGCTTGGCCATAGTGTGTTTGGGTAATATTCAAAGTGAATGACACTGCAATGCCATTCCTTTTGAGCACATTTACATCTTTGAGTTGTGTTTGCACATATCTGCCAAGCATGCTACATACATTGGTGCACTGCAATGCCATTCATTTAAATATCACCCCGTTGCACTAAAGTAATGTACATGTGTTACAATGTGCTACAATTCATGGCAATGCCCCATAATGCATTACAGTGCGTAGTGCCAAATTTGTGTCCATACCTGATATTTCGGATGGTTTTGTGCATTGAAAGCCAATTTGCCTTAATGCAATGCACATTAACATGTGACATAATGAGTGTTAATGCACTGTACAAATAGTATAGTTAATTTAGAATGTATCTCATGCCTTTAATAAATATATCTCAAAATGTAATAAATATATTGGAGGTTTATCTTTGCTACAATTCAGTTTCCTATTTTATAAAGCCCAGACAACACCAACAAAAAAGGGAACTGACCTCTCTTTGTATCACAAGATGAAACCTAAAATAATTATTGTATTTTTAAAAATGATGATTGCAAGGAACAGAGTGAACATGAGTAAGCAAAATCTTGTACTGAACAAAGGGTGAGTGTCCTTTTTGTCTTGTGGAAGGTTACAAAATAATTTAATGATAAAAGAAGAACACACAAACCTCCTAAATTTGCAGATAACTATGCCCATTCTGGCTGATTATTGTCAAGATTTGGCTTTTTATATTCCTTGGATCATTATTAGAAAGTGAATATTCATGAAAGCTTAGGGCCACAGCAGCTTTTTTTACCACGATGAACCATGTTGGTGATGAACTTTTTAATTGGACTTGCATGTGTTTCACAGTGGTGAAAAGTAGACTGCTCAAGCTGCAAGGGAATAGATAGAGTGTTCAACCATGGCTGGTAAGGCCTGGGCGATGATGACACCAATAGGCCTACTATGGCCCACCCATCATGTCAGCACACCCTCCTCTCCCCTGCAGCCAGTGCTGGCTGATACAGGGGAGCCAGACACATGACCAGACTGGAGTGGCTTGAAAATAGGTAAGAATCAGTGGCGGCCTGTCCATTAGGGGTGCATGGGCGTCGCCCCCTATCCATGCGTCCAGCCCCCTAATCTTCATGCAGGGTGCCGGACGCATGGATTCTAATGTTTTTTTTTTTAAGCATGTGATTAGAGCCAGAGGCTCTAAAAGGCTTCAAAAAAGGGTGGGCTCGGGGCGCAGAGCACTGCACCCTGAGCCCACCCAGTTGTGTGACAAAGGAGAATGATTATTCACTATTGTCCCACTGATTCTCCTCCCAGCCAATCAGGAAGCGGGTACTGAGACCCATTTCCTGATTGGCCAAAAGGAGAAGCAATCCTACGGGTCCAAGGAGAAGGGGGGAGGAGACGCACAGCCACCGTGATGCAGGGGTAGCCGCCGCATTTGCCGGGAAGCGCTGTCTGTGTCATCGATGGGGTAAGTGCCGGGCTGGTACTGACTGACCACCGATATGGGGGGTGTAAGCGATTGACCCGACGGGGGGGGGGGATGTCTGTGCGTGCATTGTTTGCTGATCCCCCCCAAAAATAAAACCAGCCGTCACTGGTAAGAATAGACATCTTTCTTCCACAGGTTAGTTAGTATAGCTGTTAGAAGGGGAGAGGGGACAATTTTAAGGTTAGTTAAGTTTAGCCCACCATTATACTTTAACCATCTGGGAATGATGTATAACTCTAGGGGACTCTATTAGAGAAAATTATACACCTAAATGACTGGGTCTCCACACTTACTGTGGTGGATATGATGGGTTACATTCTCCCTATTAGCTTTACTAATTTACATTATGAAGAATGCCATAGGAGGTGCTGGAACATACAAAGGTGGGTGGGAACACCCAAAACACCCAGCAACAGGAACAGAGTCAGGGATTATAGCCGCAAGATCTCGCTGTTGGTATATGCAACACATAAAAAGCCAGGCGCTTATCTTAATCCCAGAAAAAATAATCAGAAATAAAATGTCTTGGACTAGACTTCCCAATATAGAATTCAGTCAAATGCTATTTTATTCTTATTTTTGGATTCAAAGTCAGTTCACAAAGGTGATAAACTAGGTGCTCAAAATAGTCATATAATAAATATAGAAACCTTTAAAAGTTATTTAGTAAGGCTTTTGTAAGCAGATTTATTGGAACCTTAAGGCCTCATACACACGGACGTTTTTTGACGCCAGCGTTTTTTGCAGCTCTCCATGTTAGTCAATGGCCCCATAAAAACGTCTGCGTTTTTGAGCTGTAGATGGCGTCGGCGTTAGTGAGCTGAAAGTAGAAACCACGGCCATCGCATTCTGAGACTGTAGCGTTTTGGCGTTTTTTGACGCCGACGCCGCAAAACGCCAACAAATGCCAACTAATTTTGTACTGGCGTTTTCCGGCGATTTTTGATGCCAACGTTTTTAGGTTGAAAAATAGCAGAGGGATGATTTTTTTTAAAAAACGCCTATTGACGCCGACCCTCACTAACGCTCCCTAACGCCGATGCATAACGCCAAAAAACGCCAATTTTTTTTCCTTGACGTCGGGCCCGACGTTTTGTTTATTTTTAAAGATACGCCCGTGTGTATGAGGCCTAAAAAGTTCCAGCTAGATTCAGCCTAACCCATAACTACTTCAGGTGGCCTTTTTGCATTTCATAAAAGAAGGGCCAGAAGTCAACAAGACAGATAAAACCTAGTATTTGATTCATCCTAAAGCTCAAATGCATACATCTAGATTCTCCAGAAGGAATGCATAGATTATCGCAAAAATCAACTGTCACCATTGTGCTAATATAACGATACAATACCTTCATAACAACAGATGCTACATTCATTAACAGGACCTGTTGAGGGCATCGCACAAAATTGATTATTTTTGTTGTAAACCTAAATTTTCCAACATGTTACCCTGTAAGAAAAATAATATTCAACCCAAAATGACAAAACCTCACATAGAAATTAGTCTTTAGGATTGAGACCCCTTTCACACTGGGGCAGTTTTCCGGCGTTTTAGTGCTAAAAATAACGCCTGTAAAGCACCTGAAAACTGCCTCCCCTGCAGCCCCAGTGTGAAAGCTTGAGTACTTTCACACTGGGGCGGTGCGCTTGCAGGACCTTAGAAAAAGTCCTGCAAGCAGCATCTTTGGGTCAGTTTGCGAGTGGTGTATACAGCGCTCCCAACTCGCCCCTGCCCATTGGAATGCATGGGCAGCGCTTCGGAAGCGATGCAACACGGGCACTTTTAACCCCTTTTTAACCCCTTCTTGGGGGTTAAAAGTGCCCTGCTATCGACCGAAAAGTAGCGCCAAAGCAGCACTATAACAGAGGTTAGGCACTGCTAAAACAAGCTGCACTTTACCGCTGACACCCACACCGCCCCAGTGTGAAAGTGCCCTAACTCTTGTAGTTCAAATCACAATGGATTTAAACTAAATAAATAATAAATAAAACTTTTGTAGCTCCCAGGAGGTCTAAAGATGAAGTGTAAGAAGATCCCTTTATATTCCCCTCCCCTTATGCTTACCTGAGGAGGAGCCAGGAGCTCTGCCGGGAAACCCCAGAAGAGGAGGATCTGGACCATTCTGTGCAATACTATTGCACAGAGCAGGTAAGTATAACATGTTGGTTATTTTAAAAGGAAAAAAATACTTTACAAATGCTTAAATAAAACGCATTAGGCCTTTATTCTAACTGATAAGAAAAATGAAATCAGCCATACTGAATTGTTTAAATGCTTGTGACTTGAGGTGAGGTAAGGGCTGTGGCAATATACTAAATATCACCTAATAAGACAAAAGCCAAAATGGATGGAATATTAGTGGTCCAAAACATATTGATCGACATATTTAGGTTTTCATTAAGCTATGATTTATTTACCTGAAGGTAAACTTGATCTATAGTTGGCTACAGGGCAATCAGTAAATAAGAAGGACATTTCACTATATTCAATATACTACAAGCTTTTTTTAATTAAGACACAAACATTGTAATTATCTAACTTTATATGGGTTGATTTACTAAAGGCAAATGGGCTTTTCACTTTGCTAGTATTAACCAGTATTAAGGGAAATATGTAGGCTCCCATCATGAGTGTCATGGCAATTCAGTGGGGTTGATTTATTAACAAATAGACTGTTCACTTTCCAAGGGAATTGATACTTTGCTAGGGAATTTTCCCTTAGCTTAATGAATGTTGTGGAAAATCCCCTTTGTCAAGAATACCCAATCATGTGAAAACGGAAACAAAAAAAAGGATTTTTGCTTGCAAGTAATTGGATGGGCAGGTCAGCAGAGGTTAAACTCATTCTCTAAGCTTTTCAGAAGATTTTTAGAAGTGAAAGTCAACTATGACAGCCCACATATTTCCCTTAGTACTGGTTTCATTCTACAACTACATAAGCCACAGAAATAAACTGTTTTGCACGGAGCACCAATAAAAATGTTTGCATGCAATTAGGTCTGCACTAATGCTACAACTTTAACTGGGGATAGACTGATAGTCTGAAGTAGCAAAAAAGTAAGACTATAATCACAGAAGTTAGAGGCCTTCAACAGTCGATAAATTGATATTGATTGGTATTGATTGGCCATATATGCAGAATGCTGCAATACAGTGCTGAATTTGATATCTTATAAATGTATCTTATAAATAATGCCATTACTCTGTTTAAGAACAGATCCTGATACTGAGCTGTACACAGAGGCAGTGGCACCTAGTCTCATCTTCAAATGCTCTCATCTAGTTGGCAGACAACGAGAGCAATAACAAGCACAATGGAATCTCATATAGTGAGCTCCAACAGATGATGGGATTAGAATTTTCTAGTAATGAGAGGATCAAATTTAATGTTGGAACAGACAATTCCATCAGCATCACCCAGATTGTGTAACAAATGTTCACATTAACAAAAAGAGAACAAGACGGTTAAGCCAGAACAGCCATGGACTTGTTTAAATGTACCCGAATTCTAAGTATTTATGTTAAACTCAAATACACAGACAACACGTCTTTACCAACTCTGACTTTGCCCCTGCAAGAGTTATCAAATATAATAATTATACAGGCCTGAAAAAGGTTTTAAACTATTTTAGACCCATTTAGTTGAAAATTATGCAATGACTGATCTAGCATTGTTGGGAAATGGCATTACTAACTAGGTGTAAACCCTAATCTTTTCATCCTTTGTTGTATCTCAGTTCTCCTGATCTCCTGCAGCCTCTTTCTATCTATAGGCAGGTACTCCAGCGATGGCTGCATGGCATTTCTTATGGCGAATTTCCTGATGGTGACAACAGTGAACCATGCCTGTAATGTATGGAGAAATAGCCACTTGTAGTCTGCAACAGGATGGCTACATAAGAGCACAATTGGGAAATAAAGACAGGGTTTTGTTTTTTTTACTACAGGCAAATAGACTGATAAAAGTCAGCAGAGCATCTGCTCATTTACCAAGCTTTGGGGCAACTGCACTTTGCAAAGTGAACAGTCTATTTGCCTTTAGTAAATCAACCCCATAGTGTTGCCAATCTAAACTGGACACACACAGATCATCTTATTTTTTGATCCTCCAGTGGGCTGATCGAAAAAAAAGCACATTAATTTCCCCATCCACATAATCGAGTTGGATGGAGAAATCCTCCCCACTGCACTATTGTATTCTGACAGTGGGTATTCCTCAGCTGTAAAAATATATTGATCTGCACTGCAGCTGACTGGCTGCAGGCGCCAATCAAATAAAAATTAAGATTGACTTCTCTCTAATGGGAATGGCCATAGATGGATCAAAATTTGGCCTATCCCCGCTGAACACAGCTGCAGAGTACTGGGGCAGAGTACTGAAGATTTCAATGAACATGGCAGCCACCAGCACAAGGGACACCTCACTTAATGTAAGCACCGTCCTTGGTGCTGATTTAATAACAAATATTTAATTAAACATAAACTATAAAATTACTTTTGAAATAAAATTAATATATTCAAGCTTACATGAGATTTTAGTGATTAGGTTTACATATGCTTTACTGCCTATAAAGCAGTACTGGGGAGAGCCATGTTATCTCCATGCATGGATCCCTTAGTATCATGAACAGAACATTAGGCAAAGCATTTCAATCTGCCAAATCCCTTGTAATTCCAACTACAGTCTGCCAAGTTCTAGTAATATTGTTTGCACTTTAATCAGGGGGAAATTTGTCACACAACTGTGAATGTGCTTTGCAAATGTCCACCTTAAAGGGAACTTGGACAAATACATTTCCACTAGTTAGGTGAAATAGAATTTTTATGTATCATGTGTGAGATAATACCTACAATTTCTACTAATATGTGTATGATGTGCGCCTTCACTACATTTCAGCAGCATTTACCAATAAGGCCCAGTAAAAAAATAGTTTTCAACTTTCTTTGTGCAGTCAGGCCATGTATAAGGTAAATGGCCTGTCATCCTAAAGATGATAGAAATACATGGAGCTTGGTGGGCTTTTTATATATCTTGGATACTCCAACAATTTACATAATTCCCAACTCTGTCCACCTAGGATTTTGGGGAGTTTACTCTCACCTTTATGTGTTTCAGCACCTCTTGCTGCATTCTATAAAAATAAAAAAGCCAACAGGGAGAATTATGCTAACCATACACCAGTCGAAAAATCATTCAAATGCGTTTTCGAAAAATGAACACACGATCGTGAGAGCAAACGATATTGACATCATATAAGTTTCAAACAATAAATGATTCAATGGGCAAAAATGAATCAGTTTCTCGTTTGTTTTTTTGCTCCTGGGTCACGTATGCACAGTACCAACAGTTACATTTTTAACAGGCGAGAAAAACATTAACGTTCCAATTTATCACCTGTTCGACAGAAGTTTTCCAAACTTTTCCTTTTATTTTTTGGTTCAAAAATGTCACAACCGATTTTCGATCTGTGTCCATTAACTGGACAAAAGACAAACTGTCCACATGACAGCTTTTCGAACGATTTTTTGGCTAGTGTATGGGCACTATAAGACCTCTTATAATGGCCACAGCAAGTGCACTGACCCAAGAAATGAAACCACATATCTCACCAGGAATCCCTGAGACAGAATAGCAATAACTCTCCAGCATTTATCAAAAGCTAAACGTTGGCTTGGTGTAGACTTACCATAAAAAATTATAGTAGTGCTGGTTATTACCAACGTTTTCCAAAATTTTGAAAAATCTCTGCAATTAACTAACAATTGCTCCTTTTCACCAAAGAAATGATAAGAGGTGTTTCATTAACTGGGTCATACCTGTTAGGAGAACTCAGTTCAAAGACTGTGCAGGTAAAAAAAAAAGGTCTGTCTACCGCTATCCCAAGGTTTTTTTTGGAAACGCAAATCCATAACTTATGCATTTCAATTAAGTAGAAGAAAGTAGAACGTCAATGGAATTCAAGAGTATAATGCTATATTGCAATAGACTATTGCCCAGGTCATATAAATCTATTTTATCTTGGGTGGAAAAAGGTACAGAAGACAAGAGATTTAGCATATGGTAATGATGCCATAGATGGAACACTTACCAAAACTATACAGAAACAGCACTACCTAAACAATCCACATTCTAAAATGATTGCCAGATTGCCAAGCTCTTAATTTGGTTGATCTGTTCTTTAATTCTGTTATTTTTCCCAACCTCTCTAGATAACACCTGTGTGACAGATCATGGGGAACTTTGGGTTTTTGTATGTAAATGAACTGCTAGGTTCTCTGACTGACATTAACTATCGAAAAAAAGCAGGAAAATCAGTCATTTCATGAGATAAAAAAAAAACTTTATAATAAAAGCTTTCGGTAGCCATTTCCTGTGAAGAAGTGAAGCATTTCACAACTATGTGATATTTCTGAATTAACTGTTTGGATAAAAAAAATCATAATTTTATAAAATAACAAATACAATACAAAGATTAATGAATTGGCCCTATGGCTTTTTTCAATAATGTGCCATTATTAAAAAAAGGTTCACCCAAAAACAGCAGTCATTTTCCTCCCGTAAGCCAATAAAAAATGAAAGGAGATTGATACCTATTGGCTGCACTAGGATAATGTTGCCCTTTGTTCTGTGTTTGTAACAAAGTGTTCAGAAGATATTCAGATTAATTATACCAACATTTGAAATGCACAAGAAAATACCATGAGCACTGTCACCATTCTTCCCACTAATGGATTTATTTTAATAAGACAATGATGACATGCCAAATGCAATAACTCATAACAGGGAATTTTACCTTTCACTGGAAAATGGCTGCCATGGGAAAAATAAACTTTGCACAATAGCCAATCTTTTGTCAGGTTTCTTTGTGAATACTACATATTTCTCTGCACACATTTTTTCCTAAAACAAAATTGCATATCTATGTATATGAAAATGTGTCGTTATAGTTATGTACTGAGCAATAGTCATAAGGGTCTATTGATATTATGCAGTGAGTTGGGGGATTGCATGTTTGTAAAGCCAAAATTATCTTTAAGATGGATAGAATTGGGAATGGCTAGAACTCTGTCAGTTTATTTTTTGCTGTCTGTGTCACATTGGAGAGATTTCAATTTCTTCCTGTCCCAAAGATGCAACAGGAAATAAAAGGAAATTTCTGCAAGCTTAGACAGTTGGCATCCAAACAAGTGTCTCCATTGGAAGATTTACCCTTGAATCTTCTTCTTGTGACAAATCTAACATTTTGGACTTCCCCAACACTTTTTTGTTCTGCTGACAAAGGCCAACAGGACAAACAGAAATGGCGAATCTGCTCAGTGGAGACATAGCAATAAAAACTATACAGGAGCTCTATTGATTCCCTACTCTATCCAAAACTTGAAAAAAAGTTTTTGGATATGCATACACTTTAATGATTGTTAAAAAAAAAAAAGGAGTTCCAATCTTTACTAACAAATTTAAACATACCTACACAATGCTCACCCCTAAAAACAAAACAAAGCATATACACTGTATTGCATTGCAATAAACTGCTGGTCCAGCTCATATAGTTTTTTTGCTTTCAAAACAGATTACTGCTTTGGTAAGAAATTTTGAAAATTTGCCTGCATACTTTTCTGCTACCACGTGTGAAAAACAAATGTTCCCTTCTAGAAAGCTGAGGTGCCATGCTGAAAATCAACTAACACATTCTATTTATGAACTTACACGTTCTAAAAGTCAATGTCAAACACCACTTCCTGTCTAAACAAATGATAATAAAATAAAAAGTCCTACAAAGTTGATTACTAACATGGTAAAGCTGTTAGTATGTAAAGTAACAGTGACTATTGAAGTAACAATCATTTGCAATTCTTTAGGTATCTTTCGAGATTAGATACCTGTTGCCCAGTTTACTCATTCTCAGCTCAGCCAGGTGATGATAGCTATGTCTATGGGTATATTCACATCACTAATCATTTGTTTCTCAACAAAGTCACTAAAAGTAGTTGCAATGGATTATTCCTTTTAATTGCTAAGGTTCTACAAGAAAAGGCTGTTGTGGGTGATGCCTACTTAGTCCACAGACATGCATGCTCATCCACTGTCTATGCACTAGACTGCGAGAAAAAAAGGTTTTGAAGCTGAACTACTTACACTCATGCAACCTCTACCTATTGTCTGTGGTCAGCCACAATCAGCTAAGGGGTCTACTGGCCGCCTCTAAAAGTGAAGCACCTAATTCAAGCACTGCTCTGGCCGTGTGAGGTTGGGCCCATTTAGTACCTCCCTATGGGGCAATAATGAGCCATCAGGAACATCTGATCAAGCAATCAATGAGTGTTTCCTCTCTATGGAAATAAAGGAATCAGAGTTTCACTATGGGGAAGGATCAACATAGGGAAATTTGTATTTTTTTTTAGTGTAGATATTGGCACAATTTCTTTGATCCAAATCAATGATGCCATTACACAAGTTCTATGAGTTGCACCAGTCACGCCAAACCACTTTTAGGCTGGGTTCACACTAGTCCGATAAACGGACCAACATTGTGAGCACAAGTCGCATGACCTCACAAAAATCAATGATTCCCTATGAGAGCCATCTTAACTGGTCTGACACAAGTCGATCCGACTTTGAAAAAAGTTCCTGTACTACTCTGGTCCGCCTTTGGTCCTACCTCAGCCCATTGAATATCATTGAAGTAGGATCAAAGTCGGATCCTTGTTCTAACCATCTGACTTGTGACATCCGACTTGGTGATTACAGCACCAGTAAAAGGAATTTATCTCACATTGGGTTTGTTTTGATTGGTCAAAGGACAAGTCACTATCTCAAAGTCAGAGCAAAATCATATCTTGTTTATTCAAGTGGGATGGAAGTAGGACCAAAGTAGGACCAAAGGTGGACCGATGTTGCAGGGCAAAGTAGGATCAAAAGTCTGACCATTTTTGTGTTGGATAGTGTGAACCCAGCCTAAAGGTGATATGCAACAGTTTCTATTAATGTTTACCAAAATAATAAAGTACCTGCCTTAATGTACTACTTTAAAAATAGTTCTAAAATGTATACCATTACAACAGTGGTGTAAATAATATAGTGAAGAGGTACAAACAGCAAGGAGCGGCAATGCAGGAAGGAGAGGAGAGGTGGATGTGTATGGATGGACAGACAACACACCACCATCATTCAATAAATTAACGATGTTGTTAATGTTGTGCTACAATTATATTTGGCACATAAGCAACTAAATAAGTGTGCATACAGAAATTGGAACATTTTTCACTGTGAGGTTGAATAACTAAAACCGGAGAGTGCAAAATCTGTGCAGCTCTGCTTAGAAACCAATCAGCTTTCAGGTTTTTTTGTCAAAGCTTAATTGAACAAGCTGAAGTTAGAAGCTGATTGGCTACCATGCACAGCTCACCAGATTTTGCACTCTCCAGTTTTAGTAAATCAAACCCCTGTATGTTGTGTGACACCTGTATCCATTGGCAGGTTGCAGAGAAAGATGTATTGGGCCTCGGTGGTGAGGGGTTGGTATATAGACACCTGTCCGCCCTCAAACGCATTGCTACGCCTATGGCCACCTAGTACAGTATTGTCCTGTATAAGCCAAGTCAACATAATTAAATAATTTGTACTCAAAAGTATACAAATTTCCTTTAAAGGAGGCTAGATTTTATCACTCTGTATGTATTAGGATGTTGCTTCTATTAAATGAATGCTAACCAATTTATACGACATATTGGAGTCAGCTTTATTTTCAAACTATGACAGTCAGAGACTCTGTCCAGACTGTGGAGCTTGTAAGCAAGTATTGTGTCTGATAATTTCACCCGCCACTTCACAACTGATCTCCAAGTGTTACGTGTCTGCGTTGTACTAATTCAGTGACAACACGCATCATTTCTAAAATGAAATTGGACAGAACTTTACATGTATCCCAGAGAGTGGAGTCCTTCTTAATCTGCATCACTTGTTATTTAAATGAAGATGAGAGACCCAACAGGTTGGCAGACCTGAAAACCCAGCTGTAGAAACCTTGTAGTCAGAGTTCACAAAGGATACAGAAACCAATGCAGAACTCAACCTTACCGGTATCTGCCCAGTACTGAATATCTGTTTTGGGAGGGCTGATTATTTAAATATGAGGCCTGGCAGTCCTCCTCGTATTCAAATAGCCTATGGGTTATCTGTGCCAAATATTACTCCAATACATCCCAAAGCAAAGTGACTGTCCAAACCTTATAGAGCTTAGTAGTGACTGAATATGTTAACCAGTATTGATATTCACTTTGTATTTAAAGGCTGAGCTGCTGCCCATATTGATCTAATACAATTAGTTTTACATTAATACTGTATATGATGTGAGCACAGCTCCTATACATTGTACTAGCTACAGCTCTTCAGTGATAACGTTCTTAGGTCTTTTCTCATGGATCAGTCATGTTTCAATTAATTCATGATCCCCGCAGGGCACAGGCAAAGGTAGAAATCTATAAATAGGTGTATGATGATAAAAGAACGCAATGTAGTGTGGACAAGATTACATAGAGCTACGCTAGCCACATACATGCACAAACCTATGGAAGAGGCATAGCAAGTACAGAAATATATATACGTTTGTGAATATATATATATTAAAACGCACATATATAGTATTAACAGTAAACACATACACAATTATTCATAATCTGAATTTATAAATATATGCATGCACACACATGTAATATAATGACATATATAATTTATATATGTATACATGATGAAAGATGTCTATGTTCCAACAAAATGTACATGATGTCACGTAGCACAATAAAAGGAAATAAATCCTATATGGAGTGTGGAACAGTTGAGCAGATCAGGGAAAGCCCTCATTAAAGGGCAGTTGTTTGCCTTTACTAATGACAAGTTGACAGGTATTGAGTGTCATGCCACCATGCAGAGGGACCACTTACCTGGACTGATCATGCTGTGCATTCTGTGCTGTGCCAGGAGCTTCTCCCGTCCAGAGACCCCATCTGAAGAAAAACATGATTCACTCTCATAAATTGTCTGCAGCATATTCCAATCACTCTCTAGTTCAGACACATGAAAGCTTCATCACTCTTCTGTACGGAAGCGACCCTTCAGCAGTCTTAACTCCTCCACAGGGGGAGGAGGCAGTGATACACACTTTGACAATTATTCCATTTTTCTACACATATTTACTGTGCTAAGTACTCTAGAATACAGAGGATGGGTGTAGATGCTGCTCCCCCTCTCTCTGCACAAGCTCTGGCAATAGCAAGGAGCTGTCAGTGTCAAGTGTACCTTGCCTTTAAGCCAGGGTGCCCTGACAGCAGGTGCAACAGGAGATCTGTGCAGGCTTTTCTCTTACATTCAATAAAAAAGAAAAGGGAGAAGTCAAATGTGTTCGGATTTTTAAAAAATGACAGTAAAAGAAAGGTGAAGGATTGTGAGGAAATGTCAGTCCTGTCCTGCGTCCTGCTATATCTGCCTTCTCCTCTCTGCATCTGCCTCCTGTGCTTCCTCTCTCACTCTCTGTCTCTCTCAGTAAAGTTGGCTATAGCTGGTGATAACTCATTTGCATGTGAATCAACAACAGCGTGGCCCACAGGGTACAAAAATAGAACAATGGCCGGCCTGAGCCAAAAATAGGTCAAGCAGGGCCCAGTGATCGGAGCCTACATTAATGTACTTAAAAATATCACAGCAAACACAGCTGTCCGTCCCTCTCTTAAGAAAAAAAATACTGTCAGTCAGTCTTTCAGTCCTCAGAGGTTCAAAGTAATTATTAACCTTTTATCACCAGCAAATGTTCATATGTTCACGTGTTTGTGTATATATATATATATATATATATAAATATATATATACAGTATATAGAGAGAGGGAATGAGAGTGTATATAGAAAGAGAGAAAAAGTAAAATTCTGTATAACATTATATACAGTACAGTATATATATATATATAGTAGAGGTGAGTCATTGCACATGTTTGTAGGTGTATTGGTCCGGGAACAATCCATGAAAAAAGTACACAGAATATGCAGCAGATAGTAGGTGCACTCAGCAGGACTGTAAGTCCCACTGAGTGCACTTACTATCTGATATATATATATATATATATATACACACACACTATATTGTCAAAAGTATTGGGACTCCTGCTTTTACACGCACATGAACTTTAATGGCATCCCAGTCTTAGTCCATAGGGTTCAATATTGAGTTGGCCCACCCTTAATCAACACCCCACACCAAATGATTCGGACCAGTGCACAAAGCAAGGCCCATAAAGATACGGATGAGCGAGTTTGAGGTGGCGGGACTTGACTGACCTGACCTCAACTTGATAGAATACCTTTGGTATGAATTAGAGCGGAGACTGCAAGCCAGGCCTTCTCATCCAACATCAGTTCCTGACCTCACAAATGCGCTTCTGGAAGAATGTTCAAACATTCCCATAGACACACTCCTAAACCTTGTGGAAAGCCTTCCCAGAAGAGTTAATAGCTGCAATGGGTGGGCCAACTCAATATTGAACCCTACGGACTAAAGCCTCGTACACGCGGTTCGACGGTCGTGCAACCGAACGGACCAAATTGTATGTTGGCTGTTGTATCTCGCATACTGACATGCACTGCACGATTGTACAACCAAGCTGAACATAGTGTCGTGTTATGAACATATAAAGAGAAAGTTCAGGTGCATGTAATTTGTGTCTGGCCATTCCTGACTTCTGAGCATGCATGTTTTGCACAATACAACTTGTTGGAGCAACTTCTCTGTACACACGATACAACGGTCGTAAGACCGCTTGTTGGTACTACCAAGTTTTCTAGTTTGCTCATACAACTTTTGTTGTACGACCATCGTACGTCGGCTGTTCTAATCACGCGTACTAACGATCGATATCGCATACAACGGTCATTCGTACGACCTGTTGTATACGACCGTCGAACCGTGGGTACGAGGCTTAAGACTGGGATGCCATTAAAGTTCATGTGTGTGTAAAGGCAGGTGTCCCAATACTTTTGACAATATAGTGTATATACTTATACTGTATATAGCGATAGATAGATAGATAGATAGATAGATAGATAGATAGATAGATAGATAGATAGATAGATAGATAGATAGATAGAGTGTTTGCATTGAATGCAAATAAAAAGCCTGATAGTAGGAGAAAGGATCACCTAATATATTCACAACTTAAAGTGGTTCTTCACGCTTGGAACAAAAAATTAACAGTCAGTAACTACAAATACTGTAGTAGCTGACTTTTAATAAAAGGATACTTACCCGTCCAAGAATCCAGCACCATCCTCACCTGAGACATTTCTTCATTGGTCTTCGGGTCCCCGGCACCAACATCTTTAGTGTGAAAAAGCGGTAGTGACTCCTTGGGTTTTCACAGCAGGCTTCCCACTGTGCATGCGTGAGTTACTCTGCATTTTGTGAATGTTTGGGCTTTGGGGACCTGTGACATGTCCCAGAAGGCTGTGGGTAAAAGTGGGGGAGTTAGCGAACGTCTGCTCGGATCACCTAGGTGATCCGAGCGGTAGTGGAAGTGAGTACCCCTACCCGGAGGCAAAAAAAGCAGAACTTCCCCTTTTGGGTGAAGTTCCAGTTTAATAACATTATACACTGCTCTAAAGAGGAATAAAAAGATCACTGTCATGAAAAGTGTAGTATTCCGATAAGTGGTTAACGCAGCATATATTTATTATTTCACGTACCCTGCAATACCTAGGAGCTGGGGAAATTATAACACTGGCTGTCACGGTCACCTTCTATTCACATGGGTAAAAAGATTATTGTTCAAGGTCTCGTGTTAGGGTTCATGTATACAAGGGGGGGGGGGGGGTGTTCCTGCATTTGAAATGTATGCCAAACACAGGGCAGCCATTTACCTTTAATTTCAAAGGTGAAGTGTGGATGACAAGGTGGAAGCTGCATTTGACTTTCTGTGATTTGCATTTCTTTGGATGCAGCAGGTCCTATTGTGATGCATTTGCATTGCAGGCAACACCGGTCAAACAAAGCCTTTTGCTGCATTTTATACTTGACAACAGCCGTCTATCATTTGTCCAACCCTATTAAGGTCACTGGACCTCTAAGTCTGTGTGTAAATGTTAAACAAAAAAAGAAATGTTGGTATATGAGACAAAAAAGGATTTACTATACATATAAAGTAGATATAGTTATTATGATACAATTTTTTTTACAGTAATCGCGCACTAAGGCATAGTTCAGAGATAATGACAATCTGCTGAGTTTACACAGCATCGTTGTGTCTGTACAATATGGAAAATGACTAATTGATTCCATGAAGAATTGGCAATAAAGTTTTCCCTCATTAGGACTCTTTAAGGGAGAGAGGAAATCTGCGCACGTACAACTTGAGAACCACCATATACGTGTTAGTTGTTTAAGAGGCTTCACAGTCATTAGTGAAAGGAGTAATTCACTGACATTGGTAAAAATAAAAATCTTGTGCAGAAATGTCCATTCACTGGCAGATCTGCTATGAAAAATACGAGACTTCTTCTTGGTCAACCTATTTTGCCAAAAGATTACACATGTCCCACTGCCGCTAACAATTCCAGCTTGGGAAAAAAAAAACATATATAAGTAATGAGGTGCTCTAAATATTTGTATCCCAAGAGAAAAATGCATTGTTCATATATAATAAGAAATGTGCCTAAAGTTCAACAGTGCAAAAATATATTAATTACTGCCACATCTTGATGTCTTGGCTTAGATAAAAACGGTCACTTCCTTGGTTAGTCAATTTAGTTCAGATAAAGAAAATCCATTTATTTAACTCAGAAATGTATGTGAACTTCACGGACCTTCATAAATCATCGCTCCTAGGAACAGTGTATACCCAGGACACATGGCTCTACCATCCATTACTAAGTGACCTAATAAAGGCTATGTTTATAATAAGTGCCATTGCCGGTAATACATGAAGATCTAATAGGAGCAGGGGTCACAGAGACTGTAAACAGGCCCATGTTGCTTGGGGGATGTAAGCTCCCCATGTGAGCCGCTTCTTACCAACCACCGAAAAGGGCATAGACATGAGACAAGCACCATCATTGGGGTGATTTTACCCACATCGTGTGAAGACTACTAGTCTAGAGGAACTATGTGACCTGTGTAGGCATATCCTTGGCAACCAATCTCTTGGGAAGTATTAATGGCCTTATTGGACTCCAGTTGTTGGCCACACGAGTTACTCCTTAATTGTACAATCTGTGCATGGTCTCCTTTAGATTTTGTGTGAGGGCCTAACTAAACAATGCATTCCATTTAAAGAGGAGGTCAGCCCAGAACTCAAAACTCAGCAGTGAAGCATTACGGCTTCATGTCCGGGTTTCTACTGCGCATGCGCGAGGCGCCTCTGCACTCTCCTCCTGGCCCGGCGGCAGGGGAAGGAGGAGGGAGGAGGAGGGGGGCGAGCTGATGACGTAGTTCACCGTGGCCTCGTCTCCCAGAAGTGGGGGACAGGGTACCTGTCAAAGAGAGGTATCCACTCCCCCCAAAAAGGTGCCAAATGTGGCACCAGAGGAGGAGAGGAGACAATGAAGTGTATGTAAACACGGACCTCCGTTCTGTGTGAGGGGGAAGGGCTGTGATCACAGCCTTCCTGTATACGAAGGCTGTGACCACTTCCCTTCCCCAGCCAGGGCAGTCCCCCTACAGTTAGAACACGCCCAGGGAACATACTTAACCCTTACAGCGCCCCCTGCAGGTTAACCCCTTCACTGCCAATGGCATTTACACAGTAATCAGTGCATTTTTATAGCACTGATCGCTGTATAAATGCCAATGGTCCCAAAAAAGTGTCAAAATAGTCCGACATGTCTGCCCCAATATCGCAGTACCGCTAAAAATCGCAGATCGCCGCCATTACTAGTAAAAAAAAAAACCCAAAAATGAATTCTCATCATCCGTAAACGCGACCACTTTTGCGCAAACCAATCAATAAACGCCGATTGCGATTTTTTTATCCCAAATATGAGGAAGAATATAAATCGGCCAAAAACGGTGAAAAAAAGGTTTTTTTATATTTTTTTTTTGGATTTGTATTTTAGCAAAAAGTAAGAAATGTGGGTTTTTTTTGCAAAATTGTCGCTCTTCTTTTGTTTATAGCGGTGATCAGAAATGACGCAGCGGTGATCAAATACCACCAAAAGAAAGCTCTATTTGTGGGAAAAAAAGGACGCAAATTTCATTTGGGTACAACGTCGCACGACCGCGCAATTGTCAGTTAAAGCGATGCAGTGCCGAATTGCAAAAAGGGCTCCGGTCCTAAAGCTGGAAATCCTTCCGGGGCTGAAGTGGTTAAGGTATATACATTCAGGTTGGTGCTTGAATTATGTGGAAGTTGATAATTCAAAAGAAGAATGCATAATTAGACCTCAGCATATGTGGCCAATTTTATGTCTATGATAACTTTAAAGGGTAACTTTAAAGCTTGGTTCACACTTCTGTGATCTAGGATCTAGGACTTTTAAGAGCCAAACTCGCAGGACATGTGAAATGCCATGCATCTCTATGAGAGCCGGTCCAATCGACACTACTGAGGTTGATGCGACTTTAGAAAAGGTTCCTGCACTACTTGCACTACTGTGACTTTGATACAGCTTCAGTGCCAGAGAGTGTAAAAGTTCATATATCAAAGTCATGTATCAAAGTCACATCAAAGTCATGTAAAAGTTGTACTCCAAAGTCGCACTGAAAATCGCATGATTTTGCAGTCAGCTAGTGTGAATGTTGTCATTTAATGTTACTAAAATTACCTTTTCTTTTCAATCTGCAGCTGCTGTAATTTTCTGTAAAGTTCAATGCAATGTGGCAATCTTTGGTGTCCAAAAATCTCCCAGAAATGTAATTTCCTACTTATTTGATTGGTTCACTGATTTTTCCAGAAGTCTGCACGTAGGACTTGTTCACAACCAAGGGTTGCAGGGAAAAAATTTGCATTATTCCCCCATCAACACAGATAGCGCTGACAGGGGAATCCCCCCTGCCGAGTTATTGTCTACTCCGGGCGGGGGAGTAGTGATTATTGCTAGCGGCTGTAGCAGCCGCTAACAATAATCACAACAGAATCCGGCAGGCTGGTTGTACCCAAGTTGATCGATCAATCAACTTGGTACATTCAGCCTGCTCATTAACGGTTCGAATCTCGGCTGGTTCCTGCTGAACCGGCTGAAATTCGAACCATGTATGGCCAGCCTAAGAGTGCACAAGCTGATTATAATGAACCAGACCCTCCTATTTAGGCTCAGTCTTCAAAAGGCCATGGTGAAATACACAGCTATATGCTCAGACCAACAAAAGGTAGAGCTCTGCTACACAGTTTGTTAACATCTCTGCAATGCACATTGATCACCCATAGGGGACTGCTTTTTTTCTCCACAAAAGTTACTCACTAATGTGGTTCTAAAGTCTAAACATTTTTTACCTTAATGCATTCCCTGCATTAAGGTAAGAAATATGTGGGTATTAGTATCACCCCCCCCCCCCCGATACTTACCTGAGTCCTCACTCAATCAAACGATGTGTCCATCTGCAATGGCTCTGTCTGGGTCTCTCCCAACTCTCACAGGTGTTGTTGAGGCAGCAAGAGCCATTGGCTCCCGCTGCTGTCAGTCAAATCCTTTGACGAGGGAGTGGGGCTGAGCGGTGCTATCTGTGTCTATGGATGCTGGCAGCGCAGCTCAGGACCGAGCTCACAGGTGTGCCGCCATAGGAAGCAGCTTCCAATGGTGGTGCAGCGCGGCTCGGGATCGAGCTCACAGGTGTGCCACCATAGGAAGCAGCTTCCTATGGTGGCTCACCGAGAAGAGGAGGAGCCTGGAGCGCCAGCAGAGGACCGAAGAAGAGGAGATTCAGGGGCCCCTCTGTGCAATTCTATTGCACTGAGCAGGTAACATGTTTGTTATTTTAAAAAAAATCCTTTTCACTTAAAATATGTATTTTCTTGAAGTATATACATTATTTTTCCATCAGTCTTAAACAGAGCTATGTGCATAGCGTGCAAGACCACTCTTGAACACAATAGAAAATAATGACTACAACAAAGAACAGCAAGCAAGCGTCAAATAAAATGTAATAATAATACAGGATTTTTGTAAGGCATCTATCCAAGGTAAAGACTCGGGTGTTTATTTCAGAGTGTGTGGCTTTCATTAGAAATCATATAGTTATATCCAGATTAAACCTGCAGCATAGAAGTCCCCAAACAACACCACCCTGTCAACAAGTCAGATTGCAAATTACAGGCTGTGGAACGCTGTACATAAAAACATGTATGCGCTGTGCGTCTCCCCCACACAAATTGCATGCTAAGTACGTGACAAAAAACGTATGTCATCATCTTGTCTCCTCACTCACAGGCAGTCACTGCTAGGAGAGTATCAGATATTCATCAAGCCAGTGCAAGCAAAAAGCACAGGGACAGCCTCTACTTACGTGATTTGGGTGCATGCAAAACCGTGTCTGATAATGCTGGGCTTAATCTTTCTAGGAAATTATATGACACAAAAATGACTCATGCTTGAATGGGCTGAATACAAAGATCTCTGGTTCTGTGGTTTAAAGAGATGCTCAAATTAGAAAACAAATATCTGTATTCAAGCCGTTACAATGGCCACAGTCTACCTGTTGTGTTTTCCTGTGATTAGGTGGAAATGTGCCACCCCTACAATATAGCTGCTTTACTCTGAATGCTGAGAACCTCATTCAGTGAATTCAGAATTATTGCTCTACAGTCTTAAATCTGTCCCCTGACAAATGTATGAACTGTTCCTGACCTTTCTATCCATCCATAGATGAGTGAATCCATAGATTTGCCCCCCCCCCCCCCAGGACCCGGCTATGCAGTGGATCCATGGGAACAACCAAATAATGGTCCTGCAAGACTCCAGTAGATATGGAAGCCTAAGGCCTCATGCACACTGAGGATATTGTAAAAGCTTTTCTCCTGGTAAGAGAAAAGCAAGTTAAAAAAAACGGGCCTGGGCTGTGTTTTTTAGGCCCGTCAATCGCTTAGGAGTTTGTTTATTTATTTCATTGGCCAGAATGATCATTTATTCTGGTCAGTGAAATGAAAAAACGCTGAGGTGCTAAACACGCCTAGTGCCTTGGCACATATAGATGCATCTACACACATATACATTTGTTTATGCCCATTTTGCCGGTTTTTCAGCCAAAATTCACCTCTTTGAACGCACAAGCATTGGGGTTTTTTTTTTTTGTTCCTCCACACACCCCTGCATCTAAACTCCTATAAACGCCTATGTGTGCATGGGCACAAAGGCTAATGTCATGGGGCATTTAGATGCAGAAAAAAACAGGTGTTTTTAAGCTCAAGTGTGCATGAGGACTTAGCTTCGCACTGAATACGGCTTTGAAACAGTGCGACTTCACTTGAAAGCGCATGATTTCAAAGCCGCATGACAGTGCGACTTCAGGCATGACTTGGTTGACATCTGTGCGACTTCATGCACAGATGTCTATACAAGTCTCACCTGAAATCACCAAAAATAGCTCAGGAACAGCTTTTTCAAATCAGTGCGGCGCTGCAGCGCACCAATTTGTACAGTTCCATTGCCAACAATAGGGTGCGACTCGTCATGTAATTTGGACCTGTCAAATCGTATGACAAGTCACATTGGTGTGACCGGGGGCTAAGTTCTGAACCTTGGGCAGATAGAAACTACAAAAACCAATGCACCTTTATATCATTTATTACATACTTACATAGTAGGTAAGGCTGAAAAAAGACAATAGTTTATCCAGTTCAGCCTGTGTAGGTGTATGTGTGTCAGTGACTACAATTATTTAACATATCCCTGTATGTTGTGCACTTGAAGATATGCATCCAAGTGTCCTTTAAAAATATCCATACTCCCCGCAGCCACCACCATTTGTGGGAGAGAGTTCCACATCCTTATTGCCCTGACAGTGAAGAACCCGCTGCGCAGCTTAAGGTTAAACCGTCTTTCCTCCATTCTCATTGTGTGTCCTCGTACACTCCCTAGGACTGAATAGTTTTTTCCTATGCTGGGATCCCCATTGAGGTATTTGAAAAATTGCTATCATGTCCCCCCTCAAGCGTCGCATCTCTAGCGAGAATAGTTTTAGTGACTGCTGTCGTTCCTCATAATTGAGGTTCTCCAGTCCCCTTATTAGCTTTGTTGCCCTTCTTTGGACTCTCTCCAGCTCCTGAACATCACTTTTGAGGACCGTTGACCAGAACTGGACAGAATACTTCAGATGTGGCCTAACCAGGGTTTTATAAAGTGGCAGAATTATAATTTTATCTCTGGAGTATTATTTATATTAATATATAATAATTATTATATTAATATTATCATTAAATGTATTTTAAAGGCTAAGTTCACCTTTTGAAAAAAATTAAAATAAATGCACATTTTTTTGCAGGTTAAAAAATGTGTATTTATTGTTTTTCTTTTCTAAGGAGCCTGCAGAGCAACGCACCCACGATCTGCAGATCACAGGTGCAATCTCAGGCTCCTGCAGACTCTCAGGATAGTTGTCTGCCCATACATTGTACAGGCAGGGAGTTAACTGAGAGCAGGAAGAATCAATGAACTAGAGCACTCACCAGTGCCATCAAAGTCAATTAAGAGCTACAAGCTGTCAGCCACAATGGATGATGGTACTTGTAGTCTATCCATTCACAGGAAACTGTGAATGAATGATGTGGCCGTGTGGGTGAAGCACCACAGAGCTGCACTATGTTCAAATTGTGACAATGGGTGTGGAGAGAGGATAAGTGTATAGCTTGTATAACAGTGTAAATTTGCTGTCCCCTCAAAGTAACGCAACACACAGCCATTAATGTCTAAATCGCTGGCAACATAAGGGAGTACACCACTAAGTGAAAATGTCCAAATTGGGAACAAAGTGTCAATATTTTGTGTGACCACCATTATTTTCCAGCACTGCCTTAAACCTTTTGGACATGGAGTTCACCAGACCTTCACAGGTTGCCACTGGAGTCCTCTTCCACCCCTCCATGACGACATCACAGAGCTGGTGGATGTTAGCGCTCCTCCACCCTCCATTTGAGGATGCCCCACAGATACTCAATAGGGTCTAGGTCTGGAGACATGCTTGGACCAGTCCGTCACCTTTACCCTCAGCTTCTTTAGCAAGGCAATGGTCATCTTAGAGGTGTGTTTGGGTTCGTTATCATGTTGGAATACTGCCTAGCGGCCCAGTCTCTGAAGGGAGGGGATCATGCTCTGCTTCAGTATGTCAAAGTACATGTTGACATTCATGGTTCCCTCAATGAACTGCAGCTCCCCAGTGCCAGCAGCACTCATGCAGCCCCAGACCAGACCATGACACTCCCACCGACATGCTTGACTGTAGGCAACACACACTTGTCTTTGTCTCCTCACCTGGTTGCCACCACACACGCTTGACACCATCTGAACCAAATAAGTTTATATTTTCTTTGTTTTTTCTTGGTCCCATCAGACCACAGGACATGGTTCCAGTAATCCATGTCCTTAGTCTGCTTTTCTTCAGCAAACTGTTTGTGGGCTTTCTTGTGCATCATCTTTAGAAGAGGCTTCTTTCTGGGACAACAGCCATGCAGACCAATTTGATGCAGTGTGCGGCGTATGGCGTTCACTTGGAGTGGACTGAGTCCGAGCCGGGTTTTGCCAGCCACCGTGGCAGAGCTGGTTCCGGCCTGGAATTTCTGGTCCACCCAAATCCCTCTCCAGCTGCATATAGTGACTAGGAAGAGATCTCACAGGAGCTCACCCTGGGACTCAGTATGCTTAGACTGAGAGAGCTAAGACCTTAAGCTGTTGGTTGCTATAAGGACAGCAAAAAGGAAAAGTTTGCATTTGTTTGTTGAAAGGTGTCAGGGACAAGCCCGACATCGTATAGAGAGGTATCCTGTCTGTATTAGTTTAACGCCAGAAGGCAAGGTTTTGTTTTTGCTATTTTTGTTTGTTTTATGACCTGCAACCTTTTTACCAAAATAAACCTGGCAACCAGCCTATAAATAGGGATGGGCCCCCATTTCGAGTCGAAGGGATGTTCGACTCGAACATCGGGGGTTCACTTTTTCGGTGCATCCCGAACATTATGGGTCATTCACGGGGACTTCAAGAGCCCCATAATGCATTCCAATGGCGGGGAAATGCCGCCCCCTGATTGGCCAAAGCATGCGCATGACCTGCATGCTTTGGCCAATCACAGAGCGCTCTGCTGTGAGAGATATGATTGGCTAAAGGAAGTGTGCCTTTAGCCAATCACTGCTCAGCAGCCTCAATACACGCATCACACCATAGAGAGCCGCTTGTACAGTGGCTCTATGTAGTGTGTGTGTATAACGGTGGATAGAGAGTGAGCTTAGCTAGCGGTGTGCTGGCAGTTTAGTGTAGTTAGCTGATTATTGTGCATTGTGAAAAACAGATAGATAGATCGATAGATAGATAGATAGATAGATCGATCAATCTATAAACAGTCAGTTAGTACAGGCAGTTTAGTGTAGAGTGAAATATATTCTACATAGATAGATAGATAGGGCGATCTGTATACAGTCAGTTAGTGCAGGCAGTTTGGTGCAGAGTGAAATATACAGTATCTTACAAAAGTGAGTACACCCCTCACATTTTTCATGTGATAACACTGAAGAAATGACACTTTGCTACAATGTAAAGCAGTGCGTGTACAGCTTGTATAACAGTGTAAATTTGTTGTCCCCTCAAAATAACTCAACACACAGCCATGAATGTCTAAATAGCTAGCAACAAAAGTGAGTATACCCCTAAGTGAAAATGTCCAAATTGGGCCCAATTAGCAATTTTCCCTCCCCGGTGTCATGTGACTCGTTAGTGTTACAAGGTCTCGGGTGTGAATGGGGAGCAGGTCAAAAAATTCACATGGGGGGGTCAGGACCTGGGGGCCCCCTTGTTAAAGGGGGCTTCCAGATTCCAATAAGACCCCCGCCTGCAGACTACCACAACCACCAGCAAGGGCTGTGGGGATGAGGCCCTTCTCCCCATCAACATGGGGACAATGTGCTTTGAGGGATGTTGAGGGCATGTGGCCTGGTATGGTTCAGAGGGGGGGTGCTCGCTCATCCCCACCCCCTCCTGTCATGCCAGGTATGCATGCTCGGTTAAGGGTCTGGTTTGGATTTCGGGGGACCCCTACCCCTTTTTTTTTTAAATGGTGCGGGGTTCCCCTTAAAACCCATACCAGACCTGAAGGGCCTGGTTTGGATTTTGGGGGGACCCCCACATCATTTTTTTTTAATTTTGGCGTGGGGTTCCCCTTAAAATCCATACCAGACCTGAAGGGCCTGGTACGGACTTTGGGGGGACCCCTACGCAATTTTCTTTTTTGATTTTGGGTGGGGTTCCCCTTAAGATACATACCAGACCTAAAGGGCCTGGTATGGACTGGGGGGGGGGGGGGGCAACGCAATGCTTTTTCAGTGATTTTATCTATATTGCCAGGAACCGGCAATACATTATAGCTGCGAGTGGTTTTAAATGACAATTTTTCCTGTACAAATGTAATTTTGCTCTGGCTATGTTCTAAACATCATAGAGGTGTGCCCTTTTACAGGCAGACTAAGGGGACCCCCCAGGCACTATATTTAAAGGAATATTTAATTTTTTTTGTTTCACTTTAAGCATTATTAAAATCACTGCCCCTAAAAAAATGTTGATCTAAAAACTTTTTTTGCATTGATTCATGTCCCCTAGGACAGGACCCGGGTCTGCATACACTTTTTAGGGCAATAACTTGCATGTAAGCCTTTAAAATGTGCACTTTTGATTTTTCATGTTCGAGCCCCATTGATTTTAACGGCGTTCGCGTGTTTGCACACATTTTTTGCCTGTTCGCATGTTCTGGTGCAAACCGAACCGGGGGCTGTTCGGCCCATCCCTACCTACAAGCTGCCTTCTTCCCACGTACTGTATACAATTGCTAAACCAGCCACATTGTAATGCAATGTGATTAAAAATTGCCTTTCCTTCACAGTCTGCAGTGCTGAAGTTTTCTGTAAAATTCAATACAATATGGCAGCCTGGAGGCCTTCTGTATGCAGCTGGTGTACAGAACATTCCCAGAAATGTCATTACAGTTTGTGCGTTTGGCTCACTGATTTTCCCAGAAGTCTGTACTAAGATACAAGTTTGATTTTAGGCATACTCTAAACAAAAATATATATTTTTAGTGAGATACTCCCATATGGTTATTCCCCTCTAAGGAGATCCAGACCCTGCAACTTTCCTCATTAGAACACTGCAAGAGGATTGGCTGATTGTAATGAAACTGTCACTCTCATTCAGATTTACTTTGCACATTGGCATAATCGAACATACAACTTTTTTTTCAGAGCAGAAGCAGGTAGGAATCTGCAACAGCATTCGTAAAAATGTTTGCAGTGTACAACAATGATCCCCCAAAGGAGATTGTTTTTTTCTCAAAAACAGTAGAGGTATTCTTTAATTTGACTTGGTATCAGGCATTTGCATTTCTTGTACAACAGAGCTCAGACTGGGAGAGTGTTATTCTGGTAATATAGCTAATCAGCTGTGCAACAGTGCTTATGTGTAACAAGGACATGCTGGTAGACAGGGCTGACCCAAGACATTGTGCTGCCTGGGTCCAAGAATGAAGTGTTGCTCCCACCCCCCCCCCCCAAAAAAAAAAAAAAAAATCAACAAAAGACTCCCACATCCATTATTTTATATCATGATAATTAAATCTAATATTACATCTATCAGAAAGTCAGATTTACATGCAACAGCACCTTATCTATATGCAAAATGATATGGCATACCATTATGTTCAATTCCAAGGGATTGGCTAGGGTAGTATATAGACAGGCTAGAGCAGTATAGTAGTAACAGCAACAAGGTTGGAAGTAGCCGCACTCAAACGATCCAATTTCCAAAACGATTTTATTGCATCAAAGGGTGATATAGACAACGAACAGAAGGTCCAGCTGACGCGTTTCACACCCTACAGTAGGTGCTTACTCAAGCTATGAGTAAGCACCTACTGTAGGGTGTGAAACGCGTCAGCTGGACCTTCTGTTCGTTGTCTATATCACCCTTTGATGCAATAAAATCGTTTTGGAAATTGGATCGTTTGAGTGCGGCTACTTCCAACCTTGTTGCTGTTACTACTTGATTGCTTCATCAGCCTGCACCTGCCCTTGTGAGTCAGCACACCAGATCCACACGAGCTGTGCTGCCCTCTGAGCAGTGAGCCTGCACTAGAGCAGTATAGTGATGGGCTAGAGTAGGCGGAGCAGCCCGGGGGGCAGTTGTCATCATGACACACAGAACTGCTCGAAAAAAAAATCTTGGTTGCTAATTTTCTGGGAAAATAAAAGAGAAGGAGAGGTGGCCGTGGTTCATTTTGCTGCCCCCCTCAAAGTGCTGCCTGGGTCCAATGGACCCACTGGGACTCATGGTAGGGCCGGCCCTGCTGGTAGATGAAAAGATCAAAGAGATAAGCCCATCGGTCTGCTGTTTCTTCTTTTACTGTCTAATCACCAGCTGGGGGAGGGACAAGACCCACGAGTCTCCTGTAACAAATTCAGGTCTCCCACCCTTACAAACTGGCCTGTGCTGTGTGACAGAACTGTGTGAATCTCAGGACTGGACAGACCAGCATGCCAATACTTTGGAAGCTCCTATATTCAACTGTTTGGCCGATCTTCAACTTCAAGCATGAAATATTCTCCCTATAGTGACAATAGGAGTATGTACCACCGCAATACCTACAACACCTGGGTACCAGTTTCCCTAAAACACACAGGGTTGGTTTACTAAAACTGAAGAGTGTAAAATCCGGTGCATCTCTGCATAGAAACCAATCGGCTTCCAGGTTTTTCATGTCAAAGCTTAATTAAATAAGCTGAGGTTAGAAGCTAATTGGCTACCATGCACATCTGCACCACATTTTGTACTCTCCAGTTTTAGTAAATCAACCCCATAGTTAAGTCAAACAATGAGCTCCCAAAGGCCTGAAAAAGGGGGAACCCTAATCCCCCAAAAACACATTAGGCCCCTTTCACACGGGCGGATAGAATTCAGCTTTTAGCTTTGGATAGATGAAGTTATCTACCGCTCCTATACTACACGATACTAATGCTGTCCTATGGCCCCATTCACCCTCTGCATTTAGCAACGGTTTTGTTACATGAGGTTTTGTGCGATTAGAAAAAATAAATATGACTGCGTCCAGGAATGATGTAGCTCAGCTATCTGCACATAACTGCAGGTAATCACAGTGTACTATTTCACTGCAGAGAGCAGCGGCAACAAGGAGAGAAAAACAACAGAAAGCACATCAGAAATGTCAAGAATGTTCCCCCGTAGCTAAACGCAGCCGCATGTAAACGCACGTAATCACGGCTAATCGCAATGTACAACTGCAAGTGATCGTTGTGGTTGGAGTCTTGGGATTTCAAAATAACTAACATGCTTTTAACAGCGGCAGAACATCCGCCGTGTGAAGGGGGCCTTAGCTGTACTACATTACAGTGGATTATGAGCATAATCCGTTCCAAGAGAATGCTTGTAATCCAAAGCACTCGTATATCAAAGCATGTTTCCCCAAAGGAAATAATGAAAACTCAGTTAATTTGTTCCACAATCACTTCTTGTCTATGCAGTACTGTATATGGCCACATTTCCAGGTGCGCCTGGTGTATGCAATACCGCATGTGGCCAGATTTGCGGGGGCGCTGGTGAGCCCCTATGATGTCGGAATCACTTGGCAATGCTCGGAAAGTGTTTACACTTTCGGTATTTCCACGGAATTCCAAGAATTTATGGTCGCCTCTGAGGCTCACCAGCGCCCCTGCAAATCTGGCCACATGTGGTATTGCATGCAAAAAGGCTAAATTCTACTCTTTATGCGAAACACCACTCAGCAAACCGAGTCAGAATGCAAAAAAAAAACTGCTTGTATTGCAAAACACTTGTTAACCACGTTACTCGCGTTCTGAGGTTATATTGTATTTAACCCAATAAAGTCATTAAACAAACCTTTACTTTACAGAAGTATACTGTGAAGTCACACTGCACATACCTGTCTCTGGAATCCACATGGCAGATACTCACTGTGCCCTGTATACTGCAGTATGCAGTATTGTACTGCAATGCCAGCTTCTGTGCTTGTTGCCTGTGTCCTGGATTCTCAGATGAGCTTTCTCCATGCTTTCAGGAGGCTAGGCCAGAGGTCCCCCAGCCCGAGCAGGAGCTGGGAACCCAAAAAGTATTCTTTGAAGCTGCAGGTAGTCTACCAGGGAGGCCTCAGCTCTGGTTCTGGCCATGCCTCAGGCAGGTTCTTACTTCCCCAAGAACAAGAGAAAGCTATACCCCTCTCAGCCCCTACTGGTCACTCACTCCCCTGGTCAGGGATTGGTTGAAGAGGCATGAATATGCAGGCCAGGGTCTAAGCCCTTCCGACCACTATATCCTAAAGCTCAGTGGAATGCAGGGGAGGTGGCTGAGCCTGCACCATTAGTACATAGAGCAGAGACTAACAAATAACTACAACTGCAAAAGGAGCCAGCCTGAAGCGATCTATTAGTGACCTGTACGTCATTTCGTGCAATAGACACTGGGGGCACATGCATGCGGTCAGAGGCGCGTGCACACCCTAATTGGACAGAGAGAGAGCCAATCAGCGGGTCCAGCAGCCCCGATGTCCGCCGACCACCCACGATCATTCCTCAAAGAGGCAGAATGGCGATCTACCTATGTAAACAAGGCAGCTCACCATTCTGACAGGAAAGAAGATAGAAGTCTTGTGTTCCTACTAAGCAGGAACACCGATCTCTGTCTTCATCCAGTCAGACAATTCCCCACATAGTTAGCAAGCACCCCCTAGGGACACACATAACCCTCTGATCGCCCCTGGTGTTATCCCCTTCCCTGCCAGTGTCATTAGTACAGTAATAGTGCATATTTTTAGCACTGATCACTGTAATAATGCCACTGGTCCCCAAAAAAGCATCAAAAGCGTCAGTTAGTGTCCAATTTGGCCGCTGCAATGTTGCATTTCCATAAAAATCGCTGATTGCTGCTATTACTTGTAAAAAAAAAATGCCATAAAAATATTGCCTCATTTGTAGTGATAACTTTTGCGCAAACCAATCAATATATGCTTATTGGGATTTTTTTTAGCAAAAATATGTAGCAGAATACATTTTGACCTAAATTTATGAAGAAATTATATTTTTAATTTTTTTTTTTTTTAAAGTATTTTTTATTGAGTTTATGTGTTACAACAATTGCTCAACATAATAAAAGTACACAACATATTTTTACAGAAAGTGGCAACATGTAACAAGAAGGGGGAGGGGAGGGTGGGGAGGAAAGGTGTCTTGCAAATCCGGAGCTATATTTAGTTTCATTCTCATGTAATTACAGTCGTATTAATTTGGTTACTTGAACATTTGGGGCTTTTTGACCACAGGGCCCATTTTTTGAGAAATTTTGGGTAAGAGAGGGTGATTTGGGCAAACAATCTTTCCATGTCATATTGGTGGTTGATTTCTGCTATGGTTTCTGAGATTTTAGGGATGTCTGTAGATTTCCATTTTCTAGTAATGTTTATTTTTGCAGCATATAGGATATGTATGATGACGTGTCTAGTAGACTGGGGGAATGGTTCTAATCCCATGTGAAATAGTGCCATTTTTGGGTCTGGGCTAAGTATGAGGCCTGTGACTTCCGTTATCAATTTGAATGTCGCGGCCCAGTAAGAAGTCAAAGATTTGCAGGACCACATTATATGCATAAGTGATCCAAGGTCGCTGCATTCACGCCAGCATTGGGGTTGGACAGTAGGGTACATTTTGGAAAGTTTTAGTGGGGTAAGATACCAAAAGTGTAGTATTTTTAAGTATGATTCCCAATGGTTTGCGCATCTGGAAGTTTTGGCGGAGTATAGGAGGGCCTTCTGCCAATTATCATCTGTTGCGTCGTGGCTTAGTAATGTTTCCCACTTTTCTAGAGATGAGGTTCTGAGTGGGAATACTGCTGCGTTAATATTGGTATAGAAAAATTATATACCGTGTCCTCTATATGGTGAAGATTTAAAGAAGTGATGCACTTTCGTTGGAATAGCTATTTCAAGAGGGATTTTATGAGAGCGTAGGTAGTGGTGGATTCTTACATATGTGTAAAACTCAGAGGATGGTAGGTTGTAGTTCTTTTGTAGGGCAGGAAATGGGATTGGTTTACCTTTGTCATATAGTTGTTGGATATAGGTTATATCACATTGTGACCATGGGGTAGTGTTTAAATTCGGAATAATTCCTTTGAGTGTGTTTATATGGAGTTTTATGTGATCTGCTGGTTGTGAGTTTAGAGATATCAGGTACGTCCAGGCTTGTTGTGAGGCTTTGATAGTTGGGTGAGAAAGTTCTTTGGCTTTGGGGAGAGCAGCCGAGAGAAATAAATAGTGGAGGGGTGTTGTTGGGCATAGGGCGAATGTTTCTAGTGTGGACCAGATTTTTTCCTCAGAAGGGTGCCACCAGTAATATAACTGGTCTAGTAATGATGCTATGTAGTACGTATGTAGATGTGGCATAGCGGCACCTCCTTTGTTTAATGGTCTATACAGCAAATGGGACGCACATCTAGGACGTTTGGATTCCCATATGAATTGGTTGATGTGCTTTTGGGCAGTTATGAAAAAATTTTTGGGAATAGTAATAGGGAGAGTTCTAAAGAGGTACAATAATTTGGGTAGTATAAACATTTTTACAATGGCTATATGACCAAGTTTGGATGTGCCTTTTGAACGTATTGAGTTTAGGTCTTTAGGGAGTGATTGTAGGATCTGTTTGTGGTTAAGGTCATATAGATGAGCGGTGTGTGGGGTCAGATTGATCCCTAGGTAGGGAATGGATTTGGAGGACCAGGAGAAAGCGTATTTTTTCTGTAAATCATTTTGGGTGTGGGGAGGCAGGTGTATTTTGAGAATTGTCGATTTGGAGACATTGAGTTTATAGTAAGAAACTTGGGTGTATTGATCAAGGACTTGTTTAACGGAATAAAGAGATTGGGTTGGTT